>WHUZ01000055.1:0-433328 GCA_015179045.1 Kalaharituber pfeilii | reverse complement strand
TGTCATTCGTTTCAGGCTCGATTTGATATTTTGATTGCAACTCGGCGATCTTGGTAAACACATAAACAATCCTCGCTAGGCCAGCTGCTGCATATCTATACTGCTCGTCATTAGGGTCAAGATGTTGGAGTTGCTTTGCTGGAGGTGTTGCCAGTGTCCAGTCCCAAGCTTTCTCCACCGCTTCAGTCGAAGCCCTTCCGTCCGGAGACTATGCAATATGGAATCATGCGTATAGCCGACTTCTTTCATTCCAGAATAAATTTCGGCACACTCTCGAGCGACTTGGGCTAGTTGTAGCGTCAGTCCAGCAAGTCCGGCCAGTCCGGCAGCAGAGGCTGCAAATTCCATGTTGTTGAGGAGTTTAAACAAGCTAAAAAAAAAAAATACACATGATGGTCAGTCTCGCCATGGTTGAGGGGGAACTCAGGGTGGGTTTATTACTTGATCTGTCAGAATTGAAAGGCAGCTCTTCTTATCGCGAGCTCAAGACTTAGTCTGAAGCTCTTTACTAGCACTTGAATCGGAAACTTGGGATTTCACCGTACGCTTGCGAGGTGTACACGGAATTATCGCGACTGCAAAACTCTTGAGATGGAATATGTTGAGGGGAAGGCTATGGGCGCACTGGATTGGGGGCCGCATCGTACAGCTGCTCTGCAGAATATTAAACAGCCCAACGTGTGGAGGCTGTGCGGTGGGGTAACAAGCTGCAGTGCTCGTATAGGTCCTGACTCCCTGAGCCTCAAGTGCTCATGTCCCACCCGCTGTCCTGGTTGCCCCTGCCGAATGCCCTCCTCTTGCTGCTCCACCGGACTCAAGGAAACAGAGGACGGAAAGGAAGTGGGAATTAGAACATCGTTGCCATGATGGTTGAGATAAAAGAGGTTGATTAGAAAGAATAGCATACCTAAATGGGAAGACTAGTCTTTTGTTCTCCGTTTCTCATCTAAGTTAGCCTCTCCGTACTATAATTCATTACTTCTTTATTCTATCATACTGGAATTGAAGTTAATAACTCTTAGAATAATATACAGAAAGTTACTATCCCCTAGGTCAAACAGACACTTGACTAGCAATGCTTATATAGCACTTATTTATATAACTATGACACCATTCCAGCTTGTCGTATATTGCTTGTCACATATACATATTTTATACTACTCACCTCTGGATTATAATCAAAACTTTCAGAAATGATATTTTCTATTATGAGAAACTAATTCCGGATGCCAGCTATATTATATTCTACTCTAATTTAATTCTCAGTGCTACTATCATCTACTCCGATACTATTATACTTATTAGTAAGGCCATTACTAAGTAGTTATATAGAACTACTTAGCTCCGGAGCATAGTAAAAATTTCAAAAATAGTATTCTCCATCATAAGGAACTCATTCCGGATGCCAGCTACACTTCGCATTAGTTTGACTCTTAGTGGAAAGTAGTACTGCTATACTCCACTGCCACTAGTATACCACTGGGCGAAGCCATTGTCAGATAGCTGTATAGAACTACTCAGCTCCGGAGTATGATAAAACTCTCGGAAATGGTATTCCTCATTATAAGGAACTCATTCCGGATGCCGCTACACTCCGCATTAGTTTGACTCTCAGTGGAAAGTAGTACTGCTATACTCCACTGCCACTAGTATACCATTGGGCAAAGCCATTGCCAGATAGTTGTATAGAACTACTCAGCTCCGGAGTATAATAAAACTCTCAGAAATAATATGCTTCACCATGAGAAACTCATTCTGGATGCCAGCTACACTCTGCATTAGTTTAACTCTTAGTAGAAAGTTGTGCTGCTATCCTCCACCACCATATACCACTTGGCAAGGCTATTGCCAGATAGTTGTATAAAACTACTCAGCTCCGGAGTATGATAAAACTCTTGGAAATAATATGCTTCACCATAAGAAACTGATTCCGGATATGGTACCACCCACACTCCACATTAGTTTAATTCTCAATGTACTATATACCTTATTGACCATGTATAAATACTACCCACATTAGCTAATAGAATCACAATGCGTGGTACCGGAATTGAAAAAAGACTACACTAAGTATTCAGGCAAGTCGATAGTATATAGGGCGAGAGTATTTGCAGGGGTTGGTTCGACTTTGCAGGGTTCGATAATTTTGGAGAGAAATACTTCAGGCATTTGTGAATATTTAAATGACAGTTTATTATATTTACAGTTCTTGGCACTCACGTGATTCACCCAATTAGCTAATCTCAGGCTTCTACAAACGCCTGGGGACGAGGCTAATTTTCTTTATAGCTTTAATTCTGCCTTCAATAATTGTTACCTCCCTGAAATATCAAGATCAAACCTAATGTATATGAGTTCTTGATGAAAGACCCACTCGACATCGGAACATACTGATTCGTTCCACCAGCAATACTTCGACCAATTTTCAGATCCGAAGTACAAGGGAACCTCTTGTGGACCGATATAGCTACTCCTAGTAACAATGGACTATCTATACTCCAAGCCATAGACAAGTACTCAACGGCGCTAAGCCTCATCTAAAAATTCAACCTGGCTTCAGCCGCGGCGCCGTCTGACCTCTGGAAGATCGAAGAACATTCGGTGGAAGAACAACTGCAACAGGAACAAGAAGCAGTCACCCCAGCTCAACCTCAAGAAGAAGGAAACGAAGAATCGCTAGAAAACGAAACCTCAGAAGAAGATGAACCGAAATCACTAGCCAGCATAGATGACAAAAATAACTAAAACACCGGGAATGACAATCCACTCAATCCCAAAATTAGACTTAAAGTAAGATAACTACGTCGAATAGATAAAAACATACGGTGAGCACTATGCTTGTACAAGATAGAAAAGAAAAGTTTCTGACATGTAGTGACAGACGAAATAGGCAACAAAGGAAAAATTAAAGCAGAAGATGGAACTGTCAGCGACCTCACGGACGAGGACATGTGGGAAACAGCCAACGAATTCGCTATGCTGACCATGCTAAAAAACTGCAAAGACGAAGTGAAACCACTGATCAAACTCTGCGACACAGCGACTGAAGCATATAAAATGCTAACTGCAAAATATGAGGGCAAAACCATAACAGACCTAGGAGCCGTGCTGGGACACATACTAAAGTACGACTTCGATGACCGAAAAGCTACTATTTCTGAGCACATCACAGAATACGAAAGGAGATGGAACTACCTAAGATCAACAATAGCTAATGCGTCGTTCGACAAAGCTGACTCTGACATGGTTGAGTTTGGGGAATTAACCAAGAAAATAGCATATAATAACTGAAATTGAGAAAGAGCTGGAACAATGGGTGGAATTAGAAAAGAAAGATCAATCCACCAGTCTGCTGGGAATGGAATGGCATTGGTATAAGGATTCAATAGTACTAACTCAAATATGCTTGATAGAACGGATGGCAGCAGCACTTGGAGTGCATGGAGAAAGGCATTCAGTACCTTCAAACGCGGAAAGCTACGCCGAAAATCCCGACGACGAACCAACTGACAAGAAGAAGTACCAACAGGTGGTCGGAAGCCTCCTGTATATAGCATGAATGACTCGGCCAGACATCACTCTAGCTGTGAACCTATTAGGGAGGAGAGTCCAGACCCCTTCCCAGAAGAACATATGGCACTGGAGGTCTTGAAGTATTTATGCTCAAGCAAATGCACTGGAATACGTATCTCTACCACAACTACAACCAAGATCGAGATAGTGGTAGATGCTTCGTACTCAGGGGAGAAGGCAAAACCATGGGGGTAATAGCTCTTCTAGGAGGCCAAATAATATTCTAGTACAGCAAGAGACAGAGGGTGGCGAGCACAGGAAACTCGGAGGCCGAGTACATCACAGTGGCGGAAGGAGCGAAGAATGCAGCCTGGATGCGGCAACTTCTGAACGAATAGGGAATTTCGGAAGTACTCACCATATATACCGACAACGAGGCAACCGAGAAGCTGGCACAGAACAAATTATACCATTCGCGCACCCGACCGATATCACTTTATTCGGGACCAAGAGGGGCTTGCTGAAAGTCAAGGGGGTGCGAGGACACGCAAACTTAGCCGACCCCATAACAAAACTCCGACCAAAGCCAGCGATAGTGGAATAGAAAAAGAGCCAGCGGATAACGAATAGGACTCTTGCATAAACCGGGGATTGGAAAGCGAGTCGAACGTAGCCTTAGAAGAAACTTCTTGCTGGTGTAGATGATGAAATGGCAAAAATCTTAGACAGGGAATTCAGAGTTGGAGAGAGTGTTGGGGAAGAAGAACTCTGAATCCTGGAAAAAACCACAGAAATTGCACTAATCCAAGAAGGGGAAAAAAACAGTTCACTCCCATCCTAGTTCAGACCGAGGTGATGCGAAAAATGGTAATGAAGAAAGTCTATAAAAGATTTTGGGATCCTGTTATGCAAATAGAGTTTAGATAGTAGATCACTGAACGAGCAAATAAACTATTCTTCCATATAAAAGAACTTTATGTTTATCCTCTCCTGCCCATTGGTACATTATTATATTCTACGTCTCCGTTTTTCATTTCAGGTCCCATGTATTCCCCCCCGTATGTAATGTATCTTGTCTGTCTACACTGGGGAGTTTCTTCTCACTCTCACCTATACATACCTTCCCCTTCCTTCAACCACTCACCATTATCTTGTATCTCATTCTTGGTCAGAATCGCATGTACACACAAAGCAAAAAGTATATTTATATACAGAAGAATTTTCGATATATATATGATCAGTACCCAACTACTACTACTACCAAACCATTATTAAGAATATATATACTTATACTGCCGGCGGGTGGGGTTAGGTACTTAGGTAGGTAGATGATAGGATGGACGGAGGAGGTGTTGCCCACGAATGCAGGTAACCAATGCCCCAATGCCGTTTACCCTGTACCTGCTAACCCGCCCTATCTACAACAATACTACCCCCTCTGAGTACTGTCCTCTCTCCTTATGATAGCAGGACATCCATTCTACATGCCGTCGTCCCCTCTCTTGTCCCTCCAACTCTTTTAAGCCCCCCTTTGTGCCCCCATATACCAAAGGCTCGCTATACTTTGGGGCAACATTGTGCCAGACTAACTCATAATCCCCTTCTTCTATTCATACGCTACATATGGATAACTAAATACTCAACGTGTTCATGTAACATATTGTATATACACCCCCCGGTTACTTTGCTACTGTATACATCTCACCCCCCCTAGATACATATTTAGCTCCCCGCACCTTCTATTACGCACAAGTTTAACTGAACCGTAACTATATCGAAATGTGTACAAAATTCTAGCTATAAATGAAGAAAAACGTGAGAACCCCACCCAACCCTCTTCAGCCATCCGGCGATTAAAAAAAGCAAGCGAATACTCTCTCCGGTGAATTGTAAAGAGTTACACTGAGTTATTCGGGTATATATATGAATCATGAGAAACGGAACAGCAATGCAGAATCAAAGCATGGATATTTGAATAAACATAAACAAAATAATCTGGAAAACAGATAATAGCGCCATAACAAATTCCCGTAGAAAAGCTTTCCTAATCCGTAGTGTTCTGACACTCTATTGTGTTAACCTCAGAGCTGCCTGACAATCTTCCACACCCTTCAAACTCTGAAGAGTATGTGGATGATCGGCGCCCAGTGCCTTTTCGCTTCCTGCAAATGCCCGCTGATACAGCTCTAGTGCCTGACTATATTTCTCTTGATTTTCATATAGCACTGCCATATTGTGGACAGTATCAAGGGTGCTTGGATGGTCAGCGCCCAGTGATTTTTCTTTTCCTGCTAATGCCCGCTGATACAGTTCCAGTGCCTGGCTGTATTTCCCTTGATTTTTATATACTATTGCCATGTTTTGGACAGTTAGAAGGGTGCTTGGATGGTCAGCACCTAGTGCCTTTTCTTTTCCTGCTAATGCCCGCTGATACAGTTCCAGTGCCTGGCTATATTTCCCTTGCGTTTGATATACTATTGCCATGTTTTGGACAGTTTGAAGGGTGCTTGGATGGTCAGCACCCAGTGATTTTTCATACCCTACTAATGCCCGCTGATACAGTTCCAGTGCCTGGCTATATTTCCCTTGATTATCATATACTATTGCCATGTTTCCGACAGTATCAAGGGTGCTTGGATGGTCAGCACCTAGTGCCTTTTCTCTTCCTGCTAATGCCCGCTGATACAGCTGTAGTGCCTGGCTATATTTCCCTTGCTTTTCATATACTAGTGCCATGTTATGAACAGTACCAAGGGTGCTTGGATGGTCAGCACCCAGTGATTTTTCTTTTCCTACTATTGCCCGCTGATACAGCTGTAGTGCCTGGCTATATTTCCCTTGCTCGTGATATACTATTGCCATGTTTTGGACAGTAGTAAGGATGTTTGGATGGTCAGCACCCAGTGAATTTTCATACCCTGCTACTGCCCGCTGAAACAGCTCCAGTGCCTGACTATATTTCCCTTGATTTTTATATACTATTGCCATGTTTTGGACAGTATCAAGGGTGCTTGGATGGTCAGCACCCAGTGATTTTTCGCACCCTGCTAATGCCCGCTGATACAGTTCCAGTGCCTGGCAATATTTCCCTTGATTATCATATACCAGTGCCATGTTATGGACAGTATCAAGGGTGCTTGGATGGTCAGCACCCAGTGATTTTTCATACCCTGCTAATGCCCGCTGATACAGTTCCAGTGCCTGGTTATATTTCCCTTGATCGAGATATACTCCTGCCATATCATGAATGGTACCCAGGGTTTTCGAGTGGTTTGTGCCAAGCAACTTCTCATTTGCAACCAATAAAGCTGTACACATTTCTTCTGCCTTTCCGTAATGACCGTGATCTTTGTAGGCCCTGCGGAAAGTATCTACAGCTGCCAGTGACTCCTCCTTTTCCAATGGTAGATACTTCATTTGCCTTTCTGCAGCAAAAAGATGTTGCAAGTTTCGCCGCTCAAAGATCCAGTCACTGACCTCATGATTTCTGCCTTCGGGAACATCGATTCCAGATGCGACCATAAGAAAAGCTTCAACAGCATATTTTTGATATTCGTTGGGCTCCATCTCCAGTTTCCATAGAATGCAAAGGTGAACTAGTGGGTGGATATTGAAACTATCGTATGTCTCCGTCCGCTTAGCAATCGAGTATGAGAAGAGCAGGTGGATTGAGTCTGTCAGGCTTGTATCTATAATGATGTATAAGTACAAATTTTATGTTTCTAAAAATATACGATTGCCTACCATTCGTAGCTAATTTCATTCCTCGCCTCAAAAACTCCTCGCATATATCATTATTATCAAGAAACGCACATAATGACAACAGCTTTGCAGCTTTCGGATTTTGGTTCTTGATTGCATTAAATGACAACTCCCATGTAGCAAAGACAGATCTATCATCCTTTCCCACTTTCCATTTCCTGCTCAAAAGGTGATTGAAATTTGTCTTATACTCTCTGAGATAATGACTGAATAAACATTGCTGAACGCTGATATACGCTCCAGCCTGAGCTATGGCAAGGGGAAGGTAACCGAGGTTTTGCACAATTGCTACGGCTGCTGCTGCTTCCTCAAGTTTGCGCTCTATACTCGGATTAATTAGTGAATTATATCATTATTCACTTACCCTCAGGAGCGAGCTTTTCCAAATCTAGCCTTGCGCTGGTCAAAAGTAACTTTTCCGCTTCATTGTTCTGCATTTGATGTACCTCTAAACCCCTTCGGCCCTGCATACTCTCACGTCTTCTGCTGGTAATGATTATAGTCCCAAAGTCACATGAAGGAATGTAATCATTTATGTCGAAGGATTCCAGGTCATCCAGGTTGTCAAACACAAGCAGCCATTTGTTGTTCTGTTTGGCAGTTAACCATTTCTTTACAGCTTTGATAACATGTTGCTCTTCTTCTGGTTTTTCTGTACTAAAAAGTCCTGCCGAGTCGAGCTTGCCAGCCATACAAAGGAGATTGCCGATATCTTTGTAGTCCGGCTCATCTAAGAGTGAGGCATGATGCTCAATTAATTCCTCCATAATTTGAATAAAACTGGTTTTTGTTGTCTGCTCGCTAGCTGCATTGATCCAAAAAGCCGATGAGTAGTCTTTCCGATGGCGATAAACATATTCCAATGCAATCTGTGTCTTCCCCATACCCCCCATCCCATGAAGCACTACCTGGGTAATATCCATTGAAGCCCTGCCTTCACCTATCTCATGTGCTAGCTGCTCGAGGAGGTATTCCCTTCCAACAAAATCAGGATTCCGCCGAACATAGGAAATGTTGATGGGAACATTGAAAGATAAACTAAGCCGTGTCTTGGGTATGGTTTGAGTCTGGAGTACACTGATAGGAGTGGAATCAGGTGGTAATACGTTGAAGAGGCCATCTATATACTCCTTCAGCTGGTCTATCAGTTCGTTACAATTTGCCTTGTCCATGCCAGCCCAACGCAGCTTGCGATAGATAGACAGAGACTGCTGTACTTTCTGTGCAGCATTACTCAGGGAGGCAATCTCTTCTTGTAGACCTGGAAGCAATTGTGTACTGGTGAGGGTCTTTGGGTTTTCCAAAAGACAGAGATCACTATGGTTCAGAGTAAGCCCTGAAGGCTGAGGGCTCGGGCTTGTAGCCCGACTAGTGTTTGCTGGATTTGGAGATTTGGAATGGGGCCTAGGGAACAGTTTGCTGACCCCAAGACGATCACGTATTCTCTTCTTGTCATTCGTTTCAGGCTCGATTTGATATTTTGATTGCAACTCGGCGATTTTGGTGAACACATAAACAATCCTCGCTAGGCCAGCTGCCGCATATCTATACTGCTCGTCATTAGGGTCAAGATGTTGGAGTTGCTTGCTGGAGATGTTGCCAGTGTCGAGTCCCCAAGCTTTCTCCCACCGCTTCAGTCGAAGCCCTTCCGTCCGGGGACTATGCAATATGGAATCATGCGTATAGCCGACTTCTTTCATTCCAGAATAAATGTCGGCACACTCTCGAGCGACTTGGGCTAGTTGTAGCGTCAGTCCAGCAAGTCCGGCCAGTCCGGCAGCAGAGACTGCTAATTCCATGTTGTTGAGGAGATTAAACAAGCTAAAAAAAAAAATACACATAATGGTCAGTCTCGTCATGGTTGAGGGGGAACTCAGGGTGGGTTTATTACTTGATCTGTCAGAATCGAAAGGCAGCTCTTCTTATCGCGAGCTCAAGCGGGTCGGAGACTTAGTCTGAAGCTCTATACTAGAACTTGAATCGGAAACTTGGGATTTCACCGTACGCTTGCGAGGTGTACACGAAATATCACGACAGCAAAACTCTTGAGATGGAATATGTTGAGGGGAAGGCTATGGGCGCACTGGATTGGGGGCCGCATCGTACAGCTGCTCTGCAGAATATTAAACAGCCCAACCTGTGGAGGCTGTGCGGTGGGGTAACAAGCTGCAGTGCTCGTATAGGTCCTGACTCCCTGAGCCTCAAGTGCTCATGTCCCACCCGCTGTCCTGGTGTCCACGCGATTGCCCCTGCCGAATGCCCTCCCCTTGCTGCTCCACCGGACTCAAGGAAACAGAGGACGGAAGGAAACAGAGGACGGAAAGGAAACAGAGGACGGAAAGGAAACAGGACAAGGATGGTTGATATAAAAGAGACTGATTTAGAAAAAATAGCATACCTAATGGGAAGATCTAGTCTTCTGTTTCCATTTCTCATCTAAGTTAGCCTCTCCGTACTATAATTCATTACTTTTTATTCTACGTTTCAGTTTTTCATTTCATTGGCCCATGTTTTCTTTTTCGTTTTTTTTTTGTTCCCAATATCCTATTCTACCTATCTACGCTGGGTTCCTCTAAGCTATACTTGCAACTTTATCTTTGGTCTTTAAACAATACAGGATCGCATATATTTAAACCAAACAGAAAGAGAGCGATTTTTATACAAAAGAATTTCGATTTGATATATATCTCACTACTGCTTCCAAGACATCACAATTAGAAGATAAATCCTCCCTATACCGCCGGCAGGAGAGTAGGTCAGAGAATGCAGGATCGGGGAATTGTCTTTTGTACTCCGTCTCTTCTCTATGTTTTGTTAGGGAAGAACTCTGAATCCGGTAAAAAACCACAGAAATTGCAAAAACGGTTCCTAGTTCGGACCGAGCTAACACGAAAAATGGTAATGAAGGAAGTCTATAAAAGATAGTCTGGTTGCACTACCCTCGTAGGGGGTCTGGTCCAAAACATTATTTTTAGTATGGGGCCCGGTTCAAGATGGTGTCTTGGCAGACGACACCAATAGTCTATTAGTTTAGTACACTTATGCTGGTACTCTACACTTGTTCTCTGGGTACGACAACACACCTATTTTCCTATTCAACCAGATTACATCTTGTACTAACATTCGATATACTTAATATCTCATGTATGCATTCAGCGTGCTTATTATGCTCGATATCTTATGCACATGCTTAGTATACTCAATGTACTTAATATCTCATAGGTGTGTTCAATATGCTTAGCATTCCTAGTATCTTATATGTGCATGCACTCAATATGCTTAACATGCTCAATATACTCTATATTTCCAATATATCATATGCATACTCAGTATACTCAATATGCTCAATGTTACAGCTTACCAAACTGTAGGTGGGCAGTCGGTGGATGTACGCACGCATACGCAATGCAGGTAACATATGATAGCAAAGGCATTGCAGTCATGAAATGAGTGCTATATAAGCTATGCAGATGACTAGTGAGCATCGCTAGTTAAGTATCTTTTTGGCCTAGCAGATAGTAACTCTCTGCATTTACTACCTCTATTAAAGTATCTTTGTACTCTGCAATAGTTCTTCATACTTTGTAATGGTATCTTTATGGTCTATACTATATCAGCAATAATGAAAATAGTGTCCTGGTGCGTGGGTACAGACTGAGCATAATGAGCTATTGATCAGTATACTTCCGGGTTGCTGAGGCATGAGCTGAAACCTCAGTGGTAGGAAATTGTGCAATGTACCTATGCGCAGAAAATAACAGTATTCTTTAATGTGAAAAATGCAACAGGTGTAGCAGAAGTAAATGGCCTGAGAGGTACTACGGAATCCTATCAATAGACTCCTTTCTATGCTGCAAGCTGTAGCAGAGTGAGCTCAACTTTACAAGTACGACAGTGCTGAATTTAACAGGTATGGCAAGCCCCCTTCTATAGTGGAAGATGCACTAGTAGAATGAGCTGAACTTAACAGGTATGGCAGGTCCTATACAATGGTGTGAGATAAAGCAGCATGAGTCGAATTTAGCAGATACAATAGGCCCTATACGATGGCATGAGATGTGGCAAAATGAGCCAAATTTAGTAGGTATCACAGGTCCTATACGTGAGATGTAGCAGAATTACCTCAATTTAATAGGTTATTCAGGTCTATTTCCACCACACGAGATGTAGTAGAATAAGCTGAATTTGAGAGGTATGGAAGGTCCTACATGACAGCGCAAGATGTAGTAGAATGAGCTCAATTTACAGGTATAGTAGGTCCATTTCCACTGCATGAGATGTGGTAGAATGAGGCCCAATTTGATAAGTACATCAGGTCTCCTCGACGGCATACAATGAGGGAATATGAGCTCAATTCAACAGGTATGGCAACTCCCACTCGTAGCATGAGCTCAGCTTAATAGATATGACAGGTCTTCATCGACCGCGCGCGGTGTGGCAATATGAGCAGGCCCCTCTCGACGGCATGTGATATGGCAACATGAGCTCAACTTAACAGGTATGGCAGTGCCCTCTCGATGGCGCGAGATATGGCAACATGAGCTCAACTGAACAGGTATGGCAGCCCTTCTCGATGGCGTGACATATACTGCAGAATGAGCTCTATTGACAGGTATGGCAGGGCTCCATGCTAGCGAGAGATGAGCCAGAATACAACAGCTACGGCAGCTCTTCTTGATAGCTCGAGATGCACCATAGCGAGCTATGGCAATGTGGGCTATATTTACATGAAAGAGCTAGAGCGGTAGAGCGATATACGATGGCATGGCATGGTGGAATGGTGAAAATGGTACCTGTATATAGATCATAATAGCTAGAAATAAATAACCTTGTTTTTTTTGTTTTTTTTGTTTTTTTTTATTCCATTGATCGCATGCTGGAAATGAATAATTAGTTATTCAATGTGCCATGGTTTCTACATTGTGGATGGCATTACCAGCATATAGGTCCTTATACCGACTGCACACCTGGGCTACGAGAGTAGGCACGTCTAACTGAGAGGTATCATCAATTATGCCCTAGGTGAGGCAAGTGATTTTAGTTCCACCGGGCGCAATACAGCACGATAAGTGGTTACATTATACGTTGAGTATGCAATACGAGTTTGTAAAAACGCCGGGGGCTGTAGGCGTTCAGGGCGAACCTGGGGTGTAGGGTTTCCACCCAGCGGAAATATTTTTTTTGCTGATGCATTTGTTGTTGTAGATGAATGTCACTTGGTAGAGGATTGGTAAGTTCCAAATTATTGGGTGTCATCGCAATTTATGTGGGTGTCATGGTACTTTTGTGCGAGTGACAGCTGAGTATCGTTACGAGAGTGTTGGTGTCTTGGGGGGTTCTGTGGGTGTCGTCGCACTTGTACTGTACCTGGTGTCTTGGGGGGTTCTGTGGGAGTCGTCGCACTTGTACTTGGTGTCTTGGGGGGTTCTGTGGGTGTCGTCGCACTTGTACCTGGTGTCTTGGGGGTGTCGTCGCACTTGTACCTGGTGTCTTGGGGGTGTCGTCGCACTTGTACCTGGTGTCTTGGGGGGTTCTGTGGGTGTCGTCACACTTGTACTTTGTGTCTTGGAGATACATGTGGGTGCCGTCGCACTTGTACCTGGGTGTCGTCGCACTTGCACTTGGTGTCTTGGAGGTATATGTGGGTGCCGTCGCACTTGTACCTGGGCGTCGTCGCACTTGTACCTGAGTGCCGTTGTACTTGTACCTGGTGCCTTAGGGGTACATATAGGTGTCGTCGCACTTGTATCATCCTTCTACGCTTGATGCCTACAAAATATTAATGAATTTACTGTTCAATATTGCTAATACTGATTTGAGATTAGGAGAAATGATTTCTGAATAGATTTTTCAAGATTAGATACTTTCCACTACAAAAATCCCTAAAGTACTCTTTAGAATGTATACAGCAATAGCTATACCAGAGAAACTTAAACAAATTAGGAAGGGTCTTGAGATTTAGAAGATAGCAATC
Source organism: Kalaharituber pfeilii (assembly GCA_015179045.1). Taxonomy (NCBI): domain Eukaryota; kingdom Fungi; phylum Ascomycota; class Pezizomycetes; order Pezizales; family Pezizaceae; genus Kalaharituber; species Kalaharituber pfeilii. The sequence goes on along the minus strand of WHUZ01000055.1, from coordinate 420,079 downwards.
AGTATCATGGAACCGATCAATAGAACTAATCTATTTTTTGTAGCTTATAAGATCTGTAGGAGAGATGATATTGGAGGAGCTGGAGATCTTGATTTCTGAATTCTCTTCTATAAAGATCAGGAGAGAGAGTATGACTAAAGAGAGATTCCTTCTACTATTATCTATATGGATAATAAATTATTGCCCATCAAATTATAGAGAATATGAAGCACATTGAGCGCATCATGAGGTATAGAGAATATGAAGCACATTGATCGCAGCATGAGATATAGAGAGTATTGAGCATATTGAGTGCATGCATGAGATATTAAACATGTTAAGTACATATATTAAGCATATTTATTACACGCATGAGATCTTGAGTGGAGATGGCATCATCCCCATGCTGAAGGTGATATACAAATTAGAGTAGCCATAAAAGAGCCCTATACTGACTCAGGATAGTGTGATACCGAAGGTAATGTACAAATGGTGCGGGCTACGAAAGAACCCTATGCTGACTGCCAGTGTCAGGGTACGAATAGTGGGGGCCATGAAAGAACCCCATGCCAACTACCAGTGTCGGGATGCAAGTCAATTATTAAAATTGCATTGTGAACACCCAGATGCATCTAGACGCAATGATCATTGAGCAAAGGCTCACTTATAGTATCAGGATGTACCAGGATAGAAGATTTAGTGTCAGGTTGCACCAGGGTAAAAGATCTAACGTTAGGATACTGGGATGCATTATGATAGCATTTGCACTTGGTGTGAGTTCTGAGTCGGTTTTTCTAAGTAAGTCGGGTTTCGGGTCAGTTTGTCATGCCATAAAACATACCCTACTTGGCTGCAATAATGTACAACTACTACTCGGCTGCCGAGTGAGCCAGTATGAGTTGTATATACTAAGTACATATAAGATATTGAGTACATTGAGTATACTGAGTACGTGCATAAGATATCGAGCAAATTGAGCATGTTAAGTATAGAGTACCAGCATAAGTATACTAAATTAATAGAATATTGGTGTCGTCTACCAAGACACCATCTTGAACCGGGCCCCATACTAAAAATCAATGTTTTGGACCAGACCCTCTACGAGGGGTAGTGCAACTAGACTATATCAAAGATTGGGGATCCTATATGCAAATAGAGTTAACTAAGTAGATAGTAGAGCTCGCAAGATCACTGAGCGAGCAAATAAACTATTCTTCCATATACATAAAAGAACTTTAGGTTGTGAGCGTCAACACTGGACGACACCTCCACTAGAAGAATAGTCCAAAATATCTGGATACATGAGGACGAAGTGGACCTAAAAATACAGATTTGAGATTTACTTTTGAGATTCTCCAACCACTGCCAGCAAACCCAGCTGCACGTACAACTAGAAAACGCAATTGAACTACTGTTTACTGAAAAACAGAATGAACAAATGAGCCAGCCTCCCCGAGAGCACCTAAAAAGCAAATTGAGTGGTAAACGAATAAACAGGACGATCGCTCAAAACCCGGATCACCACCCCACTACAATCACGAAATAAAAAACAAGTCCGATTTAGCGAGGTAAAAATTATCGATTTTGGTTTGCTGACAGTGGAGAATTATGCATACGACTTGTTATCATGCATAAACCATACCTTGAACTACATTCCAACTCCCTCAATAACACAGTCTTGATACTTCAGTGCTCAACTCCAACTCCTCAGCCACAATGGAATTCTAGCAATGTTTGAGAGGTTAGAACTGTAGAAGGGAGCAAACATTACTCAGGGCTATTCTGTCTCTAGCCTGGTCAGCTGTAGTCTCATCAACTGGACGGATCCAAGCTATTCTATTCCTGTTCTGAATGGCAGTACTCCGTATATGTATGTTGGAAACTGGACTGTTGCAACACATATGCCTAGTTCGACTATCATAAACAAAAGCCCAATCCATAGTAGCTGCTAAACCTAGTTTGCTTCGTTTCGGAATTGCCTTAAGTTTTGTCTTTTTCTTGGTTTGGCTTTGAGTGGGAGATCGCTGGGATTGGAAACGAGTACCTATATACAGTAGCTACTACAGTAGTACTCACAATTGAACATTTAGGCTTTGCTATTCGTCACAGGCAAGGATATAAGAGTAGCTTAGTGGATCACCATAGGAGTTTCTATAGATTTCATTTGCCCTTCCCCTAAATTTTTTTTTCGTTTCGTTATTTGGTGGGATTTCATTATAGCAAGGGCAGAATATATAGGTGGAGAGGGAAATCGCCGAGGGCAGTGTGTTCGTATCATAGTAGCAAAGTTTTCGCTATAGTGGGGTTCATTATATCATAGGAAGATCTGGCTGTATGTACTAGTCTGTTTCGAGGGCTATTCTCACTATTATGATATGTATATTAATCAATATTAATTACTTGCCTGATACAGTAATCCATTTTACCCCTGTCATATTTGGTGCCACATCACCCGAAATAGTGAAAACATCGGACCATGTAAATGTTAGTACTTATTGCATTGGCTGGCACGCCTCAGGGAGTTGATTTCATATCCCCACTTATATGCTCGCTTTGCACTTTCTTCCTCTCTCCACCGCTTCGCTACTGCTCCAGGTTATTACTACAACTAGTCAAGGATCTATCACTTCTCCGCCACTCTCCAGCGTCACATTACCGTTCTTTCCTTTCATTTTCCCTCCACACTGCATACTCAGAAAGTTCTCCGCATTGCATATTCAGAAAGTTCACCTGCCGCGAAAATGGAATGTGTAACTGCATCCACATGCCCCGTATGCAACACAAGTTATTCTGAACAATACCACCGCTGTCGTAAGATATCTGTTAACGACGACGCATGGATCGAAAATGACGACGAACCCGATACGCCAAGCTATAGCAGAATGGTACGTTCGGAAGTATTTTCAGTATCCTCCTGGAGACTGTCAAGAGCTCAGGTACTCGTACTCGAGGTATTTGCCTAGGGACTGTCCGGGATCCACCGGCATGGATTAAGGCAATTGTGGAAAAGTTGTGTAGAAAATATTTGGGGAAAGTTGAATAACGAAGAGGGACTGTCCGGGGTGTAGAGATCCACCGGCAAGTTGAATACGAAGAGGGGTACTGTCGGGATGGACGCAATTACAAATTTTCTCAATAACTGGTGAAAGAGGCAACTCCGGAGTGCCATTGGTGTGGGGAAGAAGAAGAGACCAAAAATCATGCGGGGAAGAACAAGAGACAAAAATTCACATATTAATTCTGCCCAAGTGTATATTTTCTTAATATAACTTTAATTCTGCGCAAGTGTATAATTTCTTTATAGCTTTAATTCTGCCTTCAGTAATTGTTACCTCCCTGAAATATCAAGATCAAACCTAACGTATATGAGTTCCTGATGAAAGACCCACTCGACATCGGAACATACGGATTCGTCCCCACCAGCAATACTTCGATCAATTTTCAGATCCGGAGTACAAGGGAACCGGTTGTGGACCGATATACTTCTAACGGGTGTGGATGATACCTTGGTAGGGAATCGCAAAGCAAAGGGAAGGGAATGTAAGGGAAACGGAAGGGGTATATCATAACTATTTAAAAGTTCCTGTGTAGGTAGGGGTTAGTTTTAGTTTACTGATATATATACCAGTCCATTCGTAAAGTGATTCAGTCCGGGCTAAAAGAACTTTATGTTTATCCTCTCCTGCCCATTGATTGGTTCATTATTATATTTTTTCTAACGTTTCCGTTTTTTCATTTTCATGTCCCATGTATTTCCCCCCCCCCCCCCCCGGTATGTAATGTATCTTATTTATCTACACTGGAGTTTCTTCTCACTCTCACTTGTACATACCTTCCCTCCTTCAACTCCTTCCATTATCTTTTATCTCATCTTGGTCAGAATCGCATGTATATGTAAACCACACACAAAACAAAAGTATATTTATATACAGAAGAATTTCGATATATATATGATCAGTACCCACTACTACTACCAAACCATTATAAAGATATATACTCTTATACTGCCGGCGGGGTGGGGTTAGGTACTTAGGTAGGTAGATGATAGGATGGACGGAGGAGGTGTTGCCCACGAATGCAGGTAGCCAATGCCCCAACGCCGTTTACCCTGCACCTGCTAACCCGCCCTATCTACAACAATATTACAGTCTACTGCCCTCCTTACGACAGCAGGACATCCATTCTACATGCCGTCGTCCCCTCGCTTGTCCCCCCAACTCTTTTAAGCCCCCCTTTGCGCCCCCATATACCAAAAGGCTCGCTATCATATACTTTGGGGCTACATTGTGCCAGATTAACTCATAATCTCCTTCTATTCATTCGCTACATATGGATAACTAAATACTCAACGTGTTCATGTAACATATTGTATATACCCCCCCCTCCGATTACTTTGCTACTGTATACATCTCACCCCCCCATACATACATATTTAGCCCCCCGCACCTTCTATTTCGCGCAACTTTAACTGAACCGGAACTCTCTGTGGGAATATGTACAAAACTCTAGCTATAAATGAAGAAAAACGTGAGAACCCCCACCCAACCCTCTTCAGCCATCCGGCAATAAACAAAAGGCCCAAGCGAATACTCTCTCCGGTGAATTGTAAAGAGTTATACTGAGTTATTCGGGTATATATATGAATCATGAGAAACGGAACAACAATGCAGAATCAAAGCATGGATATTTGAATAAACATAAACAAAACAATCTGGAAAACAAATAATAGCGCCATAACAAATGCCTGTAGAAAAGCTTTCCTAATCCGTAGTGTTCTGACACTCTATTGTGTTAACTTCAGAGCTGCCTGACATCTTTCTACACCCTTCATACTGTTGAGAGTCCTTGGATGATCAGCGCCCAGTGCCTTTTCTCTTCCTGCTAATGCCCGCTGATATAGCTCTAGTGCCTGACTATATTTCCCTTGACTTTTATATAGCACTGCCATATTGTGGACAGTTCGAAGGGTGTCTGGATGGTCTGTGCCCAGTGATTTTTCATACCCTGCTAATGCCCGCTGATATAGCTCTAGTGCCTGACTATATTTCCCTTGATTTTCATATAGCACTGCCATATTGTGGACAGTATCAAGGGTGCTTGGATGGTCAGCACCCAGTGATTTTTCATACCCTGCTAATGCCCGCTGATACAGCTGTAGTGCCTGGCTATATTTCCCTTGCTTTCGATATACTATTGCCATGTTATGGACAGTACCAAGGGTCCTTAGATGGTCAGCACCCAGTGATTTTTCATAACCTGCTAATGCCCGCTGATACAGTTCCAGTGCCTGGCTATATTTCCCTTGATTTTGATATAGCGCTGCCATGTTATGGACAGTATTAAGCGTGTCTAAGTGGTCAGGACCTAGAGATTTTTCCCTCCATTCTAATACTTGCTGATACAACTTCAGTGCCTGGTTATATTTCCCTTGACGGCAATATACTCTTGCCATGTAATACATTGTATCCAGGGTTTTCGAGTGGTTTGTGCCAAACAACTTCTTGTTTGCAGCCAATAGAGTTGTACCTATTTCTTCTGCCTTTCCATAATGACCGAGCTCTTCGTAGGTCCTGCCGAGAGTTTCCAAGGCTGCCAGTGACTCCTCCTTTTCCAATGGTAGATACTTCATTTGCCTTTCTGCAGCAAAAAGATGTGGCAAGTTTCGCCGCTCAAAGATCCAGTCACTGACCTCACGCTCTCTGTCTTCGGGAACATCGATTCCAGATGCGACCATAAGAAAAGCTTCAATAGCATATTTTTGATATTCGTCGGGCTCCATCTCCAGTTTCCATAGAATGCAAAGGTGAACTAGTGGGTGGATATTGAAACTATCGTATGTCTCCGTCCGCTTAGCAATCGAGTATGAGAAGAGCAGGTGGATTGAGTCTGTCAGGCTTGTATCTATAATGATGTATAAGTACAGATTTTATGTTTCTAAAAATATACGATTGCCTACCATTCGTAGCTAATTTCATTCCTCGCCTCAAAAACTCCTCGCATATATCATTATTATCAAGAAACGCACATAATGATAACAACTTTGCAGCTTTCGGATTTTGGTTCTTGATTGCATTAAATGACAACTCCCATGTAGCAAAGACAGATCTATCATCCTTTCCCACTTTCCATTTCCTGCTCAGAAGGTGATTGAAATTTGTCTTATACTCTCTGAGATAATGACTGAATAAACATTGCTGAACGCTGATATACGCCCCAGCCTGAGCTATGGCAAGGGGAAGGTAACCGAGGTTTTGCACAATTGCTACGGCTGCTGCTGCTTCCTCAAGTTTGCGCTCTATACTCGGATTAATTAGTGAACTATATTTAGGTACATCATTCACTTACCCTCAGGAGCGAGCTTTTCCAAATCTAGCCTTGCGCTGGTCAAAAGTAACTTTTCCGCTTCATTGTTCTGCATTTGATATACCTCTAAACCCCTTCGGCCCTGCATACTCTCACGTCTTCTGCTGGTAATGATTATAGTCCCAAAGTCACATGAAGGAATGTAATCATTTATGTCGAAGGATTCCAGGTCATCCAGGTTGTCAAACACAAGCAGCCATTTGTTGTTCTGTTTGGCAGTTAACCATTTCTTTACAGCTTTGATAACAAGTTGCTCTTCTTCTGGTTTTTCTGTACTAAAAAGTCCCGCCGAGTCGAGCTTGCCAGCCATACAAAGGAGATTGCCGATATGTTTGTAGTCTGGCTCATCTAAGAGTGAGGCATGGTGCTCAATTAATTGCTCCATAATTTGAATAAAACTGGTTTTTGTTGTCTGCTCGCTAGCTGCATTGATCCAAAAAGCCGATGAGTAGTCTTTCCGATGGCGATAAACATATTCCAATGCAATCTGCGTCTTCCCCATACCCCCCATCCCATGAAGCACTACCTGGGTAATATCCATTGCCGCCCTGCCTTCACCTATCTCATGTGCTAGCTGCTCGAGGAGGTATTCCCTTCCAACAAAATCAGGATTCCGCCGAACGTTGGAAATGTTGATTGGAATATTGAAAGATAAACTAAGCCGTGTCTTGGGTATGGTTTGAGTCTGGAGTACACTGATAGGAGTGGAATCGGGTGGTAATACGTTGAAGAGGCCATCTATATACTCCTTCAGCTGGTCTATCAGTTCGTTACAATTTGCCTTGTCCATGCCAGCCCAACGCAGCTTGCGATAGATAGACAGAGACTGCTGTACTTTCTGTGCAGCATTACTCAGGGAGGCAATTTCTTCTTGTAGACCTGGAAGCAATTGTGTACTGGTGAGGATCTTTGGGTTTTCCAAAAGACAGAGATCACTATGGTTCAGAGTAAGCCCTGAAGGCTGAGGGCTCGGGCTTGTAGCCCGACTAGTGTTTGCTGGATTTGGAGATTTGGAACGGGGCCTAGGCAATAGTTTGCTGACCCCAAGACGGTCATGTAATCTCTTCTTGTCATTCGTTTCAGGCTCGATTTGATATTTTGATTGCAACTCGGCGATCTTGGTAAACACATAAACAATCCTCGCTAGGCTAGCTGCCGCAAATCTATACTGCTCGTCATTAGGATCAAGATGTTGGAGTTGCTTGCTGGAAATGTTGCCAGTGTCCAGTCCCCAAGCTCGCTCCCACTGCTTCAGCCGAAGCCTTTCCGCCCGGAGACTATGCAATATGGAGTCATGGGTATAGCCGACTTCTTTCACTCCAGAATAAATGTCGGCACACTCTCGAGCGATTTGAGCCAGTTGTAGCGTCAGTCCAGCAAGTCCGGCCAGTCCGGCAGCAGAGGCTGCTAATTCCATGTTGTTGAGGAGATTAAACAAGCTAAAAAAAAAAATACACATGATGGTCAGTCTCGCCATGGTTGAGGGGGAACTCAGGGTGGGTTTATTACTTGATCTGTCAGAATTGAAAGGCAGCTCTTCTTATCGCGAGCTCAAGCGGGTCGGAGACTTAGTCTGAAGCTCTTTACTAGCACTTGAATCGGAAACTTGGGATTTCACCGTACGCTTGCGAGGTGTACACGGAATATCGCGACAGCAAAACTCTTGAGATGGAATATGTTGAGGGGAAGGCTATGGGCGCACTGGATTGGGGCCGCATCGTACAGCTGCTCTGCAGAATATTAAACAGCCCAACCTGTGGAGGCTGTGCGGTGGGGTAACAAGCTGCAGTGCTCGTATAGATCCTGACTCCCTGAGCCTCAAGTGCTCATGTCCCACCCGCTGTCCTGGTGTCCTCGCGATTGCCCCTGCCGAATGCCCTCCTCTTGCTGCTCCACCGGACTCAAGGAAACAGAGGACGGAAAGGAAGTGGGAGTTAGAACATCGTTGCCATGATGGTTGATATAAAAGAGATTGATTTAGAAAAAATAGCATATCATAACCTAATGGGAAGATCTAGTCTTCTGTTTCCATTTCTCATCTAAGTTAGCCTCTCCGTACTATAATTCATTACTTCTTTATTCTACGTTTCAGTTTTTCATTTCATTGTCCCATGTTTTCTTTTTCGTTTTTTTTTTGTTCCCAATATCCTATTCTACCTATCTACGCTGGGTTTCTCTCAACCTCTCACCTATACTCACCATTTCACCTTTCAAACCCTTCCATTATCCTTATCTTTCTTTGTCCTAAAACAATACAGGATTTGCTATATATATAACTCACCCCTCCTCCACCCCCTAAAACGGAAAACCAAAAATTATACAAAGAATTTTCATTCGATATATACCACCACCCACTCACCACCGCCACCACCACCCCATCACCACCAAAAAGCTACATACTTCCTATCCCGCCAGCGGGGACGGGCTTAGGTACGTACGTAGGCAGCCTAGAAAGTGCATTGCCGTCTCTCTTTCATTCTTTCTACTGTCCATTCCTTCTACATTCCCCCCCACCTCCTCCTCAACCCCCCTTCCCCTTCCACATCATCTCCATACTCAACAAAAACAGAAATCACTAATATATATAACCCAAAAAACCCGATTTCTACACAAATTCGATATATATATATATCTACTGAGAGACCACAAAGATGTATATACACTTATACTGCCTACGGCGGGGTACGTAAATGGGATGATGGAAGAGGGGATGGAAGAGGTAGGAGAAAACAAACCAAAAAAGAGAAAAAAAAAGGTTGATAAACATACTATACAGTTCACCAAATTACAGTATCAAAAAAAAAAAAAAAACTTACGCACATAATATCTTTTTCTTTTGTAAAATACATCATACACAACGTAGCATGCACAGCAAAGCAGAGCACATAGCACACAGCACACATATCTATACTAGACAACAACAACGACAACGACAACGGCAAACTATTATGATTGTTCAATTCCTATCTGTTTGGTTCCCAAACGATTTTCAAAGCTCACAAGACGCACGGTTGCCAAGTTTTACGGACTGCACTTTGCAATTTCAGAGGGAAAAAAATAACATAATAAAAAATAACTAAAAAATAAATAAAACAACACAACACCTCATATACACAAGTAGTAGTAGGCACCTCCCCTTCCATCTCACTCACCCCCCCCTCAATCAAACTTCCCACCCGCAGCCGGCCCTCCAGACCCACCCCCCAACCACCCCTTCTCCCCCCCATCATACCTATGATGATTATGATGATGGTGATGATGCACCCCCAACCTCCCTCTCCTCATCCTCCCCCTCACCCACATTGCCACCGTCACCATCAACGCAATCAGCGCGCACCACGTCAACACCGGACGACCCTCTCCCAACCCCCAGAGGTCCAACACCCATCTCTCCAACCCAGTGCTTGTCCTCCTGGACTTAATCTTCCCCTCGCCCGTATACACGGCCTGCAACGTCTCCACAATTTCGCTTCTCGTGAACGGAATCTTCTCCCCCTTCAGGTTCGTCTCCCACACCACCTTGGAATCTTCATAGTTGATCACCACCCGCTCGCCATCTTGCATCACGTCAACGCCATACACGGTCCGCACCCACCTATTCCAAAACACGCCGTCCACCCATGCGAACCCGACTTCTCTCTTCGGCTTCGTCTTGACCACAATATTCTTCGCTTGCTGCAGCGCCCGATCGTCGCCCCGGTCCTCCGCCTCCTCAATCTTCAGCTCCTTCTGATCCCGCAAGGTCTGCCTCTCCGCGCGCTCCGCGTGGCTCCGCAACTCCATCCACTGCATCGCCGCTTCCTTTAGCTCCTTCTTCGCCCTCGCAAACTCTGCTTTCCGCTCCGGCGACAATATTCCTAGCACCACCAATTTCCCGTTCATAATCTCATGCGAGTTGCTCCCGGTCAGCTCCGGCACCATCGGCAACCACACGCTCTTCATCCACGACAAGATCTTCTGATGGTCGCGTAGCTCCTTTGGTGAGAATGCGGTATAATACGACGGTACGCCATCCCTGACCACAAATATCCTCGGATATGTCGAAATCGGGAAATCGCCCACTTTGAACCTCTCCGCAATCGACTTGCTGCTCGTCTTGTATATCGGTGCGTGCCCAATCAACGGCAGCGAGAGCCTATCCAGCGCCTCAAAGTCCTCTGACGTAGTTGCCTCATTGTAGACGTAGACAAAAAACACCTCTTCCTTCTCCAAGATGTCATCCAACATATTAATGTCCAGTTCCTTGATCTTTGACGACTCTGCCGCCTTGTTTGCCCATGAAACAAGATCGCCCAAGCCGCGAAGACCATCATACTCAACCTTCTCCCCACCCTGGAAGAAGAGAATGGTAGGATAGCCTCGTAGACGCACATCCTTGCACAATCTCTTCTCCTCTTCACAATTGACCTCGCCGATGCGGAGTTTACCCTGCATCTGTCTTGCAAGCCCAACCCATGCAGGAGCCATTGCTTGGCAATGGCCACACCACGGTGCATAAAACTTGACCATCCACGGATCCTTTGTACCGTCAACCAACTTCATAAACGACTCCCGGGTAAACTGATAAGAAGTCCCATCGGGATTTGGCGTTTCCGTAGGCGTGGGAGGAGAGGTGGTAGTGGTTGGTTTAGCTTTGGGCTCTTCATTCTTTGGATCTGTCTTCTCCTTTTCCCTCTCCTTTTCCTTCTCCTTTTCCTTATCAACAGCAGTCTCCTTCTTGCCGCTCACGGGCTTGAGCTTCGCCAGCCGTTCCTCGACCCAGTCGCTCAACGACTGCACGTCCCTCCTTGTGCCCGAGGGGTAAGCCTCAAGGATCTTTCCATCTTTGAACAAATTCAGCGTTGGGTAAGCATCGATTCCCAGTTCAGAGCAAATGTCCCCGTATGCGTCGCAGTTTAGTGCGGCGATACGAAAGTTGTACAGCTCAGTAAACGAAGCGGAGGACGCCTGGCTCGCGGGATCGGCATTCGGTGAAGTGTTGGAGAGCTTGGGTGTTGAGCTCATGTAAATGTCGTGAAGAGCTTGCCAGTGTGGGGCCATCGCCCTGCAGTGGGGGCATCGTGGAGAGTAGTGCTTTATGAACCTGCTCCTCCAGTCAGCAACTGAACCACATGCCGTCAACGTGAATAGCCAATGCAGTCGTAGAGACTATACATACCAATACCCCTTGCCAATTTTGTCATAAAACGTACTGGCAGTCAACTCCTCCATCTCTGGAGGCTGCTTATTTGGTGCGTTGTCCCCCTCCGGCTTGACGGGCAATCCTTCCTCGTCCAGCGGGGGGAGCTCAACAATTCTTCCCATCACTGCTCCAACGAAGGGGAGCAGCAACGAGAGCTGCAGAAGAGAAATCCGCATTGCTCACTACCTCGCTGGATTGTGCTCAATCTAGCTGTGTCCTCGCTCTGTCGTCCTCGGTGTCTAGTATCGTAGTTTGTCAACGCTGTGCGTCCAGATGGGAGCTCTCTACACGCCATGTCAGTTGACTTGCCCCTCAATAATCGCCACAACTTGTCTCGACAGCAAAATAAAAGTGGACACGCATCCGCCCTCAGCACCACTACTTTTCTCCTCTTACCATTCCAAATGCACACACAAACGCACACACATAAAACGCTCTCGGAAATAAAAAGTGAAGCGAAGCAAGGGGATCAACATACATCAGAGATAAAAAAGCACAGACTGACGAGCAGCGATTGTCAGCTCTGCAGGCGTCGAGAATGGGGCCGCGGTAACTGTAAAATGAAGTGGGTTAAAGGTTGAGGTTAATCTTCGCCAGGGGGCACGTCTATGCCTCCGTGTCGGAAGCGAGGCAAACCGATCCTCGGTCCAAATAGTGTGCCCCTGTGATAGAGCCAGATATGGGTAACAGTTGCAAGCTCGCCAGAGAGTGCGAGCAACGGGGGCGTTGCAAGGTCTGAAGAAGTAGGGCGATCTTTAAATCAGGTTAGGCGGCGCGCCTTCATTGGGCGGCGGACAGGGAGCGCCAGTCCGTGTGTGCCGGCGTGATTGTCGCCGGGCCCCTGCACGAGAATCTGCTGCCCCTTGTCGTAGTATCTCGTAGCTAGGACTGCTTCTATGACTGTTTCGCAACTGGGATATTCATATAAGCTTCACGTCTCAATGACTACTTGCGGCTCTGCTACAGATGACTTCTTAATAGACTTCATAGTATCCCCATCTCCTGCTTACCGCGATAATGCAGCAACCGCACACCTTATTGCTGTTACAGCGGCTGTGCGGAGTGTGGAGAGACTTGACAGTCTGGGGTGCGTATGAATATGACTATGAATATGACGGCTGGAGTGGCGCGCTGATGCGCCCCCCCCTATGAAGTGGCCCCGCCGCCACCGCTGCATAGCGTAGCGTGTTCGGACAGAGCTCCACCGTCTCCGCAGCGGCCTAGCCTCTTGGCGCGACCTTGGCACACCGCATGCTGACATAGCGCGGCCTTCCTGCTCGCCCCGCTGATTCGCCAATTGCACCGCGCACCCACCGGCCGGCCGAACCAACCGGTGTCGAACGGCCTCCGAACCGCCGCCAACCACGTGCGCACCCACCGCAGCCGGCTGCCTCAACCAGCTCCCCTGGGCAAAGGCCTCCCCTCACCACCCCACCCCCGCATTCAGACCCCTCATTGATCTCTGCCCCCCACCACCGCCATGCTGCTCCGCCCGACCGCCCGCCTCCTCCAAGCGACCCCCATCCCGCCCTTCTCCCCCACCGGCCTCACCGGCCTGCTGTCGCACCCGTGCCCCCGCCCCACCCTCATCGCCGTCTACAACGCCACGCTCACCCTCCTCAACACCCTCCCGCCGACCTCAGTCTACCGCATCTCCACCATCAACCTCACCAACGCCCGCCTCAACACCGTCGCCTCCTTCATCCCGCCCGCAATCCAGGCCTACAACGCCACACACATCGACCCCATCCTCCCGGCCCTCGAGTCCTCCGCCGAGGCTGCCGGATGGCCCAAATCCAAGCTCCACGCCGCCATCGCCGCGGCGCAGATCCGCGCAGCATTCGAGTCGCTCCGCAGCACCGTTCCCGAGAACCCGGAGGGCGCCGACCTCGATGCCCAAAGCTGGCTCGAGAAGACCCTTCGTGATGAAGAACGCAATCTTGGAGAAGCACTCGACGTCACCGCCCTGCCAAACTCTCCCGAAGCCACCCCCACTTCGGACGCAACAGTCAAGATCCCAAAACTTCCCGTCGAGCCCGCGCTCACTGCAGAGCAGGTCTCGGAGCTGGAACAGAAGCTGGACGCAGGCCTGATTGAAGAGGTCGTTAACCAGAGCATGGCGGAAATGAATCTGGTCAAAGAGATGATCAAGGACAAACCGTGGGAGCCCCTACAGGAGCCTCCGATTGAGGGCCAGTGGGAGTATTTTGAAAGGAAGGCCGGCGCCGTACCTGCCTCTTAGTTGGGGTCACCAAATCGTTCAACCTTGCAAAGACAGCGGAGGAAAATGAAGCAGAAAAATCAAACTGATTGGATTTTTATGAGACGAAAACTTGTGTCATGTATAGTCTTTTATTAGAAATTTATTTTTGTTATTTTCTTTTCACCCTTGTTTTAAAGCACCTGATGTAAATAGAAAGCAAAAAAAACCTATACAGCCTACCACTTGCGGAAACTCTCATACATACAATACTTATATGTACCCTGCCTTTTTACCTCCTTCATTTTTCAGTAGGAGAACGAAGCTCCGAGAGCCTGGAAATCGTACTTAATATGTATATCCCATTCCCCACCTCCACAATCTCAGGGTAAACAAGCACTCGCCTCCTCACACAGAACCCTTCATTCATCATCACACCTAACCCTCATCCATAAACTAATATCCATTCCCCACTTATATTCTTCTTTCCCTCCCCACCTCCCACTTTCTACCACCACCACCACCACCACCCATAGATTCGTCATACATCTATATATCATTTCCCTCAACATCCACCCTCCTACACTCTATAAACAGACCTTCCCCCCAACTAACTTTCCCTCTCCTCACCTCATTAACCTCCCCCGCCCCAGAATCAAATTTTCTCTGTTCCCCCACCCACCTTGTTTATATTCCCCGCTCCAGGTTCGCGCTGAATGAAAAAGTGGGTGCGAGAGATCTGGTATAATGACATAGATAAAATTTACCCCCCCCCCCCCACCCCACCCTACCCAAGTTTGCCTTTTATATATATAGCTAATCTAGGACGCGCGCTACAAAAAGTCCTTCCCGTCCCTCTACCCACCCTGCCCATCCCCCCGCCGCCATATCCTATATGCAATTGTTACCCTCAACTTGTCACGGAAAAGGCCTTACCCTGAACCCACTCACTCACCACCGGCTAATTTCTTTCTCAGAATAGATCCATGTTCATCCCCCATCCCTGCAATTCATCCATCGTGTTACACCCCTAGTCTACCACTCGCAGCCAGTAAGTTTCCCCTTCGATTAACACAAGGTATAGGGACCCATCGCTCTCTAGCGAGCAAACTACTTGCAGAAACCTTCTAGATACCCCCCTAACTCCCCCCCAACATGCCTTTTTCTTTTCCTTTTCTTTCCCCCATGCACAGCACATCATCTACATACAAGATCCTGCATACTACGAAACGGGGAGACGAGTGGGAAAAGTTCTACAATTGTTTTTTTCCTGTGCAAGGTAATTGGCTTAGAGGGTATATATTTTCGTTTGTTGTTTTTTTAATTTTTATCATACCCTATACCCCCCACCACCTAGCCGGAATTTAAATACAAAGAAAGATAAAAAAGAAAAAAGGAAAATAATTAACAACCACCCCCCTAGGGACCATAAATAGAATTTTAAATTAGTGGTAAATGATTAAAAACTACTTAGCTAGTACTTTAAATCTGACTCAAACAAGCGCAAGATCCTGTTGCCTGAAGTGTCTACTCATCCCTCACTCGCCCTAACATGGTCCGCGAAAACCACGATACAAGAACTTTTGCCACTCTTGCCATCGAGTTCGTTATGTAAGAATTCAAGTCCAAGCAGAAGCATTCCAAGCAGTGCTACAAAATGGCACATTCACCACAAGCACTGAGCTGGCCTCGCACTTTGGCTCTCGTCAATGCCGATATCAACGGTAATGATTGCCGGTTCTAGCTGTTTGGGTGAGTTATCGTTGCTGTGGGATGGGGATAACCGTAGCCTTTCACGTGCCGCCTTGGATGCCTATTGTTGGTCTGATGGCCCAGGTGATGGTGCCAGCATCAACAATTCCTGAGTGATAGAGGCATCTCCGCCCAGACCCCCAGGTGAACGCTCGGTAATCATCGGTGTATATGCGTTGCCTATAGCTCTCAATAATCCAAGTAATTTTTTTTTTCCTCCAGATCCTGAAAGATCGTGAAAAGAATCGATATTGTCACTGGGCCCAATAATTCACATCCGGAATATGCTTTCGTCACTGCCGGTGGGTCTATTCAATTGGCAAAGTACTCTGTTTCACCACATATCTACGCACACCACAATTCGGCGCACTTTCCCACCAGAACTGTGCGATTGAGAACCTGTACATCCCCACGCACAGAACGTACTTTTCTATGCGCCTTTTAGGAGGCTTAACGCAAGCGTCATTCTTCAGATCCTGCATCTCTACTTTTAAACAAATATTAGTTATGAATGAATTATATCTCTGCACATTTTCACATGAGTCCTGGTATACATTTTTGCAGTAAAATCACAGATATGGAAATCTACACACTGCACCTGCAATCAATTCAATACAAGTATGTAAACACTTCATTTGGGTAACCTATCCCTATGGGGATATACAGGATTCGCATCAACATAATCCTTGAAGTAATTGTTGAGTTGTTTAACATATTTTCATCCTCATAGAAATATTGCATATATAGTACTGGAAAAGCATCTGAACATATATATCAGCATGCCAACTATGCAATATATAAAGATGGACTGAATAAAGTCAACTGAGTCAATATACAGCTAGGAAAGGCCCTTTAACCACAAGACTATAGTCATTGATATAATAGTGCTGAAAAAGAGTACTATATTCAGTTTGCTGAAATATTGTATGAGAATCCCATATAAATAGATACCAAGACAATGGTTACAAAGTTCACTGTGCTATAATTCCTTGAGGATGCTTTCTTTGAGCAAGCAGAGATGCTACATGTGAAGAACAAGTGTTTATTTAGTGTCTCTAGATAGGGCTTACAGAATTCTGGTCTAGTGGTTGAGGTACACGCTCTTCCGCGTGGCTGGTTTTGGTGGAAAGTGCGTTGAGTGGTGGTGTGCGTCGAGATGTGGCGGAACATAGTAGCTTCCTATTTTCCTTTTTTTTATTTCATATATATATATATAGCATTACTCGTGTAAGTAGCTCGTATAACATTGTTAGCACTCTGTCAGTCAGTAGGATGCAAGCTATCAGAGTGGTGGTCACCTGGCATAGGCATGCAGCCCAAGCCTGACGAACATTACGAATGTTATGCTCAAGTATTCTCTGAGAAGCAAGCAATCAGACTACCACCCCCACTGATCCTAGAATTATGAGATCCCACTCAATGACCCTAATGCCAAAGTACTCAAGGACCCAATAATACAAGACTACTCGGAAAGATGAAGCCCTGCAGAGGTATCTGGAAGAACATCCATGTACTGACAAGATCACACATTCAAGACCCACAGCTGGTATGGATACTATCCATCTGGAAAAAGGATGGCTCACTTCGTTTATGTGTGGACTATAGAGGACTCAACAAGATCATGATACCGAATCGGTACCTCCTCCCACTCATGCTAGACCTTCTGAAAAAAGATCCCCGGTGATAAACACTTCACCCAGTTGGACCTTAAGAATACCTCATTCGAAATCAGTTAGGCGATGAAAGCCTGTTTGAATATACCGTTATGGCTTTGAACTCGTATCAATGAGTTTTCAGGAGATGATGGATGAAATCCTGAAAGGATACTGTTGAGATAGTATGACCATGGAACAGGTCCTACAACTACCACTTGACCACGGACTAGCCGTACAGGAGCTAGTCCTTCTTGGCCATACCATCAATGGCCACAAGCTTAACACTATTGCCGATTGGCTACTGTTTTATAAGAACTACTACCGCTACCAGAGTGAAACCGCTTACCTCCCTCATAGACAATGTACCATTTTTACAAGGCAACGCACAATAGCAGTCATTCGATGAACTCAAGCAAGCACTCCTATTCACCCCAGTACTCTGCTCATGGGATAAAACCCTGAAGGCAATCATGGAATAGAACCTTGAGGACGATCATGGGATAAAACCCAGAAGGCGATCATGGGATGGAACCCTGAAGACGATTACGGAAACCGATGCATCAGTACTCCGCCTATGGGATAGAACCCTGAGGACGATTATGGGATAGAACCTTGAAGACGATCATGGAAACCAATGCATCTAACCAAGCCCTTGCTGATACCACAGGGAGAACAGAACTAAAACACTATACCCAGTCGACTTCCACTCACCAGCCCTCACCACAGATGAATGGAACTGACTATGACAAGAAGCTGTTCGCAATCATCAACTGCTTCAAATGGTATACTTGGCTACAGAGTGTACATGTTGATGTCTATACGAATCACTACCAAGCAGAAGCTCAACTCTCAGCAGACAGACTAGCACACGAAGGTGTGCAAACTGGACTTTACTATCATCTATCGCAAGTGAAGCAATAACAGGAAGGCTAATGCTACATCATATCTATTATAACGAAAGTGATGACGGAAAGGCTGCCGCTATATCATGTTGATCTAGTAACGAAACTGGTAGCAGAGTTGCTGGCCACTGGGGGATGCACCGCACCCAAACAATAATATCAAGAAACTTTTACCGGTATGGATGAAAAGAAGCTACGCAAATATACGTCGCTAAACGGCGAAAGCTAACTGACATACTTGCCAAACCCAATACCAATACCAACTGGAGCCAAATCCATTACATCTATTACAGTTGACTAGCGATAAAATAGTCACTAGTTCGATGACTCATTTATCTCACCATACTCCAATGGAATAATTCACCAGCTAGAAAATGGCTCATAGGCCTGGCCAGCCTATGTGAGTGAAAGGTACACGTGGCACCGACTGTACACACGCACACAGCATCAACTATATACAGGCACATGACACCGACCGTATACAGGTACATGGTACCGACCATATACAGGTACATAGCACTGACCGCATATACGCACATGGCACCAACCGTATGCAGGCACATAACACTGACCGCATACACGTACATGGCACTAATGGAATACAGGCACACAGCACCGACCATTACACGCATACGGCACTAACCACATATACACAAGCGGCACTGACCACATATACGCATGTGGCACCGACCACGTACAGGCTGTAAGTTGGGAAGTAACCTGGTATACCAAAGGTCCAAACTGGACAATATATGGCGCTGTACCCTGGTAACCCAAGTGGACAGGTACCACGACACTTGAGTGAGATATGTGACAGGAATTCCGGCATACTCAAGTGAGGGGTGGTAGCCGCACTGACTGGAACAGCAATTAGCAAATGCTACTGGCGCTGAAGGCTATGGATTTCGTTCAAGAACTATCGGAACCGGGGGGCGACAATGTGATTCTCGTCGTTACGAACCATGTCACCAAGGTCTACCGATACATACTGACTAAAACAATCTGTACGTCTATAGAGGTCACCTCTGCATGTTAGAAATTAACCAGCAGCTTAACAACAAACCCCAGCTATTCACACCCTACTATCGGCAAACCGACGGATCATTAGAGTGATGTTATGGGCGTGAGGTGCTCGGCTCCGGTGGGCGCTGGAAGGGACCAGATGTTACGGCTACGGTGGGGAAAACGGCGGTGCCGGCGTCGTCCCAGAAGTGTGAATACGGTGAGTCGGAATGGCTACAGAGTTGCCTGGTTATGAGACTAACCTAGTGCCACAAGGGGCCAAACACATTTAGGTAATCCAACCTACTGCAGCGTGTAACGCTGCTGCTCACTGCCCAGTCTTGGTTTGGTTGTACGCCGTGTCCTAAGGTTATTGGCTTGTTTCCTAAAGACGGAGTAACGGACAACTTCACTCGTAGTGTCATCAAAAGTCGAGGTATCCATCGCAGCAGCCATTTAAACTCTTGCTTCAACGTTAATCTCCACAAAATTGCTACCTGTAGGTACTCTCCAAGAGTCCTGCGGTGCGATGGCAACATCGTGTGGAGTGATGGGGCCTAAAGGCGGGTTGGGAATTGGATATACGTAGAGTATCACAATGTCAGGGGAGTGGGTAGAGGGATGCGTGATGATCGTCACAAGGGCAAGGGCAAGGGCACCGTTCTTATATAAAGATGCCAAGGCCGCAAACCCTAACTTACTACCGTATTTATCTTTCTTTGGGATCAGCAAGGGCAACAACCCTGTTTCAAATTGAAGGGCATGCTGCCCAGGTGGAGCGGGCCACGAGACTGTGGTGGGTTAGGAAGGAAGTACGTTAGCGTCGTACTCACGCGGCTTATTAGCACTCCCATAAACCAGGTAAATCCACCAGAGGGTATGGAGAACGGACCGGACCCGGTGGTGGAACTCATGGGGTGGGTACAGAGATGATGGCCTAATTTCAGCTTTAATTTTTCTTTATTTCTTATGTATTTAATCGCGCCGTAGCCCTTAGGGCAGTATGCGAGTGATGATATTAAGGGAAAAAAAAAGAAAAAAAACCTGAACATGCCCGGGCGGCAAAGCGATTTAAAAACTTACGCTACTCAATTCCAGCAACCTTTTTTTTTTTTCCTTTTTTTTCTTTTCTTTTCAATAAATTCTAAACCTACACTTCATTTCTAGTTGCACAATTTAAGTATAGTTGTAAAATATATCAGATGAAATTGCATTTGTGCGAACTGGGGTTCAAACTGCATGTTCAAGTAGTGCTACGAAAAAGAGCACTTTCTAAGAGCCTGGGTCTAACTCCCACACATATAGAGGGTTAGTCTTTTTTGGGCGAGGTTTGAACCTCGGTTTATAACTGTTTGAATTTTCATTTAGGTCTATTCAATGCGCTGAACAAGATGCTCCAAACCGTTTTACCATACGGCTCATGGATGCTGAGATGTAACAAACTTCTCTTACCAACAGCATAAAGTATATGATAACCTTGAGCTGCTGTAGCAGGATAGTGAATGCGCTGAGAGTGAAGTTACAAGCTCGCTGTTAGCTATCTTTTTATTTTTTATTTTTAAAAATCACGTAACCCCGCTTCCAGCTGTTCGCCATGGCAGGGCAAAGTTAGCGATCTTAAGATCAATTATTAGATTCAAGAAGTGTGAGAATGGTAACTCAATTGAACTATCTCAAGCATTTATCAGAGCACCGTATATACTAAATTTGGATTGTATACTTGCCCAGTATTATATGAATTACTGTTGAAAATGCAAAGGCAACCTGTTCCTGTTGCATATACAGAGGTTAATGCAGCGTATATGCACTTTTCCTATTATTATATAGTGCGGGGGTGGCATACACTGTTGTCTAGATACTGTAGTACCTTTAGTAATAAGTCTCCTGGCCACGTGGTGTTCTAAAAAGCGATCCTGTGACAGGTACTCCATATATTTATGAAGTTCTTAGTACGAAAAGAAAAAAAAAGCCCATTTTGGGTCACGAGGTTGGTTCCGTGTTCACACAATCCATTATATTCAATAGTGTTAGATTTAGCTTGGCATGGTTTAGTACAAGACTTGGCATGTGCCAAGCCAAGTGCAACAAGTAAGTTACATGTATTATCACCTACAAAACTATCGACTCATTGCAACACCAGCACTGCACATCTGAAGGCTTCAGCAAAAGCGGCAATGTCAGCCACTAACTATCCTCCGCTACTCGACCCGCTGCGTACTGTCCCCGCTCCGCTATCTTTGAACGCACGCCAGCGGATTACCGACCATCTCCGACAAACGAAGGCTCTGGTGCCCCGCGAGTTCCTCGCTCTGTGTAACTGCGTGCTGAACCCCACCGCCCTTGAAGACCTTCTCCTAACCGACCTCGAAAACCTCGGCCAACATGCAGCGGTTGCAACACTGGGTATCCGTGACTGTACTCTCTTTCCACTCCTTCCCATCCACTTCTTCCCACCTATTTCGTTTGACTGACTGCGGTCCTTGCCCCTCCACCTAGGGATTGCTCGAGGCGGCCACCCAACACCATCTAGCTCAAGTGCTAACTCTACACACAGTAGTGGCGAGAAATCGCCCTATATGCTCGCACACAGGTCGTCACAGGCATCGAGATTGGTTAGCAAACTCTCGTCCTCTTCCTCATCACGTGCTGGTGTTGTGAGGATGTTCTGGTGAAGCAGAAACTAACACTCATTCCCAAATGCAGGCAAAGGTTCGAGACCACAATGCTTGTTTGCTTACCCACCGCCAGCTGGGACTCCATGCAGCTCACATTTTCCCTTACTCGGCTGGACCTACTGGCAATGCACGCCCCAATCTGATGCGGCTGCTTCAGATGTTCGTCGGTGAAGGTGTAGCCGAGCGTATCACTGCTTACCTGCTTTCAAGTCCTGAAAACTCCGTCCGAACGCGTATTAATCGCCTAGAAAACCTCCTCACCTTAGCTCCTAGCGAGCATATGCTTTGGGACCGTTGCTTAATCGTGCTCGAACCCATTGGAGACCCCTTGAGTATCTTTGAGACGAATCCAAATGCCCTACTGACACGCTATACCGTACGTTTTTCCTGTCTCTCCAAAAATGTTGCCAATCCAACCGCTCCCGGCGCGGTCCCAGATCTAACACAGGTCCTGGACCCTGGAACTCCGCTCTCACATGCGCAGGATCCTGACATACAGTCCGCCTGGGTGTTCGACGCATCTCGGGGCCGCCTCCTACAGGATGGTGATGAGATTGTACTGGAAACCGAGGATGCGACTCGATATCCACTTCCCCACCCACATTTATTGATTCTGCACGCCGCTCTGGCGCGGTTGGTACGGTGCGCTGCTGCGGCATCTCCAGAAGAGGACGAATGGGAGTATAGCAGCCAAGGCGAACCACTAGACTACATAGATGGAGTGCTGGGAACCCCCAAGCAGATGGATGACACCAAAACAAACCCTGTATATACTACTTGTCAACTGCACCAACAAGCACCGGAGGACCGCTCGTGGATCACAGTGCGATACCTTGCCTCGCTTCCGGAAAGCATAGCTGAGTTTCTCCCTCCTGCCGCGTGCGCCCAGTCTGCGCAGGCCATGGAGGCCGATGATAGAGCTCAGTGTACCCCTCAACGGCCCCCATCACTCCCAACGAACTGCACGCTGCCTCCGCAGGAGGTGCACCTCTTCTCTCCTGACAGTTGTACACACAATCCCGCCTACCCTCGCCCTCATCTTCGCCGGGCTAACACCATGTCTCCTCATGTATGATTGTGGCTATTGCTATACTGTATATATGACTAGATGGTTGGGCGATACCTATAAAGATGGCACTACTAGGAGCGTGACAATGATTGCGCATGAGACAAAGGTAGTGAGATGCATGGAGGTCTGATGATGCCTCCTAGCGCATGGTGTTCATACAGTTTTTCTATGCAATGCACTAAGAGACTACTACTGTGTTTCACCACATCTCGACGCACACCACACACCACAATTCGACGCACGTTTCCACCAAAACTGAGCGATTGAGAGTCTGTATATCCTCATGCACAGAACCTACTTTTCTATGCACCTTTTAGAAGGCTTAAAGCAAGCATCATTTTTCAGATTCTACATCTCTACTTTTAAGAAAAAGTAGTTACGAATTATATATCTGTAAGTTTCTGCATAAATCTTAGCATATATCTTGCTGTAAAAATTGCAGATATAGAAATCTACTCTCTGCATCTACAATTAATACAATAAAAATATTTAAATACTTTATTTGAATAATCTATTTCAATAAAAATATATATGAATAGTATTAATATAAATTTTAAAGTAATTATTGAGTTCAAAATATTGTATAAAAATAGTATTAGAAAAGTACTTAAATATATACTAACTATACAATATATTAAAATAAATTAAATAAAATTAAGTAAAGTAATATACAATTGAAGAAGTTTCTTTAATTATAAGACTATAGCTATTAATATAATAGTATTAAAGAAGAATAATATATTTAGTCTACTAGAATATTATATAACTTAGAGATTTCTATACAAATAGATACTAATATATTATTATAAAATTTACTATACTATAATTTCTTAAGAATGCTTTCTTTAAGTATGCAGAGGTTCTAAACATAAAGAACTTATAAAATTCTACTCTAGTAGTCGAAGTATATACTCTTCTGCATAGCTAGTTTTTGTGGAAAAGTATATCGATTTGTAGTATACGTTAAGATGTAGTAAAACCTAGTAGACTATTTGTAATAAAGGCTCAATAGCATCTACTATCTTGCACAGGGTACCAGTATCTAGCGCTGGCGGAACGAAGTCTCAAGAGCGGTCTCACAAATGTTAAGGAAAGGATTATAAAAGAAGAGTAGTCAATTCGCTTGTCTATACATGTCTGGTCTGTCTGATCTATGCCTGCGTATCCATGTCTTGCTCTTGTGCTCATCCAGTCATATCTACATCAATTTATAGACCACCTTCACCTTCCAACCAAACCTATACATCCACATCTCGCTTCTTAGATATGAGCTGGCTTTCTTAGCATATATACGCATCATCATATACTTCTACCAATGAGCGGCGTTCCGGCCCGCGTTTAGCCTTATTCTTTCCATTGGTACCGTGGTTACCACCGCAACGTGAGAAATCTCATGAAAAGCTTAATTCCGTTGATAGAAAAAAAATTTATAGAAGGAATCTCGAGATAGCAAGGACGACTATCACTAGCCTTGGCAAAAGAGGTCCAAGTACTGCATACAGTTTTAAAGTCGAGATATCTTCTGTATAGTACATATTAGGAAAGAGCTAAATATAAGGCAATACAAATAATAACAAGCATCTGCAGCTTGTAGTAATCACATACATAGTTGTCTCTTGCTATTCAAGGATATAACCTATGGGAGCTATCTATTATATTCCCTCAAAGACCTACAGAAATATCCTCAAATTAATATTATATAGATATCCAAAACCAGTGGTTTTATTGGAAGATCAAATACCCTGATTTAATCTCGAAAATACGAGCCTTCAAATTACTTCATATTGAAAGAATGATAATGATCAGTGAAATAACAGGACAAAAGTCCCTTCTAGTAGACCAGGGGTTTTCACCGGAGCTTGAAATCTCTGTTTAATCACTGAAAAACGGGAACAGGGCTTAGATATCCCCATTTCCTGGCATCATATTCCCCAACCTGTATTTTATAGGCAATTCTTTCCTGCTTCAAAATTTCTTTCACCGCCATGTTTCATCCTCTCAATGCATGGCATTTTCTGCTATCTCCAATCCCAGTCCTGTGGAATATTGTATTGCATCGTATATGTGCCCAATAAAACCTCTTTCCAGTGCCTTACATAAGGGGTCTCTCACAGTTCATAGGAGAATCGTGATCTGCAAATAGATATATGTAGGGCGCAATAATCCGGGGGCGGTTATGACTCAGGGCTGAAACAGAGTGAATCTACTTACATTGGTGAGCAAATATCTCGTTTGCCATTGCACCTTCCGTTCAAGTTGTCACGTTGTAGATGACAGGTAGTATCCTCGCGAATGCACTAGTGCAGTCCAAGGGGCGGCCAGAGTAAAGGCCGAGGCCATTGCTGGAGTAGAGAGTGTAGGGACAATCCTCCATCAGGGCCAAGTGAGTTTACGCGCTGAGGTCAGTGTGGGACCCCACAGGGGTGGGGGACCTGTGGTTCAAAAGCTTCAGGGGGTTGAAGCTTTACACCCAGGCAGGGGAGGTGAGAAGGGGAGAGACTGGAGAGACTTCAGCTGAGGTCGCACTCCAGAGAAGAACGATGCGTTTGGGTCAGTAGCCAGAAAAATTGCCAGTACAGTTGAGGTAGATGAGGAGGAAACAGTGTCATGAGGGCAGACAGTTACCCCAGTAGACCTTGAGATCTACAACCTCTAGTAGAGGTTGTAGATCTCAAGCTAGGCAAGGAAGGCCTTTCAGCTAAGCGGGAGAAGGCTATAAGAGCGGCCAAAGGTGACTCAGTGGCCACCTTCACAGATGGCAGCCGCAATGAGGAAGGAGGAGCAGGCAATGGGTGGTGCTGGCGGCAGGTGGTGGCAGACGAGGTAGAGGGGAGCTGTTGCGTTGGGCTGAAGGCGACAGTGTGGGATGGCGAGGTTGCAGGCATGAGGGGCACCCTGGAAGCTGTTGAGAATTGAGCGAAAGTGCTGCAGCTTGCAGACTCTCAGGCAGCTATCAATGCGGCCCAGAGAGCAGGAAGAACTGGCAAGGCGAGTACTGCAGATCTGGCACACATGAAGGAGATGGTGGTAGAAAGGCAGTGGAGGCTGGGGCTGTGAAGTCATGGATTAACGCCCATGTCCATGTTGGGATAGAGGGCAATGAGAAGGCAGATGAGGAGGCGAAGAAGGGGACCAGGTAGCTGAGATATGATGGACAGGCCACTGAGGGCAGGCTGCACCAGGAGTTAGTTTGAAAAAGCAAAGAGGAGAGGGAACAACCCGGCTTTGGGAAGGGAATATTTGTGAAGTGGAATAGGAGGCACTCACGAATCACACCTGGCTTCGGACTGGGAAAGGCGGGGCGATGCGGAGCAGGTGTCAGGGTTACCGAACAAAGTATCAATGATGCTATGGTGATGCGAGATGACGCATGGTAATGATGCCTTTCATAGTTATCAATGATGCCTTGTTAGTTAGCACTCAATGTTAAATAGAATAATGCAAATAACGGACACGCTGGACGCCTATATATAGAGGCCTGCACGGCCTCTATACAAAGGTCAAGTTCCAAGCGTTGTCCTAAGTTACACCTACATTTCGCTGCAATCGCAGACACCGTAACATTACAACGCTGAACCTTTAACCTTTTACCTTAACGCCTTACCTTTTACCTTTACTCAACAAATGTTCTCGCCTTCAACCCTTTTAAGTTACTCGCTTGCACAAATGGATATGGATGACGAAGTACCCTACTCCCCAACATTAGGATCACTCTCACCGGACCCCCCGGAGATCGGCTGCAATTACTCAAGAGACTATACAAGCCCTCCAAGCTACCATCAAAGAGCTAGAACGAAAAGTAGCACTCTGGAACCCAGCAACCCCTGCAGTCTCGGCAACCCCGGCAACCCCGGCAATCTTGGCAACCTCAGCAACTCTGGCAGTCCCGGCAACCTCAGCAACTCTGGCAGTCCCGGCAATCCCGGCAACCCCGGCAACCCCAGCAACTCTGGCAGCCCCGGCAACTCTATCAGTCTCAGCAAGCTCGGAAGCAGATAACTTAGATACTGCAATCAGTAAGGAGGATCGCAATGCCATTCAAACACTCCGCCTTACAGAGATACCTAGATTTGATGGTACCTCAAATTTTGATGAATTTGAGTGTGAATTTCAAAGCATGGTAGCATTACGGACAACAAACACTCCAGGCATTCGGTTTGGACTGCTTAACCTAGCAATGAAAGGCAAGGCTGCCTTATGGTGGAGGCATAATAAGAAAAAGCTACAAAATGAACAGACCGCCCTTCGAGCTTTACGAGAAGCTTTTGCTGACCCAGGCCGGCAAGCAAATGATACCACCTCCCTTGCAACACTTCAGCAAACTGGCACCATCCTAGACTTCTTTGTTGAAGCAGAGTCACTCAACATCCATGCCAAAATACCAAATGAGAACCTACCTTTTCTGTTAGAACCAGGGCTAAAGCCAAATCTACGGAAGGCTCTAGAAGGCCAGAATGCCCCTCTACATGATTATGATGCTTGGAAGAGCATAGCTATTAAGACAGGCACTCGGTTAGATACACGAGCCTCGAAATCGCAACAATCCAAAACGAGACACCTCCCAGCACCTCCCAGAAACAATATTAGGACTGAAAATTATGTTCCTCAGCATGAGAAGGATGTAAGAATCAAAGCAGGCCTCTGTTTCCAGTGTGGACGCAAAGGGCATATATGAAGAGACTGCAGAACCGGATTTTAAAGTACTAAGCCACTATCAACTGTAAAATTACTAGAGTCATCTGATAGTAAAAAATGGCGACCGTCCAGGCCACTGTGGTGCTTGAAGCTCACAATTTTCTGGATATAGTTCTATGTAAGGTATTACCCCCGGAGGGGATGTGGTTGAAATGTGAGTCAAGGACAAAGGCGCCTGGAGGGCAATGAAAGAGCGAACAGGGTGGCCAAGATTGGTGTCCTCCTCCCTACCAAGAAGAGATAGATGGTCACGGAGGCAGGCATACGGATGGAGGGCATGCGAGTAATGATATATTAAAAAAAAAAAAAAAAATACGGATGGAGGCCAAGGCGCTTCGGGCCAGAGAAAGGGTCCGGCTGGGCCTAAAATAAGGGCCGCTCCAAAGAATAGGCGGGCGGGTATCCACCATGGCAGGAATATTGAAGGGGGAAGGCCTCAGGGCCTGGCGCCCAAACTGGACAAAGCGGACGGTCCGGACTGCAGGTGGTGCGGGGAGGAAGAAGAGACCACAGAACACATCTGGAACGGGTGCACGGCATGGAGGAGGAAGTGGCCTGGCGGGCTGGAGGCGGCCACGGACCTGCCAAAGCCGAAAGAGGGGTGTAGAGACCCTCTGCTCGAGCCGCTGGAATGGGTGGAGAGTTGAAGATCTATCACGACATTTTCCTTCCCTTTGATGTTTCCTTGTACTATGTATTTATCTCGCCATAGCCCATAGAGCGGCACACGAGAAATGATAAAAAAGGGAAAAAAAAAAAAAAAAAAAAAAAATAGAGAGCGATCCTACTTCAACATTATAATTATAGGAGCTGCAATGCAACCGCCCAGAACCAAGACTTGGCATGTGCCAAGCCAAATGCAGCACGAGCTAAGGTATGACATACTATGGTGCCGGAAGTTATAACTTCCACAGCATGACATGAATTAAGGTAGAAGTATCAAATATCTAGAGTATTTGAGACGCTCTATCACTCTATGATTTTTTCATGGCGAAATCTTTATTCGTTGTAAAACTGATAAGGTTCAAATTCTTTTTACTTTGTTAGGAAATCTACCAGATGTTACATGCCAAGCCTCATACAAACGGATTAGCCATCAAAGGGGTCTCCTCTCGCAGCCGCTTATATACATGATCTTTGAAGGCCTCTGTGCCATATTGATAGATACCTGCATAATACGAAGGCACTTATTATAATAACGCCAAATAGAGATATCTGAAATAGAAAGAAGAGCCTTGGGTATAGTTTCTCATAAACCTGCCAAAGAATACTCACAGTTCTCATGAGTATATTTCTTTGCTACACCCCCTATAAAATTCATTTCACAATGAAATCGAG
The DNA here is from genome assembly GCA_015179045.1 of Kalaharituber pfeilii. Lineage (NCBI taxonomy): Eukaryota > Fungi > Ascomycota > Pezizomycetes > Pezizales > Pezizaceae > Kalaharituber > Kalaharituber pfeilii. The sequence goes on along the minus strand of WHUZ01000055.1, from coordinate 391,267 downwards.
GGTAACATAAAACAATATGTCCTGTGCCTCAATGATTTCTTGTAACTTGCCCTTTTGCTCTCTGAAATCTCGCTTATTTGCTAGTAAACAACGTGCACAGCAGTCAACTATGTATATGACTATTAGTTACATTTTGGTTTACAGTCTAAGCGCAAGCATAGACCAGGTTCAATAAGAACTTGTCATATATTCTTTGGTTGACCTCGTAAAGCAACAACACTATGGTCTAATGGGAAAACTATAGATTGAGGAAATGAATAAACCCTTCGTACATAATAGGTTGCTTTCCACCAGGTCCGAGATAAAGTAATCACAAGGTAAGTTCAGTGTAAGTGACCGTCAGGGGCTGAAAAGTGCGATTGCTCACAATTCTTACCAGCAAACTGACACATATGGTGCTGCTTACTAATGCGGACTGGCAATGTTACAACGCTTTTAACTTCCGGCACCATAGGATATATTTTTTTTTTTTTTTTTGATCACGTAACCCTGCGGCAGGACCCTTTTATTACCCGGAGCAGGTCTGTGACACTGGATTGTGGGCCGGATCACCTATGCTAGTTATCTATCCATACTACTCCACCGTGGCTGCTGATGAACAAATGCAGACAGTGGACCAAGTGCAACAATACATACAATGGGTTCTTAATCAGTCTCGATCCATTGCATCCTCTCCAGCTCTACCCACCTGCTTTCCTTTGTCTTCCGCTATCCCACTCATATGCATCCTATCTGTACTTCTTACCTCCTACGGTCGGAGGGTTGGTGCAACCAGACTACTTACCTCCGATGCATAGAGTCTCTGGTATTTGACTAGTCCTAACCTGCTCTCCCCAGGTAAACAGCAACAGAACTAGTCACCTTTCCCTCCCTCCTCTCTTTCTTCAACAGCCATCGAGCCCCAGTGATTTTTCTGCCTAGTTCATTATCCATCTCTAACCACTTCCAAACATTCCCTAGTCTCTTGGTCACTGCTATCCCATGAACTACTATTGCTGAAGTGGCAGGTCATAGTTCTGGCTTTTTTGGTAAAAGGAGATTGCTTTTTATGGTAGATATGGCCCTGGAGGTGATGGCCTTTTCTTTAGCAAGGGCAGGTGGGTCTCTCTTCTTAACGCTGGATGGGGTGGGAGAGGCTGGCCTAATCTTCAGGGGAGTTGTAGAAGTTTAAGCAGCTGTTTCTACATATGACAGTCACTCTGTTCGTGGATCCACATTACACACCGTGGAGGTTTGGGTGGCCGCTTCTGCATATGAGGGTCGCTCTGTTTGCGTATCTATATTACGCATAGGTGGAGTGGACTTTTTGGTTTTGGTAGAGTCCAGTTCTTCCTCTCTATAGTAGTTGTTGCAAATGATTTTAGTGAAGAGCTGGATATTCCTAAGCTGCATCCTTGCCAGACCATATTCTCCCTCAAAATCTACTACCCTATCTGCCTTCACTATCTCATTCAGAAGATTGTGCATCACATCTAAAACAAAAGATGGAGATGTCTTTTTGGGCTCCCATTCCTTGGCTGAGGAGTTGAAGTTTAGTGGTAGGTGAGCATGCGGCGGTATTAATTGGTCTGGTAGTAGCGTTGGCGGGGTTGTAGGTGCTGGTGGCTGCCCTGCCATGGCGAACAGCTACAAGCGGGGTCACGTGAAATTAAAAAAAAAAAAAAAAAAAAAAAGGTGCTGGTGGCTGTGGAGCCGGTACGAACCGATTTCCTCGGTGGCCACCCTTTGAGCCTCTATAGGAGCTCATGTCACGTGTTTGACTGATCAGTGAGTGATCATGGTGAAGTCACATTGCGCGCGGAGAAGACGCGTCGCGTGTGGCTGACGTAGCGAAAATCCGATTTTTTGGAATAAAAATTAGATCAACCGAATCAGCGCGCTGAAATCTATTGATCCAAGTAAGTATCGCGAGCAATCCTATTGTGGTTGCGAAGTCGCTCCAAAAACTCGTTCTGTGGAGGTTATTTTTATTTATTTTTTATTTTATTTTATTTTATTTTTTTTTAATATCATCACTCGCGTGCCGCCCTGTGGGCTATGGCGGGGTTAGGTACAAAAGGAATAATTGAGAAAATAATGGAATGTATGAAAGTGAGTAATCCCGCCGTCACGTCGCCGCCCATGAAGGAATGAACAAGATAAACGAGAAACTGCCCCCCGGATCACTTCCCCGCCCATATCAGCATGTCCAGCAGCAGGTCCCCCCCTTCGCCTTCTCTTTTGGGCGGTGCTATCGCCTCCGCCTGGCCTCCTAGCCACTTCCTTTTCCATACCCTACATCTCTCCCAGACGTGTGTCACCGTTTCTTCAAGTTCTTCCCCGCACCATCGGCACTCCGGGCTCTCCGCCTTTTTTATTTTGAATTTCCAGGAGTTGAGGCCTTTTTGTGGAGGTTATTGTCGGTGGCGTGGATGTAAGTTACTATTATCTATGATAGCTAAGATAGACATCACCTTCTCGCAATACCAGCACATATCTTGAAGGCTTTCGCGTAGGACAATATTGGGTACTAAACTATTCTCCATTACTCGACCTCTCGCATACCGTCCCTAATCTACTATCTGTGGATACACGCCAGCAGATTACTGACCCACTCCAACATACATTGGCTTTGATATCCCACGAGTTCCTTGCTCTGTGTAACTACATGCTGAACTCTACCACCCTTGAAGACCTCCTAACCGACCTGGAGAGCCTCGGCCAACATGTATGTAGCTATTACATCACTGGGCATCCATGACTGTACTCTCCACTCCTTCCGATCTACTTTGATGGACTATAGTCCTTATACCTTCGCCTAGGGACTGCTCGTTGCCTCCATCCAATGCTATCTAGCTCAAGTGCCAACTCTGTGCATGGTAATGGCGAGGGATCGTCTTCCATACTCATATACAGATCAGCACAAGTATCGAGGTTGGTCAGACAGCTCTCCTTCACTTCCTCATTATGTGTGCATGTTGTGCGGGTATTGTAAGTGAAGCAGGAGCTAACACATATTCACAAATGTAGGCAAAGGTCTGAGATCACTATGCCTGTTTGCATGGCTACCACCGCTGACACGTTGTATAGCTCACATTTCCTATCCTCTGCTAGGCCCACTGCTGATGCACATCCCAATCTGATCTGGCTGCTTCAGATATTCATCAGTGAAGATGTGGTCAAGTGTATCACTACTTACCTGCCCTCAAATCCTGCAAACTTCTCCTGAACACGTGTTAATCGCGGCAAGAAAACCTCCGTACGTTGGCTTCTAATTAGCATGAGCTTTACCCTGCCATAGCGAACAGCTGCAAGCAGGGTTACGTGATAGAAGAGCGGAAAAAAAAAGATCATGAGCTTTGGGGCCGTTGCTCAATCGTACTCGAATCTATCAGAAGTCCTTTGAGTATCTTTGAGATGAATTCAAATGCTCTACTGACATCTTATACCATACGGGGAAAAGCCAACCCAAACAATCCCAGCACTGCCCCAAATCTGATACAAGTCCTGCCCCTGGGACTCTCCTCCTACATGCGTAGGATCCTAATATGTAGGCCGTCTGGGTCTTCGAAGTTGCCTTCTACAGGACATTGATGAGATTGTGCTGGAAACCTAAAACACGACTTGATATTTACTTCCCAACCCACATTAACTGATACTGCATTTACTGTCATAAACTGTTCTCTTTCTGTTAAATCTTCTTCCCTTTCCCCTCTATTTTTTACGTATCTATTTTTTTTTTTTTTTTTTTTTATATCATTTATCGCTTACCGCCCTGTGGGCTATGGCGATTTACGTGTCTAGCTATCTCCTATGTACCTAAATCGCCATAGCCCCCACGGCGGCATGCAATCACTGATATTATTAAAAAAAAAAAAAAAGGATACTACACACTGCTCTGGCACAGTTGGTACGATGCGCTGCTCCGGCACCTCTCGAAAAGAGGAATGGGAGCGTAGCAGCTAAGGCAAATCACGTGATTATATAGCTGCAGCGGTAGGGACCCAGGTAGACGGAATTTTTTTTTTCTTTTATTTTTTTTTAAATATCATTACTCGCATACCACTCTGAGGGCTACGACGAGATAGTTCTATAACAGATAAAGGGAGAATAAAAGACCTCTAACAAGATAGATGGAAACGCTTCCCAGAATGGAGGTCTCATCTTTCTGCTCATTATCAGTTCCACCAGTGGGTCCTGTTCGTCTTCCTTTCCAGCTGACGGTGATCCGATTGCGCCCCGCTTCCCTGGCCACCTCCTCCACACCTCGCAGCTTGTAGTCTCTTCCTCCATCCCGCACCATCAGTATTCCGAGCTGTCCTCTTGGTCAATTCTATGTCTCCATGCCCTTAAGCCTTTCCCCCCATCATGCCTCTCAAGGTGTGACACCAATCTGCCCAGCCTCTGTAAGGGTCTGCAGTTCGAAGCCAGTCTCTTCCATTACTGTGCTTGTTGCACTTTGGGTACCATTTCAATTCCTGCCTCCGTTACCATCTGATCCTGGTATGAGCGGAAGGTCCCCAGCCTCGCTGCTCTGAGCCTCTTTGTTGCCCTTCAGGCCCTTGTGTCCTTTCACCCACATCACCGCCATGTCTAGCGCCCCTCGATTTGCCATCCATTCCCAAGGCTTCCTTGGAAGCTGGCGGACACATGCCATCCTTATCTCGGCGTGCTTCCTGTGCCAAGCCCTGCCCTTTCGTGTACTTGCCCATTTGGTCATCTTCTGCACGTGCTCAGCTGCATAATATGTAATGATTACCCTCGAAACTTTTGAATTGCAACGACAACCCTGGCCGCCAAGGCTAGCCATGTTGGCCAGTCAGGTTGTTCGGGGTCGGCTATTTTTTTTTTTTTTTTTTTTTTTTCCATTACTCGCATACCGCCTATCAGGCTACGGCGAGGTGTTAGGTACAGAATGTGTAAATCGCAGATGATAGATAAGGAAAGAGTGTAAAGGAAAAATAATAGTCGGATAGAAATCAGCTAACTCGCTGCCCAGTCCAGCACCTCGGCCAGTGTCATCCCCTTCCTCTCCCCCTCTTTCATCCCCTTCTTCTCCCCTCTTCCTTCCCCTTCCCTTTCTCCACTCCTATTGGCATCTTCAGCCCCGTCTCTCCTCCCGGTAGTCTCTTCTTCCACGCCTCGCACTCTCTCGATATATGTCTGTAATTCTTGAGGGCCTTTCCACACCACCTGCACTCCGGTGAATCCTCCTTCCCTATCTGGTGTCTCCATTGTCTCAATCCTTTGTCCCCCATGATGCCTGCGAGTGTGGCCACCCTCCTTCTTGTCCCCAGGTATTCGAGTGGTCTGTACGGGGTCGGCTAACAGTTGGGGTTTGGGAGTTAAAGAATGTAGTAAGTCAAGTACGACTCATTATGATAACAGACAGTCATGTTATGTCCTTGAATCAATATTTTCATCTCGAAGAAATCCTGAACTTATAAATATCTCACAACACAATTTCAATTACTTAGGTTACTTTGCCCTATCAGCGTCCCTTGCTTGAATCCCATCCCATCCTCTTCAGTACCTTCTTGCGCTTCACAAAATATGCCATACACCTGGATGTAGAGGTCAGGACTTGTTGCAAAAACGAAATATCATGAACAGATAAGAGCTCCCCGCAATTTGCTTGTCTCTCTGGGGCAACATTCCCTGTTGAGAAATACGTTGCGGAACATGCAGCATCTCGCCGTAGCCTACAGGGCAGCATGCGAGTAATAATGTTTAAGAAAAAAAAACAAAAACATGAAGCTCGATTTCTTTTCTCTCTCTTTTTTTTTTTTTTTTTTTTTTTTTTTTTTTTTGTGTGTGTGTGTGTGTGTGTGTGTATTTTTTTTATCAAGCCCAGCCAGCTTTGCCCTATAACCATAAATTCAAGACAGTTATGATAGGTAGAAAAAGTAAAAAGACAACATCTCAAAAAAAAAAAGAAAAAAAATACCCTTAAACTGGCCCCATTTCTTGTAAATCTGCCACTGGTCTGCTTCTTTCATGGTGCCCAAATTTTACTTTCCCTGTGTGGTGGTAACCACGGTACCGATGGAAAGAATAAGGCCATACGCGGGCCGCGGGCCGGAGCGGTACTCAGCGGTAGGGCCACATGATGACACATGCATGGGATGAGGAAGAAAATTATGATTAAGAAGCGAGATATGTATGTATAGGCTCAGTTGGAAAGGCGAAGGTGGTCTATAAATTGTATGTACATTTTTTTTTTTTTTTTTTCCACGTGACCCCGCATGCAGCTGTTCGCCAAGGCATGGCATTGTATGTACATAGGACTGTGTGGAGGGACATACAGACATACACGGAGATATACAGACATGGACAGATATGGACACGTACAGACAAGACAATTGAAGACCCTTTTCTTGACATTTGATTGTTGAAGCCGCCCTTGAGGCTTCGTTCCGCCAGCTCTAGATACCGGTACCCGTGCGAAACAGTGGATGCTGTCTAGCCGTCATCACACCTGCTGCTTCCCTCATGTCTTGGTCTGGATCTAACAACCTTTTGAACTGCAAAGATCTGACATTTGAATCCAACTTTCCTGAGCTTTGTCTAATGCTTGAAATCGCAGCATGGCCTGAAAGAAATATTGCTACTGGTTACAGTAGCTGTTGAGATTTGGTATGATTCCCATTCCTAAGAAAATCATAGTGTACTCATCCAGCATGAACAAGCATGCAAATGCAGCTACTTTAGGACATTCGCAGTGCAGGCCATTCTGCTGAAGATTGTGCAACCAACAACGGGCCTACTTACAGATTAGCAACAAATTGGTCAGAGGTTAGCGTGCTTTGTGAAACGCAGGTCACGTGTATGTAGAACTATACTTAGAATAATTTGCAACCAGCCAGAGATTTCATGGGACTTGTTTTAGTTCAGCTATGTTTACTCAGAATGGCTCGGGACACTTACGTATGCTCATGACCGCATACTTGAAAATATACAGTAACCCGTAAAAGTCTTGGGGATTAGGCAATATTCGGGTAAGTTTATCATGCAAACCTAATCCCCAAGACTTTTTACGGGTCACTGTAAATAGTGGATAACTATTCATGCTCTTCAATGGTATTTTTTTTTTTTTTTTTTTTTTTAATTCACGTAACCCCGCATACAGGCTACCAGCCTATGGCAGGGACCCATGTTAGAGATCTACAGTAATGTCGGAGTGTCGGAGGTGTCGGATATCAGAGAGGTCCGTGATAAAGGGTGGTAAGGGCCCGAGAGCAACCTCATGCTCTATGTATATAGGTGTATTACTTTGGCTACTCTCTCTACGAAGGAATAACAATCATCTCTTTCTACCCAAAGCTCAACAACCCATATACCCGGGCCAGGTTTGAGACAACTAACTACGGAATCTACATACACCCTTGAGCACCCAGTGCCCTCCGTCCCCCGGCTACCCCAGATCGAGGCAGGCAAACCAGTACTCGACCGGGTCACCTTCCACGCCTTCTTGCTTCCATCCTTTCTCCTCTAGGTCCTTCCAGGACTGCCAGGTGACATGTGCCCCATTTTTGTTCTTCCTCTGGGGCCGCTCCAGTTCTGTGCATCTGAACACCACATGCTCAGCACTCCATGCCTCACCACATGTACATTGTACCTCCTCGCCACTAACCATCCTTCTCCACATAGCTCCGCCTTTTCCAGTCCGCAGCCATGTGTAATTGGTGAGTGCTCTCCTGCCCCACTTCACGAATTTGCCCTTCCCAAACCCTGCACGCTCCCTCTCCTCTTTTCTTTTTCGAACTAACTCTTGACGCAGCCCACCCTCAGTGGCCTGCCCATCATACCTCATGCACTTGGCCCCCTCTTTGGCCAACTCATCCGCCTTCTCATTGCCTTCTATCCCCACGTGGGCCTTGACCCATGCCAGCTTCACTGCATCCGCCTTCCTTAGCCTCCGCCGCCTCTCTGCAATCAGCTCTATCACCCGCGCTAGGTCTGCGGTTCTTGCCTTGCCAGTTTTTCCTGCTTTCTGGACTGCACTGATAGCTGCCTGAGAGTCTGCGAGTAGTAGCACTTTTTCACTGCCATCAACTGCTTCAAGGGCACTCTTCATTCCTGAGACCTCGCCGTCCCACACAGTTGCTTTTGTCCCTACCCACCGGGACCCTTCTGACTCACCTGCTACCACCTGCCTCCAGCACCATCCGCCACCAACACCGCCTTCCTCACTGCGGCTGCCATCTGTGAAAATAGCTACCGAGTCACTCTTAGCCTCATTGATGGCCTTTTCCCATTTGACTGGGGTGTCTTCCTTGCACAGCTTGAGGTCAATGACCTCAATGTCTGCCTGCAGTAGGTGTACATCTCGTCCCTAGGACACTCTCTCCTCCTCGTCGACCTCGAGAGTGCTTGCAATCTTTCCAGCTACTGACTCAAATCCATCCTTTTTGTCTGTAGCATAACCCAAGCTGAAGTCTCTCCAGTCCCTCCCCCTCTCCCCCTCTCTGTCTGGGTCTGAGGCTACCATTCCACTGAAGCTTTCAGGCCACAGGTCCCCCACTCCTGTAGGGTCCCTCACTGATCTCAGTGCATACCTTGCTTGGCCTTGATCGAGGATCGTCGTTACACTCTCTACTCCTGCAATGGCCTCGACCTTTACTCTCGCTGCCCCTTGAACTGCACCAGTGCATTTGCGGAGTGCTTGATACTGCAACCTCTCAAATTCCTCTCTCCACTGCTTCTGGCCTCTCCACCCAATTTCGGACCCCCAAAGGGCTACTGCCCTTACCATGCCTGTATAAGCCTTTCTCCATGAGATAGGACTCATACCCCATTGAGAGTTGCCTAGCCCAGACAGCGCGCCCATGAGTTTCCTGGCTTTATCGATCCGGCTTTTCCAGTGGAGGTCGAAATCAAGAGTGCTATCGCAAATCACCCCTAGCCACTTGCACCTCTCAACATCTGCCCTTCTCTTGGCCTTCTTACCCATGACTAGGACCTCCTCCTTTGAGGTCTCCAGTGGTAGATCGTGAGCTTCAGCAACCTCCCTGACTACTCCTGCAATTCTCTCCCCAATTCTCCTCATATCCTTTCCTCCTTCCCAATCCAGAATGACACAGTTCATATCATCTACAAATGAGGGCAGCTCCACTTCACAGTCTCTCACTGTTGTAGCTACCTTTGTTTCCATCTCTTCTAGAATTGGTGCCATGTATATGAGGAACACAACTGGGGATAAAGGCGAGCCCTGCGGCACACCTACGTTCGATCTGCCATTGCCCCTCACCTGTCCATCCCATTCCACCTCAAACTCTCGCTCCCGGAAGAAGGTTTCTAACCAGGGCAACCATTTCTCAGCTTTAGAACCCTGTACTCGGTGCTTGACCATATCCCAACGTGTGTTCCCAAAGCCTCCCTTGACATCCTCCATAATCCACACTGCCCCACCGCCACGTGCCAGGGCTCTCTGGCTCTTCACAACTGCCCGAAATAAGGCATCAATTGCAGACCTTCCTCTCACTCCTCCAAACTGCCCATGGTGGAATAGTCCAGCTTCTTGCAAGTCATCAGCAACCACCTTCTCCATCAGTTTTCCCACACAATTGATGAGTTGAATAGGCCTCCAGCTCTTTGCTTGCGTAAGATCCCTGCCAGTCTTCGGGATCATGATCACCTTGCTGAATTGCCAATCCTTCGGCATCCTGGCTGCAGCCAGCTCAGCAGCCAGCTCCTTCATTAACTGCCCTCCTAGCACTGTTTTATTGACCAGCTTGATGAATCTATAGCTGATGCCATCAGGCCCTGGAGCTGAACGGCTCGAGGTGCCTGCAAGTGCCTTGCATAGCCTCTCAGTCAGCTTTTTTACATTGGAGGTCCATTCGTCTGTCAGGCTCTGCAGGCCCGAGTTCACTGGTAGGTCCAATGTTGTCAGGGAAATTGATGCCGCCTGTAAATTCGACGCCGCCAGCGAATTCGACACTACTGGTGAATTCGGCACTGCCGGCGAATTCGACACCGCTCGCGAATTCGATGCCGCTGGCGAATTCGATATCTTCAATGGTATATGTTACCTATATAGTTTATGGGCGAACTGTTTTCAAATGACGAGCATGAGTATAACAAGTAGAGTAGACTATGACAGGACAGATGTCAGAGAAATATATGAAATGACCCAAATCCTCTCTTGAAAGCCACCTAATTTGTCATTGCTACGTGCGGACTAGCCATGGCCACAGGCAGTTTCCAAGTAGGCAGGATACTTCACCGACGGCAGTATCACTCAGTGCTTTTGGTGTGGACATCCAGATAGCTGCAGAGACTGGGCAGCTCGGTACGCACCCTGGCGGCTCTTCTGGGCGGAAAAGGCCTGAAGGTATGAAGGCACAAAGTGGGCAAGGCAGCCAGCCCGGAATGCAGCATCCTGGCAGGTCTTCTATGCGGAAAAGGCCTGAAGGCATGGAGGCACAAAGTGGGCAAGGCAGACAGCCCGGAATGCAGATGGTGTGAGGAGGAGGAAACAGCGACACATATTTGGAACAGGTGCGGGGCATGGAAGAAGAGATGGCCGGGGGGGTTGGGGGCGATATGTAGGCCCCCAGCGGCAATGGAGGAGTAGAGGGACCCCATAGTGGAACTGGTGAAATGGATCGAGAGATAATTATCGGGCCCCCACTTTGCGCTTATGTAGTTTCTTTACTTTGCTTATCATATTTATCTTTCCCTATCTCCTTTGTTATTAATCTCATCATAGCCCATAGGGCGGCATACGAGTAATGGGATTAAAAAAAATCATAATAGAGGGTCTGCTTTGATGTCTTTTGTTGACACTATTCCACTGTTTCCCCCGGTACAGTATGGCATGCACCTGTTCGGGGCACTCATTTAGTCAGGCGGCAGGCCCAGGCCAGCCACTTCTTCCACTCAAAGGTGAGTGGTTTGGACTGTCCATATGGCCCCAGCTCTGTTTCTGAATTTAAATGAGTTGCTCGGTTCGAGTAGCAGTGTTACTATACGGATATCTGTGATGAAGTAGACAATCAATAACACTAGAGCGTCAAAGATTACGTCCTCCTGAGACACCTTCCATATGGACTACTACCATGAGCTCTTCATATCTTTTCTACCCATGGCATTGACCTTATTACCCTCTCGTAATGTGATGTCAACCTTCAGCCTTTGTGCGAGCCCTGCCATGGCGAACAGCTGCACGCGGGGTTACGTGACAAAAAAAAAAAAAAAAAAAAAAAAAAAGCCTTTGTGCGACATTGTGTTACGTTAACGCTCGGACCCTATGTTACATATCTCTTGATTGTCATACCACTGCGCCACTGCATATGCACGCCTATCTACATCTCTGTCCATCCGTCCATGCAGAACTCTTGTGATATGCTTCCTTAGCTTCTGTTATACGGACCTGCTGCAGCTTGCAGTTGATCAAGCTACGGTGTCACTTTCAGCTTCACGCATGCCCTGCCATACCGAACAGCTGCAAGTGGGGTTACGTGAAAAAAAAAAAAAAAAAAAAAAAAAAAAAAAGGCTTCACGTATCTCTCCAAGAGGATTTCCCCGTCGTCGGTAGGTTTACCAATATGTCATCACAAGCAGAGCTTGTAATCGTACTTGATAATCCTACACTAGCATTCGCAACATTGCGCAGAGGTATGACTTTATCTCATGGTTATGCTACTCATAGCTGTTCTGGCCCACCGACGAACATTCTCCGGTTCGCGAATCGGCCGGCCCCGTCAAAAACATAGAGTGTTTTTCAAGGGGCCACGAACACCTTCCCTAGCGGCGAACATGAATGTATCTCTATGTACCTATATGCCCAGTTTTGTAAACCACAATGTTCATCGGTGGGCCAGCACATGAGTCATGATTGGGCCTTAGATAGGTAATAGAGGGGGTTGAGGAGAAAATCATCAGCTCAGTTGTGATATACCTAGAGGAGCAAAGTATACCCGAACGCCAGGCGCATTCAATACCAGCGAGAGTGAGATTAGGAGGGAAATCGCCGAAGTCCTGCCAGTAAGAGTGGGATAGAGCACCAACTTACTTAAAATGGATGCTTGGCACTTGCAGGGACGATATTAACTGCCAATTCTGGCAATACAACCACCAAAATGTTAATTCTTGGCATCAATGCAATTCTTGTACTAGTCTGGTTGGCCATGGTACTACTACAAGATAATACTAGAAATGACGGAGGAATCCAGATATCTCTACCTAAGTAGATAATACTCCAAAATTTCACTTAGAGCAAGAAGAATACTAGAAGTGTATTTATTAATGTTCTTGTAGTTATTCTATTAGTAATAATTTAGCTATGATAACAAATCTATATTAATTACAGTAGTCTTAGAAATGCAGCAAATTTTTAATTATGTTGTCTTTATTATCTTCTAGCATGTGGGTAGGAAGTGGCAACTTGGGAGTCATATTAGTAACATTACCGACAGTTATTTTCAATTGGCAACTTGCAAGTTGCAACCTGTCAGTGGCAATGGGGCTGCGCAAGCACACAGTAACTGGCTTATCGATTATCCTTGGTAGGAGAACGTTTCTCTATAACGTTTATACTCATTACTAGCAGCACATAGAGGTACCTAGTGGTATCTGTAAAAAAAATTGTTCGCGGGTGGGCTGGCCCAATTGCGAACCGCAATGTTCGTCGGTAGGCCAGAACAAGAGATTGAGAGTATTGAGGGTACGTTAATACTGGGGATGAAATTGAGGACAGTGTTTCCCGTAGGCCAGCCTGACAGGCCAATAACATTGCTTGGGCCGGTCGAGGCCAACCATCATATATGATAGCACAATTTACCCATATTCATCTTTCTAGTATCAACGCAGTTCTTATATTTCTTCATATGGGAATAAAATATTACAACAGTTAATGAAAGTCTTACTCAAATTTTCTATTATTGTTACTAATTCAAAAAATAGCATAAAGTCGGTATATATAATTAGTCTAACTGGCCTGATTGGTCTGGGAAGCGAGAGCTGCACGAGGCGACTTAGACGTGGCGATAATGTGGGTGAAGAGCCACAAAGGGGTCAAGGGAAATACAGAAGCAGACAGAGCCGCCAAAATAGGCGTCCACCTCCAGTATCAATACGAGACGATCACCGAAGCGGGGATAAGACAACTGAGCAGAGCCTGGAGAGCCGCGGAAAGGAACCGACTGGAACTCAGCTACAGACCGCTAACACGACTGGGGCGAAGGGTGTCGACACTCGCGGGCATACTAGGGGGCAAGGGATTAAGAGGGTGGCGATACACAATTGGCAAAGAAGATAGCCCCGAGTGCCGGTGGTGCGGGGAAGAGGAGGAATTCACCGACCACGTGCTCACCAGGTGCAGAACTTGGAAGAAGAAATGGCCGGCGGGGGAGAGCAGACCTTATCGAACCACCCAAAAGCAAGGACAAGGACGCTCTGGTAGACATCCTAGATTGGCCGGGACAGACTTCACGCACTTGACTTATTTCCTACTTGGTAATTTATCTTCTTGGGCGGGGAAATCACAGGGGAGGACCAGACGATGGCTTAGTTCCTACTTCTTCTTAATTTATTTTTGAGGCATTTATTTTCTTATTTTCTTAGTACCATGTATTTAACTTCGCCATAGCCCGTAGGGCGGCACGCGGACAATGATATTAAAAAAAAAAAAAAAAAATCTGGACTAGCCTGAGCCACCTGGGCCGGTCAAGGCAGTTTCAGTCTATTGCAGATCACAGCCTGTCTGACCAGGCCCAGGCAGCCTAGTAGGCCTGCCTGGCCTATTGGCGATGCTGTCAAAGAATGCCAGTCTGAGGATGTTGTACACACAACATGAAGCAGCAGGAAAGAAGAAAGAGCAGGCGCAGGCCAACGGAAGGGCGGGACTGCGAAGTCAACTTACCTAGGAACCAGGGCCACGGTTAATGATGCAGAAATGACAGCAATAACTGTTCGGGGCCAGCCATCTTAACGGGCCACTCATGACTGGCCCTGGCCAGCCTTTCCTCCACGCAAAAGTGGATGGCCCGGGCCAGTGGCCCGCATTCCAAGGTGAGTGGCCTGGGCAATCTATATTTGTGCTGGCTGGCCCGGGCTACTGGTCCGAATTCCAAATAAATGCCCTGCATACTTGAGTTTTTTTTTTTTTTTTTTTTTCCCTGCATACTTGAGTGAAAAGTTTGCATTTATTGAAGCCCTACAGAGTACCAGGTGTTGCCACTCCCACTGTCTGTCTTAGCGAATATACTGATTCAGTATATAAGATTCTAATTAGTTACAGGATGCCTCGAGATATTCACTGTGACTGCATTCCTTACACTCCGGTTCGCTCTTTGTCGTATTGTTGGCAAGTCTCGCTCTGATCAACATCTTTTACAAGGATGCTTGAATCGCCATTATAATACAAAATATGTCACACCAGTCACAACTGAGGTTCAAGCAGCAGAATTGGCAACCTTTTTTTTTTCTTTTTTTTTTCTATATATCAATACTCGCATTTTTTTTTTTTTTTTTTTTTTTTTTTTTTTTCCATTACTCGCATACCGCCTATCAGGCTACGGCGAGTCAATACTCGCATGCCGCCTGTAAGGCTATGGCGAGAATGCCGCCCTATTGGCAACCTTTTCACCCGATGATCCTTCATTGGCATCAGTAGCATTGCGTACTGAAGTATGAAAAACTTTGTCTCAAATGACAACATTACTTCCAACTGGCAATTTGCCAAATTGCCATCAGGGAAATGTTCCTGTCCACAAGGATGTATACCTCAGCGATGTGGCTGCAAAAAAGGCCTACGTAGTACTCGTTCACCTTCTTGGTATCCTGACATGGAATGTTAAAGTCGGATTACAGAAGATTCAGATGATTAGGTGCATCAAGAGGAAAATGATGATGTTCATAGTACTATTTATGTCAAAAATCATATAAATGGAGAGATGTTTCTAGCACTATACATGTCAGTTAAGGAATCATGTACTGTAAAGTGGCAACATCTCTACTTATGTGTAGTCTCGTAACCACTCATTTGTCTAATTATGCATCTTGGCTCGTTTTTGGTATTGAATTCTTGTAAATTGATCAGTGGCCCGTCCCAGTGATGAGCAGCCCGGTTACCGACCCATGAGTGGCCCGGATAAGATGGCTGGTCCCGAACACAACCAAGGCCCTTGAGGAAGGGAACAAAGAATTGTTGATCATAACAGACTCACAGATAGCGAATGAACAGGCTGTACAATATTGTAGAGGGAAAGCCAACACCCGACGGAGCAAGTGCACCATGTAGGAAGACCTGGGAGGGAAGAACAGAGCGGGGGGACTAGACGTAGCGGCGATGTAGGTGAAAGGACACAAGTGGATCGAAGGTAATGAGGAGGCAGACAAGGCAGCGAGAGTGGGCACTTTCCTCCCACGCCAGGATGATATAGTCACAGGGGCGGGGATCAAGATGTCAGCCAAAGCACAGCGAGCCCAAGTTTTTTCTTTTAAAAAAAATATCATTTATCGTGTCCCGCCCTGTGGGCTATGGCGATATCAGGTGCATAAGGGATAAATAACAAGAAAGTAGAGAGGAAGAGGAGAGAGAGCAATATTAGAGTAGGAAACAAAGAGATAGTCACATCCTTAGCGTCCCATCCACCTCATTAGTTCCACCAGCGGGTCCCCTTCTCCTTCGCCCCCCTCTTGTGGGCGGAGTAACGCCTCCAGTCCGCCTGGCCATCTTCTTCTCCATTCCCGGCACCTGTCCCAAATGTGTGTCGTCATCTCCTTCTCATCCCTGCACCATCTGCACTAGGCCACGGAGTGCGGACACTGGCTGAACTGATGGCAGGCAAAGGACCGCAGTCGTGGGCCTACAAGATAGGCAAGGCGGACGGCCTGGAATGCAGGTGGTATGGGGAAGAGGGGGCGACGACGCACATCTGGGACAGGTGTCAGAAGTGGAGAAGGAGATAGCCGGGCAGAATGGAGGCGATACTACGCCCATCGGTGGGCGAAGGGGAAGGGGACCCGCTGGCGGCACTGGTGTGGTGGATAGAATGTTAAGGATGGGACCGGGGACGTGGGCAGACCGAAATGCACCTGATATGTTAATTTCTATTTATCTCTTATGTACCTAAAATCGCCATAGCCCATAGGGCGGCACGCAATTAATGATATAAAAAAAAAAAAAAAATACCTGCACTCTGGCCCATCCACCTTGCCTAGCTTGTAGCTCCACGCTCGCAGGCCTTTGCCGCTTATGAGCCCGAGTAAGGGACAGACTAGGGCTGAGCTACAGACCCCCACTGAGATTTGGGGTCTTGGTATATACCTTGCGAGGTGTGATGGGGGGAAAAGGCTTAAGAGCATGGATACATAAAATTTGCCAGAAGGACAGCCTAGAATGTCACTGGTGTAGGACAGAGGAGGAGACAATAGAATATTTATGGAGATGCAAGGTATGGAGAAGGAGGTGGCCAGGTGGGCAAGATGCATAGGAAAATGATGGAGGAGACTATTAAGTGGTAGGAAACTAGTGGAAGAAGCTAGAGAGTATGAAAAATCCGTCCTCCCGAGAAAAATGACTGTCCCTTCTCTCGTGATGTCCTCATTCTTCGACCCATTCCAGTAATTCCCTTAGGGGTTCTTTGTCCTTACTCTTTGATGGCTTTATTAGTTCCGTCATTCCTCCGGGCCACCGCCGTTTCCAGACTCTACACCGGGTGAGTATGTGCGTGGTGGTCTCTTCTTCCTCCCCGCACCACCGGCACTCTGGGCTGTCTGCTTTCTCGATTTCGAACTGCCACTTTCTTAGTGCCTTTCCACCTAGTAGGCCTGCCAGAGTTGAGACCCAACGTCCAAGTCTGGTCAGTGGCCTATAGCTTAGTTCCAGTCTGTTTCTCTCTGTGGCCCTGTGTGACCTAGAGAGCTGTCGTATTCCTGCTTCCGTGACAACTTCACTTTTGTAGGGGAGGTGTGCTCCGATTTTGGCTGCTATGTCTGCTACGGTATTCCCCTTGACTCCTTTGTGACTTTTCACCCACATCACTACAACATCCATGTCGCCGCATGCGGTCCTGGACTCCCAGGCGTCCCTTACCAATTTCGTGGTCCCCTCATATGTGGGTATGCCCTGGGCTATCTTCTGGAGTTTAGTGATTGCTATTTTGGAGTCAGTGACAATCAGGAGTTCTCCCTCTTGATGGGCTAACGCTTCGCCCATCGCTATGAGTTCCGCATCATTGACTGAGCACTGTTCCCCCAGGTACAGTGAAGTCGATAAGTCTCCATTGCTAAATATGCCAGCTCCCATCTTATTGTCGATTCTGCTCCTATCTGTGTAGTAGGAGTTCCACCTTCGTCCTCTGCGTCGGCTATGGCTCTCTCGAAGTTGGCAGGCGGGCTGTACTGGCAGGCGGGCTATACTAGTGAGCGGGCTATACTGGCAGGCGGGCTATACTGGCAGGCGGGCTATACTGGCAGCTTGCTAGCTACCTATAGCTAGCCGGTTCTATGAGCTTGCCGGCTGTTGGCGGGAAGCAGTCATGGCTTGCCGGCGGTCATGGCTTGCCGGCGATTGTGGCTTAGTGTGCGGAGACTGTAGGGCGTGGGCGTGACATATACCTACAAGCTACTCAAGATATATTCTTCTATGTATAGAGTTATATTCTAGAGTATTCTAAATATCCCTCATATTATATATAGACTGAATATCAAAATTTGCTTCTAGCAGTAAAAATATATATATAAATATTAGCTCATCACTTGTTCCATATATATCTAATTATTATGAAACATTCTAGATTTCTTGAATATATACTACAGAAGGTATATGCATATGCTCAAGGTTCTAAATAGCTATCGTGCTATTTTACACTTGCATAAGATTCAGATGCCTAATCGGGCAACTACCACCATTGAGTATCATTCAAAATTTCCAATTGGCTAACTGAGGTGCAGAGGCTACCTTCCTATACCTCTCCAACCTGTATGTGTAATTTAGTTATCTTCTATGAATATTTGGCCTTACAGGAGGCTGTTGTTTTAATTCCGGAAGTGCGCCGGATCCCGATAATGCGCCGGATCCCGGTCAGTGACGTTAGTCCACATTTTCTATTCCAGTAGTGCTAACAGGCTGTAACAGGCTTTTTGGTTTGTCTCTCCGAGGCCTAGAAAAGTACGGCCCCATCACGTGACGCGGCCTTGGCTACCTGGGCCCTTTTTTTCAATTTAAAAAAAAAAATCATTACTTGCATACCGCCCTGGGTGCTGCGGCGAGATTAAATAAGAGATAAAAGGAACGTAAAATGAGAATAAAACTAAAATATGTCATCTTTCATTCCAACAGTGGGTCTGGTCTGGTCCTCCTTTACCCCTAGTGGTTTTCAGATTGCGTCCCGCCCCTGGCCACCTTCTCCTCCATACCTCGCACCTAGACTAAATGTATTCTGTTGTTTCCTCTTCCGTTTCCGCACCGCCGACATTCTAGACCATCTGCTTTGTCGATTTTAAACTTCCAGGCCCTCAGGCCTTTCCCTCCCAGCAGTCCACGCAATAGCGGAGTCTTCCTTTCCAGGGTAAGTTCTTGATCTCGTTTCCAACTTTCAAGGCTGAGACGGCCTGATATACCCGTTACAGGGCTGCCATATGGGTTTGTGCCTTTCCACCTTAAGCCCCTTCGCTAAGCTTCCTCTCCCTTCGAAACCAACTGCTGATAACTACACCCACTGAGTTGCAGTCCATGCCCTCACCTGTAACCAGTGGCATTTCGACCCTTAGGCACCCCACAGGGCTCAAAGCACAGGTTTAACATTTCATGACTAGCGATTCTGTAGCATGGTGGTGAGTGGTCATCCCGAAGCTTTGAGCATTGAAACCGCTGAGACCGACACTGGCTTTAGACCCGTCCTGTCGAGCTCCCCAAGCCCCTACAGCTTGAGACTGCTGCCCAGAAATTTTCAGGCTTCCTCCCAGCTGCCAAGGCTAGTCCGCTGCTAGACCAAACTTTTAGCTTTCCAGGCACTCGAGAATGATCTGCCTGCACTTATTACTACCATGGCCTACAGTGTCTTGCCAAGTAGCCTAATCCTGAGGGTAGCCATCTCCGGTAGAAGGAATCGTACTCCCAGTGACCAGCCCCTACCTGACTAACCAATGGGCCTGCGAGAGAGGTCCGGCTATGCAAAGTCAGTGCTGCACATTCCGGACATCAGTGTAGTACTGCACATTCCAGCAACAGCGCTACGAATATGCATATCCACTCTGCGGCTATGCACACCCAATCCTGTACATTCTAGTCACTCGGCCTGTCACTATTGTGAGTGCACACGAGGGGTTTTTTTTTTTTTTTTTCCTTTCACGTAACCCCGCGTGCAGCTGTTCGCCATGGCAGGGCGCACACGAGGGGTCACCTATCTCTCACGCTATCATTAGCTATCTCAGTTCCAAATCCAAATCCGAAGAATTGGGCTTACCAATGGTAAGGCGTGGCAATATCATCTGGAGTAGATTCTAGACAAGGGTGTTTAATTCGGTATAGTACAGTATAAAATCCAGAACTACTTTGGAAGCAAGTCAAGGCCAGTTCTTCACGTGCACTAGACTATCAACCGCAAGGCTCAGGACATCAAGGATGTAGGCCCGTATATGTTCAGTCCAGCAATAACGGTTATCCCTCCTCCCACAACTCTTCTGCTCCAAAATCTATCTTACCTCCATTTTCGTCCTCTCAATGCAGACCATCTTCTGCAATCTACACTCCCAGTCCTATGGAACGTTTCGATCCCAATAAAACTTCCTTCCAGTGCCTTTTCTAGAGGGTTCCCACATTTCATAGGAGAATAGTTATTTGCAAATGTATGTAGCGTGTATTAATCCAAGGGCCGTTATGATCAAGGGCTAAAGTAGAGTAAATCTACTTGCTTACAGTGGTAAGCAAATATCTCGTTTGCCATTGCACCTTCCTGTGGGACCACAGGTTAGGCAAGGCGGATGGGCCAGAATGCAGGTGGTGCGGGGATGAGGAGGAAACGACGTTACACATATGGGAAAGGTGTGAGGAGTAGGAAGGAGGTGGCCAGGCGGACTGGAGGTATTACTCTGACCATCGCAGACGGGCGAAGGAGAAGGGGACCCATGCGGAGCTCATGAGGTGGATAGAACGTTAGGGGCTGGTAACCGACGCTACTCAGGCATATATTTCTTCCTCATCTTTCTCATCTCTTTTCCCTTTATTCATTATGTACCTAATCTCGCCATAGCCCACAGGGCGGCACGCGAGTGATGATTTAAAAAAAAATAAAAAAAATTTTCCGCCTTCCATTCAAATTGTCATGTTGTAGATAACAGGTAGTATCCACTACCGCCTTTCAATGGACAGGAGCGGTGAGAGCTGGCAGAACGAAACGACTACTGATGTGAGACTGCGGGTGAGAAAGGAAAAGAAGAGATGCTTGATTGTAAACTACCATCTAGAATACCATATATACTGTATAACCTACGAAATACCTCACGCGCCATCCTTATCTCCACGTGCTTTCTGTGCCAAACCTTGCCCTTGCGTGCCCATATTTAGCTGGATAATATGTAATGCCCTCAAAACTTTTGCCCTGCCATGGTGAACAGCTGCACGCGGGGTCACGTGATAAAAAAAAAAAAAAAAAGCCCTCAAAACTTTTGCATTGCAGCAACAGCCTGCGACCAAGGCTAGGTGGCTAAAGTTGGCTTGCCAGCTGCTGGCAGGTCAGGTCGTTCAAGACCAGCTAATGGTTGAGGGTTGGGAGTCAGAGAATGCATTCCAGTATGTCAAGTAAGACTCATTATGACAACAGAGAGTCATGTTATGCACTTAAATCAATATTCTCAATTTCTCGTGAAATCCTGGACTCATAAATATCTCACAACACAATTTCGATTGCTTAGGTTACTTTGACCTATCGGTATTCCTTGCTTGAATTCCATCCCATCCTCTCCAGCACCTTCTTGCCCTTCACAAGACATATCATGCACCTAGGCGTAGAGGTCAAGACTTGTTGCCGAATTTGAACAGACAAGACCTCCCCACAATTGCTTGTCTTTGGGGCCACATTCTCTGTACATACTTTGCTATACATGCTGCATTTTTTTCTTTTCTCTGTTTTTGTGTTTTTTATCAAGCCCAGCCGGCTTTGCTTTTAACCATAAATTCGAGGCAGTTATGGCAGGTAGAGAAAGTAAAAACAGACAACTTTTCAACCTCTAGAAAATATCATCGCATGGCAAAAACAAATGAAAAATGAAGGGGAAAAAAATCATAAACAGAACCGACCCTTATACTCGCCCCATTTCTCGTTGTAAATCCACCACTGGTCTGCTTCTTTCATGATGCCCAAAAATAACTCTCCCTCTTGCTTCCATCACATCTTTGCCTGGACCTAATGCTGTTTTGAACTGCACAAGTTCTGACATTTAAATCCAACTTTTCCGAGCTTTGTCTAATGGTTGGAACCGCAGCATTTTTTTTTTTTTTTTTTTTTTTTTATTTCATTAATCGCGTGCCGCCCTGGGGCTATGGCGATGTTTAGTTACATAACAGCTAAAGAAACTAACTCAAATGTAGTAACATGCCCATTCTCACTCTTTCCCTGCCCACAATAAGACCTTGGCTACTTCCGCCCCTCCCCCCTTCGGCTGTCTCAGACCGTCCGCCCCTTTCGGCAGTTTGTCCTTCCACGGCTTGCAGTTTGTCGTTATGTGCGTGAAGTTTTCCGGAGCCATCCCGCACCAGCGGCATTCTGGGGAGTCTGCCTTGCCTATTCCGTATCTCCATTCTTGGAATCGCAGCATAAAAGCCCACCGTTCACGTCCGTTCCACAAGGGATTAGGTCCCCAGGGCAAATGGGGTCTTCGAAAGTGTTCGGAATTGGGCTACCCGCAGTGGTCTTGGACAAAAGGAAAATAGCAATTAAAAGGACAAGCGTGGAGATAAGGTGGAAGCGGATGCCAGATGCTTTCCCCATTCCGGTAGCAGGCTTATCGAAGGATCAATGATTTTTCTTTTCCAATTCCAAATCAGATAACAAAGTGGATAACTGTGCAACGGAAGATGTGAATGCTTTGAGGAGAGCTTGGAACTTGTTAGTTCGAAATTACCTAGTATATATACTAGTTTCTGTGATTTGAAGAGGCCCATATGATGTGACAAACTAGAACAAGAACAGGCAGAGTCAGTGCCTAAGTCAGCATACCTTGCAATGAACACTGCCTGGTGCAACAACTCAACGCAGCGCGACTGGATGGAAAGCCCTGAGACTTACAGTACATTTTTGTCTGGAAACGTAAACCTTCTACAGAAACCATTGCATGCACATAAGACTAGTAAGTTAATGCATTGGCAGTGCGTCGCCTTGTTGCCATCTCTATCCGGCCCGCTATGCTGATTGGGACTGCGATTTCCAATTATCTATCAACGAAATTTAGCTGATTTGCTTCAGCCTGAGACAAATCTTGCTACTATTCACAGTAGCTATTGAGATTGGGTATGATTCCGATTCCTAAGAAAATCATAGTGTACTCATCCAGCACAAACAAGCATGCAAATGCGGCTGCTTCGGGTCATTCACAGTGCCAGCCATTCTGCTGAAGATTGTGCAACCAACAATGGGCCTACTCACAGTATTAGCAACAAATCGGTCAGATGTTTGCTTTGTGAAATGTAGGTCAAGTGTGTGTAGAACTGTACTTAGAATAATTTGCAACCAGCTAGAGATTTCATGGGACTTGTTTAAGTTCGGCTATGTTTACTCATGAATGGCTCAGAACACTAGCGTATACTCATGCCTGCATATCTGAAAATATAGATAGTGCATACTGTAACCGTTCATGCTGTCCCTGCCATAGGCTTGTAGCCTGTTCACCGGGGTTATGTGATCACAAAAAAAAAGAAAAACTGTTCATGCTCTTCAATTATATATCTATTACCTATATATTTTACGGATGAACTGTTTTCAAAAGATGGGCATAAACATACCAAGTGGAGTAGATTGTAGCACGACAGATGTCAGAGAACGTCATAACCCATAGGGCGACATACGAGTAATGATATTTAAAAATAAAAAAAAAATGTCAGAGAAATATACAAAGTGACTCAAATCCTCTCTGGAAGGCTGCCTGTTTTTGTTACGGTGTCTGCGATTGCAGCGAAGTGTAGGTGTAACTTTGGACAACGCTTGGAACTTGATCTTTGTATAGAGGCCGTGGAGGCCTCTATATATAGGCGTCCAGCGTGTCCGTTATTTGCATTATTCTATTTAACATTGAGTGCTAACTAACAAGCTTCTCTCTCTTCACCATCATAACTATGAATGGCGTGATTATCATGCGTCATCTCTCATCGCTTATCATTGATACTTTGTTGGGTCACCCTGACAGTTTTGTCATTGTTACACATGTACTAGCCATAGCCAGAAGCAGTTTTCGAGTGGCCAGGGCACTTCACCAACGGTGGTATCACTCAGTGCTTTTATTAGGTTCTCCAGTATCTGGAAACTCTGGGTATGATCAGGAATGGTGGTAGCATTGTGCCCTGCGGCATGGGAGTAACGATATTGAAAAAAAAAAAAAAAAAAAAGCCATTGTGCCCCTAGTATTGTAATTACGATAGCATTTCAAACCCTTATATGTGCATAAGGCCATCGATAATATAGGTGGTGATATTAGCTTGCCACACCTCTCATGTATCCAGTACGCGCGCTGCCATCTTCTCCTCCTCCTCCTCCTCCTCTGGCGTGCCCGCAAGGCCGCGCTTGCAGGGGTGTCCGGGGACTGTACAAGTCTTCAGATAGCATGCCAGACTCAAGGTGTACGTATGTGATGTATAAAACCAATAGGAATGTCTGCTTCTTTCGTTCATACCTCACTCATATCTCCACCAATCCATTACCCACCTACATTAGGAACGCAGCAGTATGGCTACCCTCCCCCCTTCCCCCTTCTCTTGCACAGATTGTAGAGGCTACAATTGCATCCATGCCACCACTTCAAAAACAAGCTTCCCTACCTGGCGAGCAGTCTGCACATCCAGCAAATTGCTTGGCTCACCTCCAGGAGTACGCCATTTCTCAAGGATTTTGCGGTTCTCCAAACTGGAGGCTCCGTTAGAAATTCCCAAAAATTGACTAGTTTCTGTACTAATATAACACTAGTTGTAATCTCGCGCCCAGACTAGTTGGATGAAATTGTTTTTAATTCTAGTTATTACCCTAGTGTACTACTTAGCGATCAAGCTAAAGGTGTAACTAAGGCCTTAGATGATGCTAGATGAATGGCACGGTTACGCAACAATTGTGTGAATGGCATATCGCAGCTCAGACATCATATATCAATTTCTCCATAGTGGCAGCCCGATATAGCAAGAGTTTGTAGCGCTGTTGCTGAACCTTCTTGAAGGTGAAGAAGAAAAAAAGTAAAAAAGTACGGCAAGGCAGTGGGCTTTTTTTTTTATATCAGTAATCGTATGCCGCCCTAAGGGCTATGGCGATATTTATTCACATATGAGATAAACGTGTAAACCCAAGAGATAAGGAGAAGTTAAGTGGGGAATAAATCAAAATCGATAAGGAAATAGATTTCCGTCACTCGTCAAACCGCCGCATCAGAGGCAGCGGGCATTGGCTGGCGTGGAGCTTGCAGAGTGTCAGGTAGATCAGCGGGCCCAGGCCAGAATGATACCATAGTCAATGAATTATCACAGGAAATGCAAGATATAACTCTCGTGCAAGCCCGAAACATGCCCTCACCTTGCATGTAGATAGCATGATAAATTGAATAACGTACCTCGGCTCTCACTCATATGCATAAGCTTGGAATGCTGTCTAAAGACTTGTGCAGTTCCCTGTAGACACCCCTGCAAGCGAAGCGCTGAGGGCAGGCCGGACTGGCCCGCCCGGAGAGGTCCCGATCTCCAGACTGTGTTGTCCACTTTCTTGTATTGCGTCTCCACGCCGTTAATCCTTGGTCTCCTATGGCTCCAAGGGTCTCCAGCAGTAGCCCAATCATGCATAGAGGGTCTATACAGTATCATAGTTGTTCCCTGTCACTTCCTTTGGGCCATGGACGCTTGGTCGCTGCTTTGATGCCTTTTTTTGACACTATTTAACTGTTTCCCCCTGGTATGGCATGCATCGTTTGGGGCCACTCATCTAGTCAGGCCATAGACGACAGGCGTGGGTCAGCCACTTTTTCCACCCAAAGATGAGTGGTTTGGACTGTCCATATAGCCCTGGGTAGGTTTCTGAATTCAAATGATTGGCCTGGTTCAACCAGCAGTGTTACTGTACGGATATCTGCGATGAAGTAGTAAGGTTGATGATAACAGTCAACAACGCTAGAGTCTTGAGGATTACGTCCTCCTCAGACGCCTTCCTTATAGACTACTCCTACGAGCTCTTCGTATATTCTCTAGCCATGGCATTGACCCTAAACCCCTCTCGTAAGGTGACGTGGGCCTTCAGCCTTTGTGCAACATGACATTGACGCTCGGACCCTATCTTACATATCTCCTGATTGTCATATTACTGCGCCACTTCATATGCACGCCTATCGACATTTCAGTCCATGCATCCATGCCGAACTCCTGTGATATGCTTCCTTATCTTCTGTTTCATATGGGCCTGCTGCAGCTCGCAGTTGACCAAGCCGCGGTGTCACTGTCAAACTCACGCATCTCTCCAAGAGGATTTCCCCGTCATCAGTAGGTTTTTTTTTTTTTGTTTTTTTTTTAATATCATTACTCGCATGCCGCCCCTGTGGGCTATGGCGGGGTTAGGTACATAAGGAATAAGTGACAGGAATAAATAAGCAAAGAAAGATAATAATAAACTAACTGCGTCACCTCCTTTACCTCTGGTGGCGTCTTGACTGCGTCCTGCCCCTGACCACCTTGTCTTCCACCCCTCACATCTAGACCAGATATGTTTCCTCTTCCACACCACCGACATTCTGGACTATCCACACTGCTGTTTTTAAACTTCCAGGCCTTCCGACCTTCCCCCTCCAGAAGGCCTCCCAGGGTGCGTACCAGGCTGCCCTTTTTTTTTTTTTTTTTTTTCTATCACATGACCCCGCTTGTAGCTGTTCGCCATGGCAGGGCTACCAGGCTGCCCAACCGCTGTAGTGGTTGGTAGCTCAGCTGCAATTGGCTCTTCTCCTCTGCCCGCCGCCTTTTTCGGTAGGTTTTATCAATATGTCATGACAAGCAGAGCTTGTACAGTAACCCTACTTGACAATCTTATATTAGCATTCGGACCATTGCGCAAGGTAGGACTTTATCTCAGGGTTATATCACTCGTAGCTTATTTTTTGGACATTGCTTTCTCGAGGAGGATGCATACTCAGAGCTGTAGTTGCCGGAAAGCCTTCGCCTTCTTGTTGTCCTGATATGGAGTCTGTGAATTGTATCAAAAACAATTAGATGATGAGATACAGAGAGAGATTGAGAGTATTTTTTTTTCTTTTTTTTTTTTTTTTTTTTTGATCACGTAACCCCGCATAGAGGCTCTCAGCCTATGACAGGACCCCTTTATTACCCGGAGGCAGGTCTGTGGCACCGGATTGTGGGCCGGATCACCCATACTATATATCTATCTACACGGCTTCATCGTGGCTGCAGATGAACAAATGCAGACAGACAGTAGACCAAGCACAACACTACACACAATGGGTCCTTAATCAGTCTCTATTGCGTCCTCCCCAGCCCTACCCACCTGCTTTCCTTTGTCTTTCCTTTCCCTATCCCACTCATACGCATCCCATCTGTACTTCTTACCTCCGATGCGTAGAGTCTCTGGTATTTGACTAGTTCTATCTGCCCCCTCCAAGTAAACAACAACTGAACTAGTCGCCTTTCCCTCCCTCCTCCCTTGCTTCAACAGCCATCAAGCTCCAGCAATTTTTGTGTCCAATTCATTATCCACCTCCAACCACTTCCGAACATTCCCCAGTCTCTGGGTCACTGCTATCCCATGAACTACTATTGCTGAAGTGGCAGGTCGTTAGTTTTGGCTTTTCTGATAAAAGGGCTTGCTCTTTGTGGTAGAAGTGGCTCTAGAGGTGGTGGTGATTGAGAGTATTGAGGGCATCGTTAATACTGGGCATGACATTGAGGATACTGTTTCCAATAGGCCGACCAGAAAAGGCCAATAACATCATCTGGGCCCGTCCAGACCAACCAGGCCCGATTTACAGGCAACCGGGGGCGAGGGAAGGGGAAGGGGACCCCATGGTGGAATTGCTGAGATGGATAAATAGGTAATTTTCCTTTATGTCGGGCCTCACTCAGCGGGAATTTGTCACGTTACATTGTTTTATTTTCCTTACCTCCTTTATCTCCTTTGTAACTAGCCTCGCCATAGCCCATAGGGAGGTATGCGAGTAATGATTAAAAGGAAAAAAAAGGACCAACCAGGCCGGTGCAGGCCAATTATCATATATGATAGCACAATTACATAGTTCCTTTTTTTTTTTTTTTTTTTTTTTTTTTTTCATTAATCGCTTGCCGCCCTTCGGGCTATGGCGATATTTAATTACATGAAAACAGTGTACACTCACGCCTTCCGTCATCACTCCCCTATGTCGGCTCCTCCAAGAGGTCCAGTACCCCCTGCAATGGGTCCCCGTCCCTCGACTCCTTCGGTCTCCTCAACTCCTCGTCCCCTCCTGGCCATCTCCTCCTCCACGTCCTGCACTCCCCCATCAGATGCGCATACGTTTCGTCCCCTTCTCCACACCTACTTAGTTCCTTTGTAATTAGTCTCTCATAGCCCATAGGGCGGCATACGTGTTATGATGAAAAAAAGAGTCTAGTGCAGATCACCGCCTGTCAGACCATGCCCAGGCAGCATAGTAGGCCGGCCTGGTTTATTGGCAACGCTGTCAAAAAATGCCAGTCTGAGGATGTTGTACACCCAGCATGAAACTGTGTCCATAAGCTTCAGCGCAATGTTATGCTATATCAAGACAAGAAGGAGGATATTGATGAATCATGGATTGATGCCATTGTGTTAGCGGTGTTTGCAGGCTATGTAATCAAGGATAGAGACTGATGAGGTGATTGAAGAGGCATATGTCGCTACAGCGGTAAACTGTGTGGGGGTGAAGCTGAGAGAGGATGGGAATTGAGAAAATTAGCTGAGCCTGGTTGACAAACGCTTTGGCGATTGTGTTGGGGGGATATTGAATTCTTCCCCAGAATTGAGATAGTGAGCGATTGCCGCTGCAGCGGGGACTTAGGGCTGCAATTGAGGGCTAAACTTTCTCTGCCATAGGCTGGTAGCCTGTATGCGTGGCTACATGACCAAGGGCTGTACTTGAATTGCACGCTGAGTGAGTTTGGTATATAAAATTAGTCTCGTAACCAGATATAAAGTTAGAATTATTGCACCTGGTAAGATCAGTGCTCTGATACTGTCTTATTTGTGCTTTCATATTATCCCTTCGGGTCTAGAGTGTTTCACTAGTCTCGTGCCGTGTTTCACCGGGAAACCGCCCATCACCGGGAAACCGCCCAAATGTACGGGCCAACGGAAAAGGCTCCTGTGAATGCAAATGGCCCTCAGGTGGGCTCAAATTAAAACCAGAGCAGGGGAGAATATAGTAAATTATTTCTTGCACATTCTTTTTACCAACTTATAGCATATGAGAGGTGACATATTCTGGTATATATCTAGCCCTTACGTTAGACATGCTGTGAGTTGCCATATGTGGAAGAGCTTACCTGAAGTCTTATGTACTGAATATATACTCTGCAGCCTATGCTGAAGAGGTGTAGCAAGTTCGGTTGTGACAGTACTAATGCCCACAGAGTACCAATGTCATACCCTAGTGAACATTTTGCATATGTAGGTAAAGGT
This sequence comes from Kalaharituber pfeilii, assembly GCA_015179045.1. Classification (NCBI taxonomy): domain Eukaryota; kingdom Fungi; phylum Ascomycota; class Pezizomycetes; order Pezizales; family Pezizaceae; genus Kalaharituber; species Kalaharituber pfeilii. Next base: position 362,459 of record WHUZ01000055.1, on the reverse strand, counting down.
AATACCAGATGTTTTTTGCAAAGATGAATAGGGACTATCTAAAACTATGAAATAGCAATATATGTAAAGGAAGATATTTCTGACTAGCTCACAGCACTGGCTGCTGATTTGGACACATGGGTACTATAGTATATTTGTATCCATAAAAGCCCAATCACTCAACATAATGCATAGGAGTACTTGATTATGAGGCCATGGAGGCTCAGAGACATCTTTTATCTATTTAGCAGTTCATGCCATGAAGGCCATCTAAGCTGGTCCAAGACATTGAGTCCCATTCATAATAGTTCAACTAACCCAAACTGGTTCGAGTAGATTCTGACAGTGCAAGTGTATAGCAATGCAAGTACAGAGGTATAGCAATAGCTAATCACATGTACAGAGTATAAATGTGCTATATGAGCTATGCAGAGGACTAGCGAGTATCGCTAGTCAAGTGTCGGACGGTAACTCTCTGCGTTTACCAGATCCGTTACAATAACCTCATATAATCAAGTACTCTTATGCATTATGTTGAGTGATTGGGCTTTTATGCATGCACATATACTATAGTACTCATGTGCTCAAATCAGCAGCCAGTGCTGTAAGCTAGTCACAAAATATCTTCCTATAGATACATTGCTATTTCATGGTTTTAGATGGTTCCTATTCATCTTCTTTGCATAAACACCTGGTATTACCTTTACCTAAATAGGCAAAATGCTCACTAGAGCATGACATTGGTACTCTGTTGGCATTAGTGCAGTCACAACAGAACTTGCTACACCTCTTCAGCATAGGCTGCAGAGTATATATTCAGTACATAAGACTTCAGGTAAGCTCTTCAAATATGGCAACTCAAAGCATGTCTAACATAAGAGCTAGATATATACCAGAATATGTCACCACTTATATGCTAAAAGTTGGTAAAAAGAATGTGCAAGGAATAATTTACTATATTCTCCCCTGCTCCGGTTTTGATTTGAGCCCACCTGAGGGCCATTTGCATTCACAGGGGCTTTTTCGGTTGTATGCATCAAACGTAGAATCGGACCTCCTTTTCCTCCACTGTATGTATGTTGGGGAAGGGAAGGCTTAATGAGACCCTCGAAGGAGAACATGGGTTCAATCATGAAACTGCTGGAACAGCTGGAGGAGTAGATAGTTCCGTTACTCTGGGTTACTCTGGGTTACTCTGTTATTCTGTTGCTCTGTTACTCATCTCTCTGTTACTCTGTTATTCATTTTTCTTTCCTTCTCACTTATCTCCTATGTATCTAGAACCTCGCCATAGCCGCGGCAAGCGAGTAATGATAAAAAAAAAAAAAAAAAACTGTATGTATGTAGGTAGGCACTTACGGTGAATGTATAAGATGGTGTTAGTGCTAGTGTTGCAGTGAGCAGGACAAACACCTGATGTGCGCAACTTCCTACCAGATGAACCCTGCCATGCGTTATAAACCGGCGGCCTCTCCAATTCGAGAACGTACATATGGTCCCGGTGATACTGTTAGACTCGGTATCATATGAGAGGAAATGCAACTAAATACAGTAAGAGTGACATGTAAGAACACAAGCAAGTAACAGCGTGTTTCCTGTTTTTATGAATGCAATATACTTTTGTATATAACTGGTATATGGTACAGTACTGGCATATTTCTCAATTACAAACTCAACCCTCTTTTTGATTCACTCATGATGCTCATCTACCATTCGTCTTCTCGACGCACGCGTTCTGGGTCTATCTTCGGCCCCCTTCCTTGACGATTGTGTGGGCTTCTGTGCCGGCCAGAACCATTTCTGCCGATCCTGTGCATTGTCCGAGGGAGGCACCGTAGCCTGGGGCTGAGTATCTAAGTTAAGCTGAGTATCAGAGTTAGGTTGAGCATCAGAGTTAGAATGAACATCTTGAGAAGTTCGTGGAGCGGGCCCATCTCTCATGAGTATGTTCCTCCTCCATGCAGCCCGAGCACTGTACTCTTGGTCCGCGCCATCTTCTGCAACCCGCAGTGGTAACTGTATCCTCTGCACGTTCTGCCTTTGCAACACATTCAACCATTTTGACTTCCTAAACACCCTTGGGAATATCGTCTCCATAACAATCCAGACAGAGGGCCGTTGGCCTACACTTTCAACTTCAAACTTCACTAGGGGAACAGGTATAACATGTCTTCCGCCAGCTTTACCAAGATCCGTACCCACCATGTGGTTTTCAAAGCCTACCACAACACCATCTGTACCGTATTTAAACGTGGACAAGGCTCTAGTAAGTTTGACCTTTGTGCCGATTCTGAGGCAAAGCTTTTGTGGACATCCAAAGGACAACGATCTAAATAGGGCTTTAAGATTTGGTAATTAGTGATTGAGATAACACTAGGGAATATTCTCGAATATATTGAGATGGTGACTTTTTTTTTTTTTTTTTTTTTTTTTTATTCATTACTCGCGTGCCGCCTGGTAGGCTACGGCGAGGTAGATGGGGACATAGCTAGCACACATACCTAAGTCATATAGTTCAAATTCAGTGTATTCATGTCTTGTATTCCACGTGCGGTCGGTTAGACTTTTTCTTTCTTCGACGTCGCCAGAATCGTAAGAAGTATACTCGTATGCATCATACACATCTCCTTTCAAGACCTGTTCCAGGTCTTGAGGAACTTGGTTTTGTTTCCCAATCGCATTTGTGAACTTCAGGTCTGACAGGAAATCTCCTAATTTTTCTTGTGCCGATTTCTCCTCTTGTGGAGGCGTAGCAGTCTCCACTTGCGGAGGGGCTGCAGTATCCATCATGACAATATCAAAATGGCCCTTCAGATTTGCCGTTGTTGCAGTAGTTTCAGGCCCAACCGCGGGAATATCGTCAATACTGGTGTGCTCAATGTTATTTTCTTTAATGAAGGAAGCTGGAGCTTGTACGAAGTCACTAGAGATAACCACTTTGAGATTCCCTTGACGCGTGAAGATGGTCAATGCCAAGTACTATGCGTGGTAGAAAGGAAATAGGCATACTGAAGAAATCGTCTGAGTCCCCCATTCCATGGCGCGTGGCAGCCAGAATGCCATTGACGACTGTTAAGAGCTAGCAATGTGATGGCTTATAAGCTACAAGAGCCAGAATTGAAAAGGAGCTAAGATTGCGTACCTGTTGTATCTTATCAATCGCGGCAGCTCGATTCTTCGAAATTTCGGCAACCTTCTCAACCAACGCTGCGTCGACGCTGTGTCCTAAGACGCCGCCATTCATGGCCGTTCTCAACATCAACCTCTAAATCTCTTATCTGCTGCGCCGGCTGCTCTGCCAATTATATGTTTGTAGAGGGTAACTAAAGCCACTGACTGTGATTTTACCAGTGATCCTTCGCCAACAAATTTACCAAAGTAGACATTCATATTGCTTACGGTATCTCCAATGCGGTGAGCCTCATGCACATGATCAGTGATTATGGGTCGTCCCGTAGTAGCTCCAGTGGTAGCATAAGTAGACTTTATAGCTTCCCCTGCGAGTTCGTGGAAAACCCGGACCCATGAATATTCTTGCAAAAGCACCGGGACTGTAAGTGATTGGGACTCAATCGAGGCGTCTCGTTCACGGCTAAATTTTGTTCTAATTGTGGTGTACATTCGCCCCACGGGAACTGGAGTCAGAGTTGGACACTTGGCCCAAACCAGACGACCCACGCTACAAAAGGAATGCCATCATTAGCTCTCACGACCAACACCTCTTCCTGAACTGCGACGAGTAACTACCGTAGTGTCGACAATCGTAGGAGCATCCCATTCATTGTCATTTTCTGAGATAATAGAGCGACTTCTATTGTTGTGACTGCCCGTTCTACTCAGTAAATACTAAAAATTAGCACGTCCAGGCACACAATCAGAGACGACGCAAGGGCCCTGTGAGCGTTCAAGCCATGCACAAGCTTTGCTGGTGATTGAAGCCGGAGAGGCGGTTACGGCCTTGTAGCAGAGCATCTCGCAAGGCAGAACCCTTTGCTTCGCAAGCGCGCACGACATACAGTTTCAACCACTGATGAAATAGTGAGATTCGGATGCCTTGTTATATGAGCTCCATTCGCAGATGCCAGCGAATTGGCTATCGAAGTTGTACGGGGGTGCAGGCCAGGGTCTTGCTGACAGACTATATATCGGCAGTGGTACCTATGAATGGCTTTGATTTTGTGGTGAAGGTGTTCCTGAAGAGCTATGCAGGCTGGCAGGTTGTACTCGACTCAAGGGCAATTGCAATTGCGTGATAAGCTGTGCTGCAAACGGAGCTTGGTTAGAAAATCTGTGTAGCAGTAGCGGCTTGGCATGACAGGATGAAAATTTAGGCTTCTGGCACGTGACCATGCACAGTCACGTGATTAGGGCGGTCGTAGTCTGTGGGGAGTACGAGATAAGTTTTTGTGAATACGCTCAGCATGAGCTATTCTATTCCCGTGGATATTTCAACGAAGTGCCGGTTCCAGAGCAGGACGTATATGGCAAATCTTCTATGGGATTTTTGAGAATTACTGTTTGTTCCGTATTCCAGCGTTTACAAGGAATGATTCACTGTTAAGTTGTAACAGTAGAGCTTCACCTATGTACATACATAAGTAGTTTATTTAAAAAAAAATTTTTGCTTTCCTGCTACAAAAAAGGCGGAGGTGTAATAATAAATCAAGTTGTTACTAGTACGTCCACAAACTAACGTAGTGATGAAATGAGCGGGACTACGGAACAGATTTTGAAAAAAAAGCTCTCAGTCTGCATGGGACAGAAGCAAAGTCCGTAGGGTCACATTCGATGCGCCTTCGTTCAGCGACTTAGTTTCAAGTGGATTCCAATAGTAATGATTCAGATGCATCCGGGGAGCTTGATCACGAGGAGAGCGGAGGGTTTGTTTTGGATGTAACACCTCAACCGGTAACAATAATCCACAGTAGCAAACGATACGAAGCGAGCGATTGCACTGTACTTAAATAGTTGTTTCGTTTTGGAGACCTGAACGACCTGGCTTGCTCTCGCTTGGCAGACTTCCCCATGTTAAGGCCACCAACATGGAGACTAACCAACTCGCTGGTTCGGAAAGTATTGGAACGCTGCATAATATATGCATTATTTTCAAAAGGCGAATAGCGCATATGCTTTATGTAGCGTTCCAATACTTTCCGAATTAGCGAGTATGCAGCCAGTGGCTTCAATTTGTTTTTGCACCAGTGCGCGTAGAGTACAATACACGGTCATCTTGGCATCGAACACACAGCCGCTGGATGTCAACCTTGATTACATGCGGCTCAACTGGTTCGAGACTGCGGACCCACCTCTGAACTTCACGATAGGGTAGTCTCATACCAAGCCCCTAGGGCACTCTCCGAGCGCAAGTAGCGCAAGATACCATCATGAACTCACATGCTTGAACATCTCTTCACCACTCTGTCACAGCACCTCGACGATTTATACGAACTCGCATCCTCTCACTCATGAAATCTATATAATCGCCATTGAGATAGGAATCTTGTCCCACTCCTCTTGCACTTGCTGCATCAACTCAATTCGCTTGGTAGGCCTTCTATGAGCTCGATCCCATTAACTTTGAGGCACTTTTTGAGTACCACCGAAAAATTCTCGATACGATTGGGGTCAGGAGGACGAGATGGCCAAGGTAAGGATGAGAGTTTTATGCCTGTAGAGATAGAACTTTCGCTTTATGCGCCCCAGAACCATCATGCATGAAATTCATACCACCCATTGCCTCACCTATTCGGCGCCAAAATGGGATAAGGTGAACTTCAATCACCTCAGTAATATACTGATGTGTATTCAGATCACCTTGATCTTTTCTATTTTTCCGTTCAGATTGCTTTCACATTCTAATTGGACCGAGTTTTATTCTGACACCATATCTAATCGCAGTCTAAATTATCACAGATAACTTACTTTCATCAATCTTTGGCACGAAGTTTCTTCCCTCATACGTTGTTGCATCTTTTCGCCAAACTCGGTTTGTAGGGATCTGAACCATTTTTTCATCCTACCGTAATTGATTGCGCCAATCCATCGTGCCCCAGTATAAGCAAACCTCACAGCAATGTATTTTCGGCGTTGAAATATGGGAATATGTCATGGCTTCTTTCTAGCATAACGACGTCTTGTAATTCGAATTCAAATCCTTTCTTGAGTGTTGTGCATTGAATACTAATTGCGAAGAAGTTCATTGATTCTCTTCCAGAGTCCGCGCCGATGGTGATGTAGCTGACGCGCGGGGCATCTTGGCACCTCCACCACCACCGAGTTTCCTATTTTAGCAATTAATAACTCAAAGAATATATTTCTCATATGTGCAATGAATTAATTATAGACTATATTGACTGCGCTGAATCCAAATATGAAGGGAAACAGCGAAAATGCTATGTCATAAACGTCTACGGTTATATCACCTCTGCAACTTGTGGAATAACCCCTTCTAGCGCCCACAAACAATTACCCACTCTCTGCAACACTCCACCTGCTCATACAATAGTGGCAATGGTACTACCAGTGCCGTATTGCAATATGAGGTCAGCAAAATTCAAGATTTATAACATAATACTTATATTCCTTCATATATACAGTCTGAGTTTTACCAGGTTGGCTACTGCAGGATCATCAACCTCTAATTCTAACCCAACTGGTTCGGAATTGAACTCTATAGGTGCCAGGGCTGTGTAGAGACCACCTTTGTTCTCCAAGACGCCTCTAGCAGCTCCAGTGCTATGCATACAGAGTTCAACTCCGCAGGCGATGATCCCACCATGAGCTTCAATCCTGGCCAGTTTACATAGAGGTGATTTGCCCAGACTAACTGTGTTGGCAATAGGAGATGCCGGCTGCCGGTCGCATGGCTTTTGTGGCTTGCGGGAGGCCTGTGGCAAAGTGAGTGCCGGTGGTCGCGACAGGGGAGGTGCAGCAGAGCCTGCAGTTAATTTTCTGTAACTAGTATTAGAAATGCTGGAGACATCTGAGGAGAGGAGAAGCGGCCACCACACAAGCTCCGGCACCTATAGAGTTCAATTCAGAATTGGAATTGGGGCTACCAGTACTGGCATTGGAGGTTGACAAGGTTGACTGTTGTAGATCTTGAGCTTTTATCATAGCTATTTTCTTCAAATTTTTTTTTTTTTTTTTTTTTTTTTTTAATCACATAACCCCGCTTGTAGCACTTGGCCATGGCAGGGTATTTTCTTCAAATTGAGAATCAGTGCAGTCAATAGTTCTATAATTAATTGATCGCACAAATCAGAGATGTATTTGAGTGATTGGTTGCTACGGTGAAAGATGCCTGCTGGTACGCCGCTCGTTACTCCTACGGGACTGGTATGTTGGTCATCAAGTTCACCCTCGAGTCGTAGTGCTAAACCTAAATAAGTACCGGTCTTTTTAAACGGTCCACAACGCTGCCGTTTTTCTGTGCTCTACGTGCATTGTATATATATATATATTTTTTTTTATCATTACTCGCGTGCCGCCCTGTGTATTGTATATATATCAGCGAAGCCTGTGTTTACTACTGGTAAGAATGAACTACAGGAGAGCACATTATATCAGACCAGATTCCAGCTTCACCACATTCGACCGTCTCTGGCACCGACACCGTCCCAACCAGACTAGCACCGTCCGATGAGAGGAGGAATACTTGCGCAGCTCAGCTGGTTTTGGAGACTAGCGAGGGGCACTCTCAAAGATAATATGGTCACTAGGGGTGACCTTACGGCGTATGATAGGTACGAATATCATTGTATTTCCTGGACTTCTACTGTGGCCAGTGCCCGAGCCCTATGGGACTGATCATAGGAAATGAAAATAATTAAAAAAACAATCGGCTGCTGCGCAAGCTCTCAAGCTAAATTTTTTTTCACGTGACCCCGCTTGCAGCTCTCAGGCTATATTCACATGTAATTGGAGAATGAAGATGGTGCTGATGAGGTGAATATAACGGATTGACTGAAAAGGATCAAGTTTTTGTTACGAGGGATGCAACCGAAACATCATAGTCTGGTGGAAAAGCGGGCCTTTGGATATACATCAGTTAATTCAGAATTGAAATCTGCCGGAATCAACGCAATCGGCCGTCATCAAGGCGCCCTACATGATCCGGACTCCACCGAGCCACCCGGCTCCAGTGAGACACAAGCCCGAAATACTTCAGCTACGGGGGCAGATTCAAATCTAGGCTTTAAACCAGCTGAGGCAACTGCCGGCCGCCGCCAGAATACATCCGGCCGAGCACCTACAATTGACGCAACCCCCGATTTACCTCCTCTAGATGCTGCGCAGTCTCAGATCCTCGAACTTGCCAAGCAAGGCCATAACATCTTCTTCACGGGCCCTGCAGGCTCGGGAAAATCCTTGATCATCCAACATCTCAAGGCCCACTACGAATCCCAGCGAGCCAAGATTGCAGTAACAGCACCAACAGGAATTGCTGCCACGCTTGTAGGAGGAAAGACGATTCATTCGTGGGCGGGAATAGGACGCGGCGATAAACCAGTGCATGAGTATATTAAAATGCTGATGGGCGGATATGAGAAGTGCATGACAGCAGAGAAGAAGAGAAATACCTCGATGAAGAACGGAATGACAACTCTAGGGGAGATCGCAGAGCAAAGTACGTATATGAGTCAAATCGGCAGATGCAAGCAGTTAACTTTCGAGAAAGTTCAAGCTAGCATGCCCGACGTCAAAACAATAGTGCTGGAGACGACGGTGTTGATGATTGATGAGGTTTCCATGGTGAGTTAACGCGTAGTTGTATGCATACTACTGCACCGTGTGGATAGATCCTTGCTAACGAACATGTTATTCTAAACTATAATCAGCTTTCTCCCGATGTCTTTTCGAAACTGAACAAACTTATGAAAGCCCTTCGGCACAGCGAAGAGTTTTTTGGTATGTATACAATGATACTGCAATAATTTGGAAAGGATACGCATCTACCAATATAGAACCTAGTAATAACCAGATGGCATCAATTGGCAATACGCCTCACAGGAGGTCTTCAAGTAATCCTCTCCGGTGATTTCTACCAATTACCACCAGTATCTGTAGAAGAACAAAGGACGTGCTTTGAATGTGGTAAGCCTTTTGTGCTCCAAGCTTCGCAATCTGTCTGGGCAAAGCTCGACTATAATACCTACTTGATGTGGTCCAAGTAGCATGAAACTTGCTCACTTAACTTCTAAAGGAGTTCTTGTAGAGCACCGTGGCGAGCGGAAGTATCTTAGCCCCGACGACCTCAGGGTTAAATCACTACCGAAACTCTCCTACTTGGAGAACGTGGGTGTCCTCCCTACCCGCTGGACCGCTTGCACCCGCCGATATAACAGTGATGGACTGCCTTGCGGCCACATTTGGAACCCCACAGCCAAGTACTGTTTCCAAACCCCATGCTGGGACGAAGCAAACTTTCGCACTGTTATTCTCACAAAAGTTTTTCGTCAATCAGACCAGCGGTGGATCGATATCCTAGGGAAAATAAAAAAGGGACAGGATCTAGGGAGCAAGAAAGTAAAAACAATTCTCCACAACTTAAAACGGCCGTTGCCCGTTCTAAAAAGTGGAATCAAACCGACCCAGATTTCGACACATAGAAAGATGGTAGAGAGGCAAAATGAGAGCGAGTATGAGAGGTTGAAGGGCCAAGAAATTGTATTCAAAGCGCAAGATTATGGGCATATCAAGACGTTAAAACGAATGAAGAGCTGGCCCTGTTAAACCAAACGAAGCGGAACGAGCAGTGTAAGAAAACCCCGGCTTGCTTTTTCGCTTTAGCGGTGCTCTTTTGCACGGTCATTACCCTCACTTCCTACACCAGTGATATAACTAACCTTGATAATCCGCATCCTGGATAGCATTCTTTCAAAACGTTCACGCTGATGTAGTACTCAAACTCAAAATCGGCGCTCAAGTTATGCTTCTCGCCAACCTAAATCACCAGCGAGGTCTTGTCAATGGTTCACGCGGTATTGTGACAGGATTCATCACATACAGAAACTATGACGAGCTGAGAGCGCAAGATACCCTTTTATTTCAGACACCTCCGACGCTGCCCACATTGTCACGATTCACAAAACTAAATTCCACAAAGAGCCCCAATGACTGGTTAAAAGTCCCTACCGTGACCTTTATGGCCCTCAGCAGAGACGGCGCAATGAAAGTGACAAACGTACCAATCATACCCTACCCGTTTACCCAAGGCACCATCTGTCCTACTACTGATATGTATAACGTTTTGAATGCTACTCCAGACACATTCAAAGGTACCAACGGTAGACCCTATAATAAACGTTACTGCCGGTTATACCTTTCGCGCCTTCAGATCCCCCTCTGCTGGGCCTGGGCAATCACGGTTCACAAGTCCCAGGGTATGTCTCTGGACTACGCCATTGTGAATATCGGGAAGACATTTTCAGCGGGGCAAGGTTACGTCGGGGTGAGTAGGGTAAGGAGCATGGACGGGTTGCAGATTGTGGCTGGCACAGGCGGCGGGAGAGGGTGGGATGAGATCTTTTGGGCAGATCCAGCAGTAGATAAGTTTTTTCAGCACTTGGAACGAACGGGACAAGGAAAATTTGAGCAGTTGGCACTGACGGGACAAGGAAATGGTGGTGAAAATCTACAGCAAGTGAGAGAACTACAGAAACTGAGCGCAGGAGAAGATGGTCAGGGCGCGCAAATGATAGATTATGACGTGTGTAAAGAATTGATGCGGAAGGATTGGTAGGGTGTGAAGGGTGGTGAAATTGGAACTACTCAGAGTTTCAATTTAAGACGCATCATATGCACTGCAGTATAACTCATCTCAAAACTAAGTACTTTTGATTCTTTGTCCATACATAAGACTCACTCTTCTGTACGCCACCCAATGTAAGTCTCCTGAATTTTTGGTGAAATAAAGTAGCGGTCAGGAAGTAAAAACACGAATATGAATGAAGAATATATGCATCATACAATAAACGCTGATTCGGAGATTTAACGGTTGGTTACAGCGACCTCCATTCCACCCTGAGCTTTTAAGTTAGGGCAGACTGTCTAGTAGTAGGGAGTTACCTTTTCCTCCTCTCCATGATCGGCGCAGGACTAGTCGAGTTCCTGTACTCTGTACCGGGTGGGTTCTGTGGCGAATTGCGGTGGAGAGTCGCAAGTGGCTTGGGATGACTTGGTTGGCTGCCAGCAATGGAGTAACAGCGTATTTATTTTTGCATAAGGGGTTTAGCTGGGAGAGTGAGCCAGGACAAGTTCGGAGGTTTGGGTGGTCGTTGACAGGGTAGAGAGTCCCTGCCATAGGCTTGTAGCTTGCATGCGGGATTATGTGAATCAAAAAAAAAAAAAAAAAAAAAAAAAAAAAGGGGGGGGGGAGTGAGCTGAAGAGGCATCAGGGGTGAGATGAGATGCCGTTCTATTTTTTTTACTATCAATATCACCAAGTTCTCGAACCCAAGCTTATAATTTATAACCCCTGAAATTCCTAAAATGGCAAATTCAGGGTAAATGCATACCCAGAAACCTTTTTTCCCGGTCCCTTTTCAAATTGTTCACAATTCATTTGACGTGCTCACGTCGCTTTTTACCTTGAAACATTACGAAACTGTATCACATTATGCGCATATCTTCCACCGTGCTCAGCCAGAGCTACCTAGTGTCCACACAGCTGCCTCCCTCTTACTCCCACGTCAAATAGCCCCACTCCACCCATTCCACCCCAGCTCATCTAAGATGTTCCCCCTCATCACTGCCGCCTTCCCCCAGCTTTTGGGACCCAGATATATGCAACATGATCCACATTACATTAGTAGCTAACCTAATCCATAGATACAAATATCACAATCTATTTTATTCATATCCTATTCTATATCCACCTCCGCTCCCAACCCAACCCATCCATCCCCCTCACCAGATAATCATATCCAGAGTACATATGCATACCATACAATGCATTATATGAACCCTCGCCAACATAGAACTCTCTGCAAAAAAAAAAAAAAATCCTAAAACCTACTCTGATGTTCCTCTCCTCCCCCCCTTTTTTTTTTTTTTTTTTTTTTTTTTTTTTTTTTTTTTTTTTTGTTATTGTTTTGTTGTTTCTACTTTGGAGGGGTGGGGGTCATCTTACCTTCCCCATTCCCCCCTCCTCCTCAACAAAAACCTTATATGGTCTATAATTAATTCATCATACATATTAGAGATATATTCTTAAGACATGCCTGACATTTGAGTGTTGGGGAGGGTGCAAAACAGGCGCCAAGGTGCCCAGCGTTACCGGTGTGCACATCGTTACCCATACGGTACTGGTAGTGCCTCATGAGGCCCCACGGGTTTTCGTCCTCCCCTATGGCCACCCCAGAACTACTTATAATTTGATTATCGATCTTTTTACAAAATGCCCATTACCCTCAAGTCGCACCAATATCCCCAGCATCTCTCATCCCATCCTCACCTTAACTTTACCTCATATGTCTTACATACATAGTCCTGTTCCCCTGCAAATGGTCACACCACAAGACCATCGTCGACCATTCCACACAACCACCTTCCCCCACTTTCATGACTGCACTGCTTGCTTCATATATTGAAATTAAGATCAAGACATGATCAACATATACCTTACTGTTATATCTGCATGCAACGGTAGTCATACATTTAACAATTTTGATTGTCTGTACATCAGTTCCACCAACGTTAACCTCTATTAATCATATCACCATACATATGTAACTAATTTAATGCACATGAACCCTAATCCAGATATCTCCAACACCCGCCCCCACGATCGCAGTGTGCGCGTACCAATCTCAACCCCGCCCCCATCGCCCCCTCACTCTCCCCCGCCCAGAACCTTTCCTCAACACTAGGCCCCAAGTTCAGACCCAATATCCCCCATGCCCCCAAGTCCCGAAAAAAATCCTGATTTCACACAACTGACATGACCTATCCGTACCTAATTTTACCTGTCAGCTCCCTTCAACGCCCCTAATGGAGTTATTCCATACCCAACTTCATTAATTAATAAAATACTGAATATACATTCCCATCGACAATCCCCGTCCCCGTTAAGTTACTTTACATGCGCAACTCATCACATTAACCCTGTCCCGTTCCACCACGGCGTCCCAAACTATTAGTGCATACCCGCGCTTGCTATGTACGGTCGCGGGCTTAACCCATTGTAGCACTTAGCTCCAAGCAAGAAACAATTATGTGCCTTCTGACTAGTTCAGTAGTACCCCTGCCCCCAATCGCAGTTCGTAATAGACCGGAATCCGAGATGCATTAATCAGTAAACAACTTCGCAAACCCACAGACGCAACAGGAAATGTATCAAAAAAAGAGCCGAGGCATGGAGGGCATGCACGCTAGCCGCATGTGCGCTTACCCCCAGGAATGTTCCTTTACAAGCACCAGCGGAACAATATATTAGTGCCTCCTGAATGCATGTACTCTACCTCCTTAACATAGAGTCCTCCCCTTCGGTACCAAGGATGCAGGGGCACTACATAGGCATCTAGAGTAGGCAACCTTTCTGATCTCCCTTAAGGGGTGACGCGGTGTCAATTAATCCGTTTCCGGCTCAAGGCTCGGCACAAGGCTCGGCACATAGTTCGCCACGAAACGCCGCAAGCGCACTTCCGATAACTCGCAACCGGTATGCGCACACGTACGGTAAGTACCGCCCTGGGTCAAGGCTGGGGTCGCAGTCGCGTCAAATTCCAAAACATCTTGAAGACATGTGTGTGTGGCTCGCACGAATATTTGATTGCTCGTGGCAAAAAAATCGATCCAAATGTTTGTGATCAACTGAGACCTCCAGATTTCAGTTTGTCATGAATAACCGGTGCATACCCTAAACCTATCCCCAAAATTCCCATCAATCATATTCACCTGTTGTTACGCTTCCGTGCATATTTGACACATGCATGAGTGTGTACATATGCGCCCTCAAACTCGCAATTACCCCAGCACCACGTGCTGTAACCGTGCACTGCTCGCACCCCCCAATTCTCGGTTTTTCCAGACTCTTCGCAGAGCGCTTGTAATTTAGCAAGAAAGCACTCAGCCATGAAACTAACCCACAGGTGCTCCCACACCACGTGCGAGCCCACGCGTGCCTGTGTAGGAATTAGGGTAAATACATTAACACACCCCATGTCTCCTTCGGGCCGAGAATGAAGGTAAAAGATCACAAAACCGTAAAAGGCCCCCATGTCCCGATTCTCGGCCGGCTTGATTTATTTGTGCCTATATTGATTAACATAACAGCACATTATTCATTCCAAGAATTCCATCAAGTTGTTGCCCCTGACAGATTGTGCTCCTATACTTGCAATTCTTCCCCTATATTTGCGGCTGTTCTCCTATACTTGTGATTGTTCTCCTATACTTGCCTTAGCAAGAGAAGAGCTCTTTAGGGAGACTCTTTGGTTCACCCAAACACGCTCCCGGCCCCCGAATTATCTGTACTGCCCTCGTACTATTAACCACTATATTTTTGCACACAAGCAATCTCCCACACCCTCTTTTGCTCCTTCACTATACTCTACCTCCCCTATCCCCTATCCATTCATTCTCCCTCCTCCTGCAAACAACCCAACCCCTGTGCGCGGATGTCGCGGCCGTAATTAGAGCCTCAGTAAGAGGACTACGTCTCTGTTTGATTAAATACTCAACACTTTCATAACCACAGCGAAGCTAGTTTAATCCTATCCATTGAGACAATACGTAAAAATAACTTGCGAAATTTGAAACTTCTGTGATATGCACCTATGATTCTAACATTTTACTTGAGGATATTCAGTTGAGATTGCGTCTTCATATTTCTTTCTAGAGATGCGATAGCTTAGAGAGAACTAATCCTTCCACAGTTAGAAAGGAAACCTGCAATGCCTGTCTGACCTGGGCCTGTAGGGGTCATCGCTGTATCAACAACCCCGCATATATTCCGGCGTTCGTTCCCTGGTTTTCAGGCGTCATCCACAGCGACGCCATGCCCTGTACAGTATGATACACAGGGGATAGTTGTATTGTACTCAATAAGTCCCAAATTTACTGATAGGAGCACATCTTGACATGTCAAGTCCTTCTTTTCCTTGCACAGCGCAGAATGAAGGTACACCTACATAAATGCTGAACCTGCGTATGCACCTAGTCCTAGATGAGCTGCTTAAACGAGTGGATTGATCACTCCAAGTCGAGATCCCAGTACACTTAACCCAGGGAAACCCCTGCTCTCAGCATCCACGTGCTGCGGGAGGTTAGAGTGAAGTTAATGCATGGCTGAGATTAGCCCACAGGCCCAATGAAAGTAGAGAGATTCAAAGAACAGCAAAGTCTATCAGGACTGGGGCTCGAAATAATTCATGTTAAGACAGCCTCCCCGTGCCAAAGTTCAAATTCGTAACGCCACTTGCTCTTGACAGTCCATTAACTAGAGTAGGTTTGGTACGCCTTCAAAATCTGGAATGCCGGTTGGATGGGTGAGAATTCCGTTAAGATTCTCTCCTTGACCGGCCTGCTGTACATATACAGTTGGCGCCATTTCTTAATAACATATGATAAAGCAAACAGAAAGGGTACCAAGCCCAGAAGAAAGCGATACTAGCCTCGAAGCTCTAGAAACTGCAGCTGTAATTGTTGGCCCCTGAACCCCGCTTCATGCATCACCGGAAGGAACCACCGTCAGACCCTAGTAAATAAATCCCTCGCTGTTGAATGGATGTACTCGAGTACATATCGCATATTATTGAGACATAAACCCGGCCTTTATATCGCTCTAAAATATTATAAAGTACCATGTACTTTAGAATTGCTCGCTGCATTAATATAGTTCTCCATATCATACTGGGGCTGTGCGACTGGATATTGACAGGGAGCTTATCATAAAAATGATAGGTTAACTTACAAAACATTTTCAGTGAGATATAAAAAAAGTCAGCGCAGAAGAAAACGTCCTTTGTATTACAAATACATGCATACATACAGGAACATTTACTAACCAAATTTAGTAGCATGCTACCGTCTTTCCATCTGAATGGAGAAACTGCGGGTAATTGGACAAGTTTGAGATACTTACCCGAGTTCATAAGCGCGCCACCACATGACCTGTATCTATCAGAATTTGCCCAAAGAACGATGACGCGCAAAGGAATCTCTGATCGCCCCTCATGGAAACATGAGATGAACTACCCTGCCCATCGAACTGAACCAAGCATATAAAAGCACCATATCCCTGCACTCAAAGTAAAGCAACAAGGTTTAGCTAACAATCTAACCACCGATTTAGACTTCAAGTTCATGACCAAAGAGGTTAATTACTGTTCTCGTGCCCAGGCTAATTATCCATATCTGGCCGTAGACCATAATCTCTTTTCATGCAAAGTAAATGAGTAGAGACAGCGAGCAGGCTTTCCGACTTCACAGCTATCTATGCTTGGAAGAAAAGTAAGCTTTTATGATAACGATAACAACCAAAGCAACTGTACTAGTAAGAAAGATCCAATTTCACTTACGTACCTCACGCTCAACTCTACTGAACTAAGGAAGCCGTAGGTGAACAATAAGAGTACCTCTACTAGCCCTGCCATGGGGAACAGCTGCAAGCGGGGTTACCTGATATTAAAAAAAAAAAAAAAAAAAAAAAAAAAAAAGCCTCCACTAGCGTGCTGAGAGCATCGACAACCAAGCCCACCCTACCTCAATACCAATAACAAACAATTAAACCTAATCGGTCGTGTTGATTATACCAAAACCGTTGTCTTAAATATACAGATTATAGCAGATCATCTTTTCAAAACAGACTCAAACTTCATAGTCATGATGCTTCAGACAGAAAGCTTCATACAGGCCTATGTCAGTCGGGCTTACTTTGTGGCCATTTTCAACAGCTACTACTTAGAGTTATAAGCTTAAATCGGTCACGACTGATATGGCAAGGCGATCATTGACAATCACTGTATCTTCAGCCCTTCTATCTGCGTCTTTATCTGCTCGCTCAAACACCCTTTCCTTGCTGACTCATCATCTCTGCGGCAATGCTTGCGATCTTTTGACTTCAACGCTTCTCCCTCATATACGCCTCCCTGCGTACGCTTGCCATACTCTCCTCTACACTATAAGATGTGGCTGCTACACCTGCCGACTGTCACACTGTAAGCAGCATACTACACAATTTGTCCGAAGCTATAGCCAATCAATCATCAAGATGCGAAGACACTATTTATTACACAAGGCGAGGGCTTTTTTTTTTTGTTTGGGGGGGGGGGGGGGTCGTCACATAACCCCGCATACTGCCTACCAGCCTATGACGGGGACCTAGACACACAGGTGAGGTTAGGCGTCTAACTAACAAAGCATCTCGTCGTAGCCTTAATTGAGGTTTGAGGTTATCATCGGGCTGTTGGCAGGGAGGAGATGGATGAGAGCCCAATTTTGACTGCAATTCATATGTGTGGGGAGTAGGTGAAACCATTGCACAAGTGGAAAAGTACGCATGGGAGTATCTCTACAGCACCGAGATTGAGAAAAAGAGAAATGCTCAATCCTTTATTAGAAGTGCAATCACCTCTTCGCAGAGTTAACGTCGATCTCAGGTTTTTTTCGAGGTGATGCAGAGTTGTATTAGTTACCAAAGAGGAAATCACCCTCGCGGATCAATTCTATCCTCGACAGTCGCCACTTCTACTACATCACCGATAGCCAGCATGGGCAGGTGTGAATCGGGCTTTGTCGGAAGAGCAATGGCAAATTGCCTTCGATGGTACGCTAGAGTGACATGTTTCCTGAGCCAATAATGGTCTAATATGATTGAAATCAGTATCATACGCAGGACATAACGGATCGATGCTCGGTTTCTTTGGCGGGCAAGTCCTGTTAGGTCTGAGAAGAAGGAATGATGCTGGACGCAAACTGCGGTTTTGAGAAGAATTTACGAGTCCCTCACATCCAATTAGCGAGGAGGGACTAGTACTGTCCGTAGCACGTACCCTGGAATACGTTGCGGATAATCTCGTGAAGAGACTAACGGAGAATAATTAACCGGTCTATTATCCGTAGGACCAAAATGTAGGTCAGCAGGGTAGCATGCTATGTACTGTACTGTCAAGGTGTTTGGCCCCTCCTTGGCCACCAGGGTTTTGGGGCGCGGCGTGCAATGTCAGGTGACCACCCCAACACAAATAAATCTTTGTGGAAACCACAACCCCCCAATTTTCGCAAAGTACTCCAATGTTACACCCGTCCAGATTACCGTCCAACAGGCGCCATGGTCGATTAGGAATCTACCTTCTTGCAAAAATATTTGAAGGGATTTTAGTTCGAAGATGATTGGTGGAACGTTGTTTGACTAGCTGAGAAGTGCGTTTTTGTGGATTGTCGAAGACCCCTCTACAATCTGTCAATCCATCAGCTACAATATGTCGACACTTGAGTCAAGCGCCGACAATGTTTCCCTCCCTGGTGGTCCCAACTCCTCTACCGTCGGGGACACCAGCTCCTGAAAAACTTGTTCCCAAACACCCAACCCTCTCGCAAGCGGATGAGAGGTGTGAAGACTCTACTTCAACTCGCGTCGAAAGTCCAGTAGGGCCTTGTAACCGCAGAATGGCAAGGCCGGGAAGCTTCCGAGGCCCGCTCCCCTCCTCTTCTTCCCCATTATCCCTCCATAACTCATCTCCAAGTCCGTTCCCACCGTAGTTTCACCTAGAACCTATCCATATCCTACTCCTTCCCAAAGAAGGACGAGGTTGCCCCAACCGGCAAGATTAGCTCTAGGGGTAGTGCAGATGTGAGACGGAGCTCTGAGTGAAGCGTATGGAGCGTTATATGCATCACAGAAAAGGTTGGGATGTAACTGGAACGTGTGAGAGAGGGGCTTTGTTTGAGTAGTCATAATATGAACCAATCCGCTGCTTATATTTCCCCATATATCAATCAGGCTGCGTATTCGATAAATTATCAGGTGAGTAAACTCTAGGCAGCAAAATATTTGCACTACATTTGCAGTCCACTATTCTGATTTGTAACCCGCAAGACTATTGTAATTCCACAGTTGATTTTGGAGATTATATGTAATGTGCAATGCCGAGCCTGTTATCCGTGGTAGAGCATTCCTACTTCATACAAGTGCTCAGGTACAGTAGTCACAAATACAAGTGGGTACTTACGATTAAGTGCTTTTTATCTACTTTGACTTGCACAGATCTGAACCGAAGTACATGAAACTAGTACTAGTATTTGTGAGCTACAGTTCACCACGGGAGCGTAGCTGTATCCTTAATCTCAGCACCGTGTATCATCAACGTACCTGGAATGAATGTCGATTCTAAGGAACTTAACAGGGCAACTTGTATACTGTAGAGAGCCAGTTCAAGGAGCTTGTGATATTCATAAAACCACACTGTCACCATTAGAAACTTAAAAGCCAAGCAATCTCGGTCTCAGGTAACCAACGCCGGGGGGACGGGGCTCGGTATCTTGGGTGCCGAGACTAGGTGCTGGTTGCAACTTCGGGTCTTCGAATCGGAATACCAATTGAGAACTGGCTTACCGCATTTGACTAACCAAACCAGTACTGCTAAAGAAGTAAGGTGCAGGTATCGCAGTTAGTAAGGGATCAAGCTCGGTAACACGCTGTCAGCAGACAACAACATGTTCATGACTTGCATCAGCTCGCCAGCTGATAGTTCTTGTTCGCACGACCTCTGGTCGAAGTCAACTGGCATGAGAACTACTCAGATCCACCCGTTAGCACTGCTCGAGACCTCTCATCTTGCTTACGTTGCCAACTGAAACACAGACAAACAAAAGCTACAAAGAAATTTAAAAGCGTTCCCTACTGGGTCTAGAATGATCCCTACATTTGGTACTTGACAACATAAACGGTTGACGTTGTGCGCCCAGGAATCCACTCCACGTGTTAGCTAGCCCAACTGCCCCACCACACCCACCACCGGGAGCCCACAGGCACGCACCGACGTACCGCACAACTCCACTTCCACTTCACACATGAACCACTGAGTGACCCACAGGTAACAGCCGAATCGAATTTGAGCGATAATCAATGTACAAAAGGATAAAAGTTGAAAATTAAGAATACCCTACATACCTTCACTTTTGCCCTACCGGATCCACCGGAACAGCCCTTGATAGTGCGCCCCAGTGTCTATCATCGTGAGTTATTACTTAAATACACCAATAGAAATACGAGAAAATCACTTTTAGGAGATACCGCTTATCGGAGATCTCCACACTCCACAACACCCGCAGGATCCCCTCCTAAATGTTGGTTCTCGCCCAAAATTAATCCCATCATACCCAATCTCGGGCACCTATATATATCTGTCAGTCATGGCCCTTCCGACAACAACCCATCTCACACCAGCAGAGCACCTTTACCTAGCCGAATCCACGCCCATCACTATCATCCCCAGGATTAGGCTGCCTTCCCTACCCCTCATTTCCGGCGTTCTACCCGCATTCCGACCTCCGCAACGTGTTTCTGTACCGCTATGGCTCGCTTTGTTATTGAAGAAGCAAAAGAAATGCAACATTGTCCCGCCAGACTGGCTCAGCGTTGAGAATCTTGAGAGGCTAGTGCGGTGGGAGCAGGATAATCCCGACAGGTTTTGTGAAGAGCTGCCATGGCGATGGATAGAAATTGGCGAAGTGTTATGTGAGGCTGCAGAGGATGACCTAGGCGGGGGAGCGGTAGTGCAAGGTGCTGGTGCTGGTGCAGGGGGAATTGGAGAGGGCGATCTGAGAGTTCTACTGAGGACATTAAGGGAGGTGAGATGGAGCAAAGCAAGAGAAGGTTTGAAACAGTTGGAGTCCACGTGAGTACCTTTGCTCAATTTATATCAATGGCCCGCCAAAATTGAATTGGAGGAAAGCTGCAATGGGAAACAGGTATTGCATTGCATATGGATTGACAATTGACGTTCACCGATGTGCGCGCCGCCAGATACCTACAAATGAATGGTCTGGGCCATCTAGAGATCTCCGAGCTCCGACCATATGCCAAAGCTGTTGTGGACAATCTCCGACTAATTACCGCAACACGAGAGGAAGCCCGTGCAAAGGAAGAAGAAGAGGGTGGACCCAGAGGCAGGAGGGGATATGATGACGAGGATGATGACGAGTGAACTGAAGAACGCATTGGGGATATTGGCAAGCGGACTACAAGAATGGGTTGGCGAGAAGGAGAGGAGGGGTCAAGGGGAGAACAGGGTAGAAGGGGGGGAACGGGAGCAGCGGGCTTGGGCCATATAGTGCGGGATGGGGTCTACGGTTTTGGTTTCTTTCCCGATTGGGACGATACTAGAAGTGGAAAGTTGTTGGAGAGTTACGAGTCACGGGACATGTACTGCTGAAGATCTGCTTCAGTGTGCAGTGGGAATCAAAGTGGGCTATCTGCGCGAGCCTACACACGGCGCCGCGGATCCCCCGAGCGGCAGGAACACGATGTTTGTGACGCCGAACCTGAGGTCTAGACATGATGTGGCGAGTAGAAGCGACTGGAATGAGGAGCCGACCCTTTGGTAACGGAGTGCAAGATGGTCCGCGGAAATGGAACGAACCGCTTGTTCCATCCAGCCGCCGCTGCATGGCAAATGACAAGGCAAATAATGCATCGGAGGGGCACTTTTTCTCGCCCCTCGCCGGCTTGTTCCGCCGAGAAAGTAAATTCTCGCTTTTTTGCCACTGCCCAGATGCTAAGTCGTCATGTTGTGTTTCCATTCCTAACTAGCAAGGCTGCGAGTCCCCACCCCCTGTTCCCGAAAACAGCAACCGCGTTAATCCATCTATGAGATCAATGACACCCTAGGCACCCTAACGTCGCGATTGCCCCTTCGGTTGGAACGCATGGTGTTGAAGCGCCATGCTCTCTCGGCTGGCGACCGCATGTACTTTAGAGCACTCTCGAGCCTATGGGCCAGGGTGAAGGACGCACTAACCGTAAACAATATATTTGCAGCCAGCAGGCTATCACCAGCGAATCCAAATCAACAGGCCACAAAGCTAAGCACCTTGGAAACGCATTGATCCATGGCCCTCAACGACATGTCATCAAGGGGAAATATCGCCCCGTGGCAATCTCGCAGCATCATGACAGAAATCCTGCTAGCGCAAAGTAGTTTCAGACGCCATTGGCTTCATTTTGCTTCAGGTGTAAGCATCATTGTATCATTGTGTGAAAGAAAACAAATGAAAGAGGAGACCCATAATGCAGAGTTAATTGAAAAAAGAAATTTAAAAAGTAATGCTGCATTGAAACTGGACATCTCTAACGTCTCCGAAATAGGAATGCCAGGCCGAATAGAATTTTTTCAAGCCTATCACGGATCTGCTCGCTTTTACAAACCCACAAGTAAGCAACGCAATATGCTGCAGTGTTATGTGCGCTCTGCATTCGCGGGTATTGATGTGGGCGGGAAGAAGAAAATTTTGATTTCTTAGCAAACGTGGATGTATTCACTGGTGCTACTCCACGTCCACACGACTGCGATGCTTGCTTCGTCAAACCTTTGTAATCACGTAAGGGATTCCCATTCATCAACTTTAGCCTAAGGAATGATTCCATGCAGGCGCCATGCAGTATGGAAGGCACAAGTCGGAATTGTTGGTTTCGCGTCTTGAGAGGTATAAACATGGGTATATACATCCAAACAAGCGAATAGCTTGAGAGTTTTTGAAAACATCCAGTGCTCAATGGCGTGCAAAGTATGGCCTATACTAACTCAAGCCTTGTGATATCATCAAAAATGCCCTGCACGCTGTAATTGCTGCGATGCAATCAGATGATAAAGCATATAAACCGAATCGCAGTGATTTTTGACGTCCTGTAACTGTATAAGAACTCCTACATTAATGCTCCTTGGTACCTTGCAGCTATAAAAACACTTGTAGTGGTTCTGAGATTTCCATACCATAAAGACGTAACATATGGTAAATGTTTGGTAATTGTGACCTTAGGTATGAAACACCGGTGACGAAAATGTGAACCCAAATAAAAAGGCCGACCAGAGAGAGAACACCAGGTGGTGTGTAGGCAAATATCGGCTGCTACAACTGGAGACTGAAAGCTGCAACCTGTGGCTGCAGAGTTACAGAGTCATGGTGCCGCATGAACTCTTCGTCTCATCATTGCGATTCTGAGCTGGGGTCGATGTTTGCCCACTATGCAGCTAGATAGGTAAACAAGCGAATTCGCGACTTGAGAAGCAGAAAGAATACTCGGCTGAGAATTACAGACTCGGGCAATTGTCATGTCGACCATGGCCACCACGGATAACATCGCTTAGTAGAGTAAAAAGACGAGGTCGACGTTTATGTGACAATAACGGTAGAAGTCTACCAGGGTAAATGGAATGATTAGTTTGCTTGGCATGTTGATTGATATGTATGTATGTCGTGAGACAATTTGCTTCCTTGTTCGCTAATTGGCTCTAGGTGCTCTAGTACGTTACTTTATTCCTGCCATTGTCGTTCCTCTGAAGTACTCCGTACTGTAAGTAATGTCGATCATCTCGTGCTGGTGTACTCGGCCTCATGTGATTGGCCATCTTCGCTTTGTGGCAATAGACAAGCAAGGGGCTAGAAAAAGAGTTCAGCTCCATCACACGCAAAAGGAGCTTACCGCTGAATTTTGTGACGTTAATATAACTTGCCCAAGTGCGTTGCAATAACAGTCTGTCACGAGGTTGAGAAACTTAGTACGCATATTTTGGATGGATGATATGCAGGAGCGGATGTTTGGTGGCCACTTTAGTCTCATACCAAGCCCCTAGGGCGCTCTGCGACGCCACTTCTGGTGTTAGATCACTACTAAAAGAAGCAAGCTCCAGTAGTCGGATCTAGAGAAGCTCTATCGAGTGGGCACAAAAGCAAAAGAAAAAAAAAAAGGAAAAGGAAAACGAAGGACAAACCAGAGTGCATGAGTAATTAAGATTCAATATACCATTCCCTGTGTCCAAGCACTCGTCAAAACCTTAACCCTGGCGCGGGAATGCAAGTGTGTGGGTGGTTTGCATTGCACTAATCACATGTCAATGCTTCGGCGCATTGTTGTGTGCTAAAAACCGACCTATAATACATCAGTAAGCGTTCAAATCAATATCGAGATTCGTTGTTTGCAGGCTTCTAGAACAACTCTAATTCTTCGATAGGTCTGTAATATAAACTACGCGTACCTGCTGATGGGCAGCACCGTCCCGGTCTCCTAAAATAGGACCTTTCAGTTGACATGTCAATATGAGTAGACTGATTCCCCAGTTTTGCGTGTTGACTTTGTTTCAACTTGACGCTTTCGGGATCGTTCCATGTACTGTGCCGAACGTGTTCGGGAGGATTACCATTGCTCCCAGTGCACTCCAAGCCGGCAGATGCTCACGATCTATTATGAAACTCCGCAATGCACCTCCTGCCGCAAGCACGGAGACAGTCAACTAATGTTTGCACAGTTTTTGCTGCATGTTAATCTGAATACAGACAGTGCGGACATGACTTCAGTGGACAACTTACGTTCAAAGTCTTTTTTGAGTTCACCAGCCTTCTAACTAAGGGAGAAACACGCCTGTCAGGAACGTGGCCGGACATGTTACCCAAAGGATATGGTTCCTTCCTGCAGTTATCCTCTTCAGATGTAGTGGGGCTGCAAGATATGGAATAGCAGGATAGCAATCAACCCTAAGCACAAGTCAAGGAGCGCGCCGCTCAGTTTTGCAAAAAAATCAGGCGCGATTATCTGTTATGGTATCAAGCAATCTCATAATTCATATATTCACTTCAAGGCCGGAATCTAATTCTACACTTCTCTACTTTTATTCAGGCACTGCTTCTACTTTTTTTTTTTTTTTTTTTTTTTTTTTTTTTTTTTTTTTTTCCTCTCTCACACACTCTCTCTGAGTTTTGATAAAATGTGCACGAAATGTGCACGGGACGTATTCCACTGGCCCAAAACCACGTTGGCAAGCATCTGGCCTCATGTTGATATGGGCGTATCACATCCTAAATTTGATGGGTAGAGCAGGTGGTACTTCCACGGATGTATACGATATCTAAAAACGAGTAGATCCGACTGATTTTTGCATTCAGCGCCTAATGATGCTATGTATGTATCCCGCGGACTATAAAAGATATCTCTTTCCAATTGCCAAATATGGTAGCATCATATCGTGCTATGCGAGACACAGCACCTAGTGTGGGACAATCGAGCTCAGATAGTCATTCTAGGGCGGTCGACCAGGGTTGTAGTGATGCACACCAATGCTCTCGATCCCGATTCCACACGTTGCTGGGCAAACTTGAGGCCTGCGCACTGACCCTTCGGCTAACCAGAAGGGATGTAGTCGCCGTTGGTCTTTCGTAGGGGCCATTATTCGGATGTTGAAGACGGTGATGCGATTTAGGCTTGGTGGTTGAATAAAAACAGTAGGGGTACTGTTCCAGTCCATGCCAAGATGTTCGTCTGAACTTGTTAGCATTTGATGTAAATCATGTAGACAATTGTTTCTTCTACCAACTATAGTGAACAGTTGGCATATGAACCAAAAATGTCGCAATCAGTCATCAGGGCTTACACCATAGGAAAAAGATATATTTTTCAAAAAGAAAGGAAGGGAAAAATAAAGCAAAAAGAAAATAGTGGTAATAACAAGGAAACGGAAAAAATTGGCAAATTAAAACCGTCGTATGCGAGAAGGTGCTGACCATTCAAATATTGAGCCCCGCTGAGTAAACATATTGGGGCCGAAAACAGGTTTTATGACGGTCTTTCGTAAATATGGAACTCGAATAATGGAAAAAAACAAAGAACAAGAGAAAAAAAGAAAGATTAGGGCTAGGAAAACCACTTTGCCGGAGACAGCCGTACATGGGCCTGATAATACCAGGCAAGATCGTTGATACGACTGGTCGTGTCCATTTCCGACTAGTCCAGGTAAGATGAACGAATCCCAGTAGAGTACATGGGCTGCTGTTGTCCAATTCCAACCAAAGCTCCGAGATTCATAACAGTATGTAAGGAGCAGGGGTTATGGTTGCTACATGCATAGATGCACGGATGGCTAGACGATTGCACCCAACTTATTCTTCTTTGGAATTTTCTTAGAACTGTTCGAGAAAACGTGGGTGGGTTCTGGGTGATATCAGCATCTGGACTCGAGAATTGGGGGGGGAGGGGGGGGAGGGGGGGGGGGGGTCTATCCATGCTGACTGAAGCGGGAGAGGGTGGCACAATTTGCCGCAACAGGGTAGTGGCAAGTGGGTGGGTGCTGGGTGCTGATGCTGGTGCTGGTGCTGGTGCTGGTGCTGGTGCTGGTGCTGGTGCTGGTGCTGGTGCTGGTGCTGGTGCTGGTGCTGGTACTGGTGCGGTATGCAGGTGTCCGCGCCGACCAGATGTCCAGCAGCCTGGTTGCGTCTTTCTTCGGGTGGGCCTCTGACAGGCATTGGCAAGCACAAGCAGGCAGCCATCAGGCACGAAGCACGTACTGCTTGCCTGCGTTGCCGTTTGACATTCGGATCTCGAGTGCACACAGGATGAGACCCTCTCTCTCTCTCTCTCTCTTTCTCTTTACCTCTGTTTTGCACTGCTAGGGCGGTGCGTGGGAGGGGGTAAGATCCCCCGAGAAGATTCGCCGGGCTTGACGCCGGAAGATCAGTTGACCAGCGCAGCCAGCAGCTTGAAGTTTGAGGTGGGGGAGGGGAGGGAGGGCCCGAAGGCGGATCGATCGAGTATCATCAAGAGGTGCGACGCCGAAGGGAGCAGCAGCAGGCCGCACTGTAAATGGGAGGGGGCAGCCACGCAGCATGGGAGAAGTGTCGTGTGCGCAGCAGGGTGTGTCGAGGCAGCATGGCGTGCGTGAGATGAATGTGGGGGGGGGGGGGGGGGGGGGGGGGGGGTGGTTGCGCACTGTGCTCGTGTTTGCGTGTGGTATGTCTGGGCGTCTGCGGCGTGTCGTGTCGACATGTCTTGCGGGCTGCTGGGCGCTGGGCTGGACGCTGGGGGGAGGCATATCATGGGCTGTACAGTACAAGTACCTGCTGGCCACGGTCGTCTAGCAGATGTGCGAACAGAGACATCGGCCACTGGGCGCACTGCCGGCACGCAAGGGGACCAGCCCTGCCTTCCATGCAGCCCCTCCCCTCCCATCCCCCTCCCATCCCCCTCCCATCCCTTCCCCCCCCTCCCTCCCTCTCCTCCCCTCCCCATGAATTGGGTCCCCAGTCTCGATCGAGGCCCCAAGCTTCGGTCCCTACCTCGCCCGACCGACGAGCCCCCTTCCCCTCCCCCCCCCCGCCCCCCGCCCCCCCGCCCCCCCGACTACCCACACCGCCCACTGCTGCCGTGCTGCATAAAATTGTATCGGGATTATCACAGCTTGCTCACCACATCGTCCATGACCGTCACTCGCAATTCCTCACTGCAAGAGTGGATGCTTAGGCTGCCTCAGTACTCTCGCAGATCTGGGTCCCCAATAGCTGCATCGGTCCCCCCCCCCCCGCCCCCCGTCGTCCTCCCCGACGGCCCCCAAGCAGCCCTTCTCGGGTGTATAGGCGTACGCTCCACAAGCGCACTGCTGCACGCACACTTGTCCCTCTAGACGAGGCCTAATCAAGAAGAAAAAGTGCAATAAAGGAAGGAAAGAAGATAATTTTAGAAATATACATATACTTCAATTACCAGAAAAAATATATAACTTATTTTTTCTTGGGAAAGGAAGAGAAACCATCCGTCCACGTTCCTCAACCCCACAGCAAGCAAGGCTAGGCTAGCCCGGTGAAACGAACGACCGAGAGCCCGTGATTGTCAAGACCGGCCCAGGGCTTTGGTTCCCTTCCTAAACCTTTAGCTTGATTCACCCATCTCCAGATTCTTCGTCTGGACCTCTCCCGGGTGTTCTGCTTTCTCATCTGTTGTTCAATTCCCTTTAATTGCACATTCTTGCTCCATTCTAATCGTAATTATCATACTCTCCTGTCTGCAGCTCTGGCACCACCTCCATACCCTAAATAAAAGGCAGTCTAAAAAAAAAAAAAAAGATTTTCCCCCCAAGAACCCCCCCCTCCCTCCCAGACGGGTTTCTGCAGCACATCAACGACTACAGCTACCTCCAACGTTCCCTCTTTACACCAGCCACTGTTGATTGCTATTACTGGACGGCCCCGCTTCGGAACAGAAAAGCTATATCGAGCCTATTGATATTGTGGAATTTGCAGCCTTCTCCAGAGACCTGAGGCCGCAGTTCTAGCATTTGTGGGGTTGTCTTTGCATTGGCGTAAATAAGCATACCCAGCAGTACCCCAAGCTCCCGTCGCGGATTGTGGGCCAGCGGCAGTCCATCATACACAAACCGTAAGTAGAGGGAATCAAGTGGAGTGAGGTTTAGGGAAGGGACAGGTCGCAAAAATAACAACATATTTCCAGCTGAAAGGATCCGTCAGGCGAAGTTCCGACCTCCTGCGTCAACAGAATAATTCTTTGAGCAAAGACTGGTAAACAGCGGCTGTAAGAGGGAAGCCAGAGGGTAGACCAAACACGCGCTAGGAGAATCGTCATAACACCATCTCTATAGAGCAACGCTTGTTTCCCGTTCCGTTGCGCAAGCTACTCCGAGTGCTGTTGGTTCTCGAAATTGTAGTGAAACACTCGACATTTACAATTGTGCCGGAGCACTAGAGTCTTTTACAAGCAGCGAGAAAAAAAAGTCACCCTCGACCTCAGTGATTTTAAGAGGAGGGTTATCTCCTCCTTGGAGCAGGTCTTTATCACCAGCTTTGGTTACTTCTCCCACCGTATCCTTTCTTAGATCCATTTCCTGCCGTTATGACTACCGACTTTGGTGCCACACTAAGGAAATAGAGACGGAGTAGCGTTCTTCCCCTTGGACTTCAGGTCAAAGTGGAGGGGGAAAAAAGGAGATATTCACCCCTCATTGTTCGTACAAGTTATCAAAGAGGTAGCTTGTAAAGTCCCTACCTCTCCATCTTTCGGTCCCTCTCTTCCTCTCTTCCTCGGAAGCCCTTAAGGGCTCGTTCATCACTTCACGGAAATATTCAGTCTTTCTCATTTACATTCTCCGACGCTCTAGGTTCTGAGGCTTCCTAGCTAACCCTATCTAACAAAAAGAGCGGGGCAGACCTCAAATCAGAGTTTGAATTCAGGTACAAATTTTGGGTTATCCCATCATTTTTCATCATACACTAGCTAGCAATTAGCGAGGCCCGTCGTCAGGAACGCTATTCAGTTTTTAGGTGGGGGAAAAACTCGAATCTTGTTTTTTCATCACAGGCACACAGAAGAGATACAATTTCACATCATCGAAGGGGTGGAGACGTTCATAAGGGAGGAAGGACTTGCACAGTTGGTCTTCTCTCTAAACTGCTTCTGAGAATGCTCAGTACTAAAATTTGCAAGTTCTCCCTACCGAATCCACCTGGACTGGTTTCACTTGCGGGAGACATGGACCGCCATCTCTTACAATTCTCGAACGAAGGGCAGGGCTATCATGAGCAACCTCAGCAAAACATGGATTCGCTACTACAATCGGCACTTCTTTCTTACCAGCATCACGATATAACGAGTTCACCGCACGGAATGATGGTGCCTTCAGCGCACGACAGGGCTTCTAGTCATGCATCGATATCGACTTCCACACACCCACACCACTCGCTCTATAACGCACATATTTCCCAAAATCCCCAGGAACATCCTGTACAGGTTTTTACACAACAGCCATTACGACAGCTATCTACATCTATGCTTCAACACCCGCCTCAGACTTCCCCTCAGACATCACACCACAGCTACCCTCACCATCCCGTTCTTCCGTCACAGTCACAACCACAAGCCATACAATCCGTACAAGGACAGCCACAAGCGCCAATGAGACCGATGCAAAGCCATTCCCCAGTTGGTCTCGACGTCTCTAGTCAAACTTCCCAATCACAAAACAGTTCCCCGGAGCAATCACCCTCTGGTTCAAGGTCTGAGAGGATAGGTCGCTTAGGTTCTCATGGGGGTGCTGGCCGGCGGATAATACTGGCATCTGGATCATCCGGTGCTGGTACATTATCAATGCCTAATGGGGTAACTGCCACTGGGTCTGCAGGACAAAATCAAGCTACAAAAGATGCCAGTGGTAAATTCCCGTGTGTGCATTGTCACAAAACGTATCTGCACTTGAAACACTTGAAGCGGCATTTATTACGGCATACCGGAGATCGCCCGTACCAGTGTGTTTTGTGCAAAGACACCTTTTCAAGGTCCGATATCTTAAAAAGGCATTTCCAAAAGTGCTCCATAAGACGAGGGAATCCAGGCAACTTAACTCATCTTGCACATGCACATGACCATCAGCGGAAAAAGCCTAAAGGGGGCCGTGAACAAGGTGCGGGCAGTTCTCCAACCGGGGCGAATGATTCATTCTCGGCAAGCAATGCAATTTTGGACAATGCTATTCTCACTTCAAACTGTATAAGCAATCTCGGGCTATCGCAAAATGGATCCTGCAGCCAATGTATTAGTTTAAAGGCAGGATGTGATGGGAATACCCCATGTGGTAGATGCAACCAATTAGGAACGGAGTGTATTTATTGTGGGGATGAAATGAGGGGACACAAAGGTGAATGGTTTATATCTTCGCTGGGTCTTCAACATGCTGCTGACTGTAGTTTAGGGTTGGGAACAAGAGAGATTTTTAATTTTCCACCGCCAACTCATCCTCATGCACACATTCAACATCACCCACAAAATATGCAAGCTTATCAATCAGCAACTCCTATTCGATCCTCTCCTCCTTACACACCAGTTACGGAGCATGCATACACATCTATTGAGGATGCCCAGGGTCTTACTGCTTTGAGTTTTGGAGATACATACAATTATCACCATGATCAGGTTCGACTACAACAGAAAATGAACCCAGCTCAGGATGATGTGAAATTAAAAGCACAATCTGAAGCTAATAATTTGGTAATGTCATCATCAGATCAATCTCTAGTTTACTTTCCGACGACGAATGCCCCATCTCAAGCGTCCTCAAGCCACGCACAAGGCTTAGAATGGGGCTTTCCTAGCGGTGATGGATTTTACACATCCATGCCACCAAACCTTACCATACAGACACAATCTAATAACGGCAGTATCTACAATTACGACCATACCCCCCTCACCGCAACCCCGATCTCTTTAAATGAAAATGGCATCGTGAATTGGAATGTATCCATGCCACTCGACCCTTTCCAATCAAAATGTGAACGCCTAAAGCAGCTTTTATTTCTGGAACCTGAAAACCGCCTCAGCACTCCCGAATCGCCCTCCAGTCATAATAGCGACCCGCTTTCACCATCAGACGATGCTGATCTCAGGCAGTGGATAACGCCCCACCATATTCGGCATTTTATCGACAGCTTCCGAACGAATTTTCAGACTCATTTCCCAGTTCTCCATATGCCAACATTTCAATTTCAATCAGTGTACGACGGCTTAGCGCTTGCGGTAATCTGCAACGGCGCAGTGTATTCGGACCGAGGAATAACAGTGGAGCAAGTGAGACGGTTAATGGAGAGGTGCATCAGTGTGATCGATCGGGGCGAGCCAAAATGTTTCCATGCAGAACAAAATAGCCGCGCCCTCTCAAGCGACGAATTACAAGCTCGGGCACTGTTTGCCGCGCTTTCAACGTGGCACGGCAGCGAACGGCAAAGAGATAGGATTCGGAAATGCTTTGGGAAGCTAGTACTGATGGCTAGAAACTCATGTTTTTTTAGGCCGCTCACAATCAGAGAGACTGGCCCGCACGGTTGGAGTTACTACCATCAAACTGATAAATCACTCAAACTCCCTCGTGAATGGAATTGGCTGGCTTGGATTGAGCAAGAGACACGCAACAGGGTCATGTTTGGAATCTATCTTCTTGATGCTGCATTTGCTATATATTTTAACGAAAAGCCGCGAATTGGACTGTTCGATCTCAAGCTTACACTCCCCGCTGATGACGCTTGCTGGGATGCAACTACTTCAGAGGAATGCGCAAATCTCCTAGGCCTAAATGGTCCTGAGCACAGTGCCGAAAACATTACGGGAACTCGCATGGCAAAGCAACTGGAAATATCTTCACAACTTGAGGAGCTACTTACAATTGGGAAAGAGTTCCGATCCGGAAGTACAAACGCCTACGGAAAATTTATTCTTATTCATGCTATACACGTATATATCTGGCGAAAACAGCGCGAGTTCGGCCTGGGCCAATGGGGTCACCTCAGCCAGCAAATGAATGATCCCAACCATCGTCTTACCCCAACGCAGCAAAAGAATACGGAAATCCAGTTGTTCAATCAGACTGTTGCTCATGCCCTCGATAAATGGAAGCGGGCATGGGACGCGGATCTACTCGTTCAGTATCCAGACATGCGCCGCGCCGGCTTCTGCAGAGATGGAATTGCCTTTTACTGGTTGGCAGTATTATTCACAAGGCAGAAAAAAAGGGACTTGGTGCTCAAGGACATCCGAGATATGAAAATTATCTTACAAGTACAGCAAATGCTGGAGACTGTAAACCGCAGACCAAGGTCCCCATTTCCGCCGCAAGAGCCGGGAGCCGTCAGCGGTATTGATAAAACATACGGCATGGATGACCACGCATTCGATATGAAGCTTTTACTCGTCCCGATTGAGAAGGAATTAGATGTGTCTGGGAGTGGGGAGGGCTGGCAAGGGAAACG
Source organism: Kalaharituber pfeilii (assembly GCA_015179045.1). Lineage (NCBI taxonomy): Eukaryota > Fungi > Ascomycota > Pezizomycetes > Pezizales > Pezizaceae > Kalaharituber > Kalaharituber pfeilii. Next base: position 329,747 of record WHUZ01000055.1, on the reverse strand, counting down.
GTGACCGACGATTCACAACGTACTATTGTCTTGGAAGTAATAATTCACGATTTTCTTTTAATTTTCCTTGGTCATTTTCTTTGACGGGTTGGATGCATTTCACTTCATTTCATTTACATATCAATTGGTTTTTGCTGCCCCATTGATTTTCCCTAAAATTCCTTTTTTGTCTTTTCGAAAGAGATGCTCCGGGTACCTGGCGTCTGCGTTTTTTTGTCTATGTGTGCGTTTTGTGATTGTTTTTGAGAAACGGTATACTACAGTACACGTTTTATGTGCTATTCTTGTCACTTTTTCCATCGTTTCCTCATATCATATCATATGCATAGGTTATTATCTCTTTTTCCCCTTGTGTCTATCGCTTGATTCCATTCCATGTTTCCTTTGTGTTTCTATTTGGGAAATTCTTAAGGCACCTATTCGGAGCAGATGGTTTTTGAGTTTTTTATTCTAATCTCTGGAACATAACTGTTTTTAACATTCTGACATTCGCCTTTTTTTTTTTTTTTTTTTTTTTTTTGTGGGACGACATGCTTCATTTTATTGCTTTGTGTTAATTCTTGTTGGTCGCAGTTTTTTATTGCAAATAGACAGTTGCCCCGCTCCCTGCCCATTTGCTTTCTTGTTTTTACTTTTTATTTTGTTATTACCCGCGTTTTTCTCTGGCCTGCTGTTTTTCTGGGGATATAATGCGATTTGCAAGTTCTGCTGCTAACTGCTGACTGCTCACTGCTGGTATACATATACATGAGTACATTATCTATCATCCATCATCTATTATCATCTCATCGTTGCATTCCGCCTACTTAATTTCAAGCAAGTACGGCTAAGCTAGTAATTTCAGAGAAAAGAAAAAAAAAAAAAAAAAGGAAAAGAAAATAAAAAATATTTAGAAACATGTATATGTGGATTTTTGCATCTTTTTTCTTTCTTTTTCTGTTTTTTTTAATGTATGTTGAAGGCCGTGCATATGTATGTAAATATCTATGTGAAAGTTAATGATAACAAAGAAAAGGTGGATGGATGGAGATGGAGATGAAAAGCAAACAATCAGACAACTGTTTTACTCGAATGGTTTTTTTCTTTGTTGATTATCTGGAAATATAGGGTTTATGCATCACTATCATAAAAATAACATTTTTGTATTGTAACATTTCATTTTCTTTGCGTTTTATTGAATTACCTAGTGAGACGAAACAGCTCAGTTCTACTTTGACAGTGCGCTTGCATATGGTTTTTCATGGGACGGGAGAGAAGGGGGTTACAAGGGTTGGTACATGGCAGGGGGGGTAAAGTATGGGGAGGGGCGGGGGTGGACTATGGTTGTCGTACCAGTAGTATACCTAGTAGATATGTACAATTCCCATATGGATCAATAATATTTTTACCCTGAAGCAATAACCATGGACTTTGTTTTTTCAATGAAGATGAAGATGACGATAGCGATTCCGAGTCATTGCAAACCGTGCAAAACGCCGAAATGGGGTTATTACAAGCTATTTTTTAAAATTTTGATTTCTGAAAGTAAAAAAAAATAGTAATTCTTTTGTATTGTTCGGCAACCCCCGCCGGCACGCGGAGACGGGCAAAAAGTCTTACATATTCACTTAGATGTGTGTGTTTCTGGGACACATGGTAAGACGGACTGACTGCATGATTGGACATTTGACCGGAAGGCTGCGATCAGGAGGAGCTTGCACATGTGCAAACCACCTACGGAGTTGTATGGACGGCTCCCCATAGCTGCCGCGCTGCGCGCTCGCCCGCTCACAGCTCCATCGCCGTCCGGTCCTAACCTGTTTTTTCTCCTCACCGGGATTCTCACCCTCCGCGCCCCTCTTCCTTGCTCAGATGCAGCTCTGTCTAGTGCAAGCGGGGTTTTCCTCTGCCTCTGATAGCTCCTCTTCCGCCTCCGCCATTCCATTTCCCTGCCCCCAGCTGGCCCCCACTTCCAATCATTCCGCAAGAACATCCAGTCAGTTCCCGTCACTACATATGCCTTTCCTATTGTCCTATTGCCGACCCCTAATACCACTTCAATGCCTTTCCTGCCTTTCGCCGATAGCCAAGTACCCTTCTCATCATCCACGGAATTCCTCAATGTCTCCCCTCATATTTTCCCATCCCCATGCAGGTGTGTGCAGGAACGGACGTCGTGACAAGGGTCGCAAAATGCATACCCATGCTACGTTAAGCATTAGGGCACGCGGCATGGTTTTCCGGGGCAAGCTATTAGCCCCAGCAACTAGTACACAGCAGGGGTATATAATTTGTACGCCCTGTACGACTTCCCACAATTGCAGCACATGGCTACCGTTTTGGGAATTCCAAGAAGTCCAGTAAACTTTAGAAAAGTTGCCACACGAGCCAACGAAAATATGACAACGGCGGGGCGCGCTGGCGATTTCGGATTAACTCAAAATAGATATGGAAAAAACCGGTTTGTGGAACGAAATTGAAAGCTTGTCTGAACTGGGGCGCTACTTCGACACGTGGGTCGAGGAATTACGACTGTTCCGGTCGGCGTCGGCAAATGTAGCTTCATCAATCAACCCAGAAGCCTATGGAGACTAGTAAGGACATGCTCCTAATCTCTATAAACCAATGGTACCAGAAAGTATCGACTCCTAGTAGCTTGTACCCACAGTTTGCGAGGTTTGTCCCCACAGTCTAGAGTACTCGTACCAACGCCTAGTACCCTTGAGTAATTTAGCAAAAACTCTATACTATATACATTATACTCTACGTCTAGAAACGCTAGAACATTTCTTAGACAATGTCTTGAAGCGTAAGTCGAAATTTTCCCCATATGATACTTAATCCGTTCTCATTTCCCCGAAGAAAAGGTTGGAACATGAGCTGATCCAGGAACGCGCATACGTCCATACAAAGTAGTATGCAGAGTGGGCATATCAAGGATCCCTTGTCTTTGCTAAATATATGAGGGTATTCTGAAGGCTTTGTATGGTGTACTCAGATGTTCATGCATCCCTTTTTAACTAAAGGTCCGGGGGAAACCAATGTACACCTCCACCAGGGATAAATTTGGAATGGAAGTATGGCAAAAGCTTAAGTAAAGCGTCATCACGGTAACCCCGTTGTCCGGCTCCACAAACTTGTCCTCGGATCCGACCCGTCGGAATAAAGGAGCCCCTTGTCGCATGTGGTACTTCATGTCTGCTTATGTATAAACATATGCTTGTGGCAGTCACGATGTCTTACTTTTGCAACAGCCAGCCCCCTAAATCGTGTTAATAGACTATGTTTACGTGTCTTAAACATTCATCATGCCATGCGAATGTCAAACTGCTTGGATCGGGCCTAGATCCAGACGTTGCGAAATGCGGGACCATGATCCGTTGCTTTGAAAGTAGTCTACTTTGTACAATTTCAAGAACCTAGAAGTGACACTGCCTCTCGCGTGCTCCACAACGGCTACTCCGTCCCCACCAACTATTACTGAATGTAACTGACTTTCTTGCGTGGCGATCCACTTCGTCTGCACATGCACTCACGATCAGTCGGAATTAGCAAAAGCTCTACCAAATCTGGAAAAATCTAAGTGCAAAGTTCCCTAATCTGCTGCATATCACGAGGAGAGTTTGACTACATAACCCTAAAGCTCCGGCTACTGACCATGAAATCACGTGCATGCTAGAACTCCGAGCTTGTCTCACCGCCGCTCAGACGATAGTAATCAGAGTAAGGTCATAGTGGAGAAAGGTGATGTCTCATCTCAAAAGTTGCCTCGGTAGACATGTCTTGGCATTTAGTTAGGATTTTTCATGCAGCGATGTTAGGAAAATGAACCCTATGCTGATATCTTGTGCAATTGGGATGCCCCTCCTGCAAACGCCGTTACCCAGAACTCGTCCGAGCCCAAGTAGAAACTTCACGTGCCCCTGAGCACCAATTTGGAGGTTAATCAATTTGAGCTAATCTTCCTACGAAGCCACATACCCATGCCAGCTCCATCTTAGCTGTGTAACGATAGACAAGATGGATTACATAAAGTGCCTACATTGAGCTGTTCTTCAATTGCTCGGGTTAACGTTCAAATATACCGATATACGGTGGGCAGATTTCTCATTTGGGGAGAAGTTAGCAAGGATCACGTGGCATTCGTGACAAGTACTGCGTGGTACGGCACAACGACGTTCGGTAAACATACTTATATAGATATTAATAAAGATAAATATTCTCCGACCCCTTACCATTTTGCCAAGGTCCGTTATAACTGGTCGTCTCAAGCATTAGCTATAGCAGAATAGATTTATGCCTAATTTCTGCGTACATACCTTGTTCATGGATCGCATTTACTTTGATGCGGGCCCCGACATTGCAATAACGGTTGGTGGGGGCCAGCAACTGCAGGATAATCAAGACTTCACGGTGGCAGCTATAGCGCTAAGCTTCAGCTCTCTTGGCTTCTGCAGAGAAGTAGCAAATGAGACTTCTATAAGCCCGGCCAAAGAAGCTGGCGCAGGCAGATGTTGTGGTCAAATGCTTGAGGTCGGTCACTAGCTATGAAGCTGGGCGAACGGACGTCATTAATGTCTACCAAGGTCTTACTTCGGTTAATAATGCTGGTGAACCTATGCAATTCCATCACAGTCAGGCCGCTTCGTATGACCTGTTTGAATCCACCCTGCAATTTGGCCAAGGCGTTGGCTGTTGGAAGTAGCCTCGGGCCGTGATATCAGTGCGTGTTATGATATCAATGAGTGTTACTGCAGGCCCGCATCTATACTTGTATGCGGTCTTGGCCGACAGCGAGCAGTTCTATGTACATAAGGACCCGCCAGAGAAGCCTGGGTTCAGTGAAGTTATGCCTTTCCAGCCCTTGCCCGTTCCAACTGTTGGTTTACATTAGTAATAAAATTGGGGAACTTTTTTTTTTTATTTTTTTATTTTTTTTTTTTTATTTCATTACTCGCGTGCCGCCTGATAGGCTATGGCGAGGGTGGAAGCTAGACTTATACTACTCTATCAATGTCATTAAACCTTACACAAGATATAACAAAATAGCAAATCTAGCACGTGAACATAAACGTGGGGCAGGGCTTGCCACAGGATTAAGCGAGGTTAAACATCCGAGGTTGCACATAGAGACAGCAACTACATAGACCACGCTCAGCAGGCATAACAGCGAGTCTCAAACCTGATGTGCTCAATGTAGATGACCTTCAGATTCTTTATCTCCGGCTGCAGGTCGAAGAGTTGGCTGGAGTCTCCACTAAGTCCGACTTCCACGAGGTCTAAGGCTGCAGCTGCCATGGGGGAACATCTCGCCGGGCCGCACGCGAGTAATCATTAAAAAAAAAAATAAACAAAAATGACATGGGGGACAATTGTCAGTTCCCTTTTGATACATGTGGCCCCCTCGGAGCCTGGAGACGCAAGATAGGCAAGGAAGAGATCCCAGAGTGCAGGTGGTGTGGGGAGGGCAAAGAGACGGCGGATCACATCCGGAACAGCTGCAGAGTATGGAGACGGAGGTGGCCAGGGATGGTATACGCAGTGAGAGACCCACCGAAGGCGAAGGAGCGAGAGGGACCCCTTGGCCGGGATGCTGGGGTGGGCGAGACAATGACTTTCTTTTCCTTTTTAGTACTAAAATCTTTTTTAATGTCAGGGCCCACAGGGCGGCATGCAAGTAATGATATTTAAAAAAAAAAAAAAAAAATAAAAAAAAATACTTGTGGCCAGTCAGGAAATATCAATATGAGACAGTAGAATATATCCTGGTGGATTATATATGTCTTTGCCCAGCATTCTATTAAGTGGAGCCAATAGCTACTGCAATAGCTCTGACGTTGTGGTCAAAGTTCTCTCATTGTGCAATTTTTGTGAAATATTCCAGATGTATCACCTGTATACAAGGTGTCCCATTTGGACTAGTGCCCCATATAGGGACAAGATGGCGTATAGTGGGCCCATGCGAGTAAATCAACCCTACTAGGCTGACCATCAAACTAGTACGCCCCATCAAGCAGCAGATGCATACCTCGGCAAAGAACACAACGACATTGTTGCAGATGTGCTTCAGAACGGAGCTTTCCGCTCGTTATATCAATTTAGCATTACATTCTCCACGGGCGGTTGTTGGACCAGGGTAAAATCCGCCTCGCCATACGATAAGGTTGCCATCCATAACATATTATTCCCGATGTGGATAAGAGCACAAACGTACATGAAGCAATGGAGTTCTCCGTCTGAAACTTGAGCGTAGGTGTTTATATCTCCACGTTTTTTTTTTTTTTTTTTTTTTTTTTTTTTTTTTTTTTTTTTTTTTTTTTTTTTTTTTTTTTGTTTTTTGGTTTGTCACGTGACCCCGCGTGCAGCTGTTCGGCATGGCAGGGCCCCTGGGTCTAAACCCTCAAAGCCCGGAGGCAGGCTTCATATCTCCACGTAACCCTATATTCAAGAAGCTCTGAAGCAGAATAGCTGTATCATCAGCGCCACCAAGTAAGTATCATCATTACGTTGCCGTGAGGCGCCTGGACAAGACTTCAATTGCCTCATCTGATCGACATGGCCTGAATGGCAGGCATTAGTAGCCCACAACACAGTCAAACGAGGCTATACTCTAGCTGAAGTTCAGCATATGTACTTTGGTTCCCTAGAAATGAAATCGAGAGTTCGCAATAGCGATCCTTTACCGATGATAGTAAATACCTCAATTGTCACTGTTAGTGGACTTGGCCAGCCCAAGCTCAGCTCATGTCCATGCTTCAGAAACGAAATGACTGGAGTTTGAGCAACTAGACGTTGTGGACGCTTCCTTGAGCACTAACTGCTGAAAATGGGATATACCGCATAGATCTGGTCAGACAATAGCCATGTCTATAGGATAAAGCTCAAAAGATGCGAATGTTTAGGATGTGTCCTTTGGCCTCAAAAGAGATCATTTCTTGTGACCCCCTTTTACAACAAAAGATCATTTCTTGTGACCCCCTTTTACAACAAAATAAGGGCATTATAGCTCCTCCCTATGAGAAGCATCCTGATACTGTGGAATTTATGGATTTAACAGATTCTTGAAACGGCCTACAATTACTCTTGGTAAACGTTCCATTTTGGGCTCCCTAGACTAGGAACCGTGCCGAGCAGGTGTTACATATTTTGTTTTTTAATATCATTACTCGCGTGCCGCCCTGAGGGCTATGGCGAGGGTGTTACATAGCAAGGTAGGCGAAAATCCTAAGGGGCCGGTTCTCTTGGAATCTTGTTAGCTCGAAGATGACGGAGGTAGACATTCACGCTGCAACCTGCCTGGGAATGGAAACTTGAAAATTTTGAGAACAAGTTCCGTAAAGCTAGTTTCAAAAGAGATATTCTGAGTGGTTAAGCTCGAACAGCAAACCTAAAGCACACAGTAGCAAGGCCGCTGGACCGCCAGGTTTCAGAGTTTTGGGATACAGAGAAACCTCGCATACTGGATATTATCGGGACTGGGGACTTATCCTCTAAGTACAGATATGCAATCTCGGAGGTTTATTGTGTGGAAAGGTTCTATGTGATGATACAAGCCGGAGGGAACAAGAATATATATGGCCCAGGAGGCAACATAAACATGAGGCTACTTAGGAGGATCGAGAAAACTAGTTGGCATTAGTAGTTTGTCTGGTAGGGGGAGATAGATGAAGTACATTAGTTGCCTGTCCATTCCTGTGCAACAGTGCTGTAAATGCTTCGCTCTGCCATTGGAGATGATGTACTCTATGCAAAAAAGCTTCAATATCTTGACAGATTCAAATGCTTTAGCAGGTATGATGACTGTTGTCTTTTCTTCCTCACCCTCTTCCTCACCCTATGCCTATCCAAAGGCCCATTCCCTTCAACTGGCATATAGGATTTTATTAAGTGATCCAATGTGACCTCCTCGGTATCCTTACTATACTTAGCTATCCGAGATCTTCTACCGACTGCCTGACTAATTACTTTCATCATTAGTTATATGCTCTATCCAGTATTAGTATTAGAGGCTGAAATATATGAAAAATAACCAATTGGGAGCTTGGACGGCTTATTCATGCAGTATAGGCAGTATTACATAATATCTAGTATTAGCCGTAGCCCTTAAGTTCAATACATGGGAGAGTTTATGCAGTAATGAAACATCGAGTAGCAAAGGGTTCATATATAGTTATACAGTTAAATCTCTTATATTAGACCCTATACTATAAATACTAGATAACGCAGATAGTCTCAAAAACTATAATTAATATCTATCTACATCCCACCCGCCTGTGTTACGGTACCTGCAATGGCAACGAAATTTAGGTGTAACTTACGACAACGCTTGGAACTTGACCTTTGTATAGGGCCGTTTAGGCCTCTATATATATGCCTCCAGCGCGTCGTTCATTGCATTATTCTATATGACATCAAGAGATAAATAACAAATGCACCTCTCATCATCATGTTGTCATTCATGGCATCGTTACCATGCATCATCTCTCATCATCATCATCATGGCATCATTACTATGTTCGGTCACCCTGACAGCCTGCTGGAGTAGGTCTGTAGTGTATCATGACTACCATTGCAAAAATTCTATACCAATTACGACGTCAGGTCTGCCCACAACTTCCTAAGAAGGAATAGAGTTACAGCACAAGGCAAAAAGTGAACGTCAACCTAGAAGCCTTCATAAAAGGCTTACCTGTCATGGAGTGGCAAGAGACGAGCATCAGCATCAGCCAGAATGACAGATGGCACACCACAGGGCTCACCTCTATCCCCAGCACTATTTCTGGTAGGAATCAAACCAGCGGTCGAGGAAGCGAGCCAAAGGACATTCATCCGCAAGTACGTGGATGACTTCCACTGCATCTTATCAGATAAATCACTACCGAGGCTGAGAAAGGCTATAAAGGCTCACCAGACCCTCTTGGCAGGGGAATCAGCTGATGGAGGCTACGAGCTGGACCAGGCAAAGAGAGAGACGCTAATCATAGCAGTCAAGGGGCCAGACTACTGATTAGGAGGTTTACAAGTAGACTGGGAACTCAAGTTTAACTCGCACTTCAGGAAGAGGCTAAGCCTAGGAAAAAGCCACCTGGAGGGTAGCGACGAGAGTAGCACAGCTGGAGCCCACCAAGAGGCAGCTCCGCACCAGGTAGCCAGAACAATCGTGACATGGGGTAGCTGGGCATGGAAGGACCATGCATGGGGGCCATCACAGGAGACCAGACTGAGGGACCTAGAGAAGTGGCAATACACAGTGGCAAGGTCAATCACCAGCGCCCCATGGGGCACACGAAGGGATGTGGTTGAGGGACTTGCAAATCTAGAATCAGTCCATACCTTCATGGAGGGCGAGAGCACCTGAGAGGCCGAGTGGAAGCCAGGGCTCTGAGATTCGAGAGGGAGGCCTCAAGGGAAGGGAAGAACGGGACAACCTCTATATCATGAGGGGGGCCCTGAACCACAACAAGCCACTCCCACTAGTGATACTCCCCTCACTCCCAGCAACTACGGAGAAAGGGGAATGGGAGAAGGAGATTATGGAGGCGGAAGATGAAGGATGGAAAGGAGAACCGGCGTGGGACTCTGGCAGAGGGCACGACCTCCATCTACATGGGATCCAGAGCAACAGTCAATGATGCAGAACTAGTAGCCATGGCAAGAGCTAGAGTCTGGGGACGAGGAACTGCTCATAATCTCAGACTCACGGGTAGCAATCAACAAGCAACAGAAAGTTGCAGAGGGCAAGCTGACACCGGACGGACCTGCCCACGCAGTAAGAAGAACATGGGAAGGGAGAATAGTGCGAGGGGGATTAGATGCTGCAGTGGCGTGGGTCAAAGGGCACAAGGGGATAAAGGGAAATGAGGAGGCAGACAGAGCAGCGAGGATCGGCACCTATATACAGTACCAGGACATGATGGTCACAGAGGCAGGCATGCGCCAGTTGGCTAAAGAACAGTGGGCAGAAGAGAGAAACAGACTAGGACTGAGCTACAAGCCTCTACAGAGGCTGGGCTTTGGAGTACGCATCCTGGCGGGCCTGCTGGGGGGCAAAGGCCTGCGGATGTGGATTCATAAGGTAGGCAAGGTGGACTGGCCGGAATGCAGGTGGGACGAGGAGGAAACGACTTCACACATATGGGAGAGGTGCAGGGTCTGGAGGAGGTGGTGGCCGGGCGGGCTGGAAGCGATACACCGACCACCGGGAACAAGCGAAGGAGAAGGGGACCCATTGGTAGAACTCTTGAGGTGGGCGGATCAGTAGCACTCGATTTAGTAGCTTTAGATTTTGTGTTCCGTGTCTGTTTACTTCACTTTATTTTCCCACTTTCTCCTTTGTACTTAATACCTCGCCATAGCCCTCAGGGCGGCACGCGAGTAATGATATATAAAAAAAGAAAAAATACCAATTACCGCCTTAAATTATATTCATGGCTGATGGGCATATTGTGTATATGAGGGCCTTATCTGGTCATCATATAGATAGTCCTTTTCTTTTCATCTATTGTCTTGTTACTCAATAGAGGCATCTGGTTCCTGATCCTTCTCTGCCTTCCATTTATAACTGCCACTGCCCACCGTAGCTGCCACAAAACCACTGCCACAAAAATGTAGCTTCTGAACCTGGCCGTTGAACTACAGCACCAAACAGTTACCAAACCGCCACTGAATTGCCGCCAAAAACAGCCACTGCTATTATACCTCTTAGTAAGGCCTTTTTTTTTAAATAAAAAAAAAAAAAATATCATTACTTGCATGCCGCCTTGTGGGCTATGGCGAGTTAGTAAGGCCAGAGCTAGGAAGTTGTACAGAATCACTCACCCTCCGAACGTAATACTACAGCAGACGGTGCCCATTTCCAGCCGGTATGACCACAATGCCGTCCATTGAACTTTCTACCTCCTCACTCTTGACACCACTATCGACTCAACCCCATAGTCACTGGCCCTGTATCCCTGAAAACTCCCAACTTTGCTATTTAGTTGTAGGCATGATAGAACACGCTCATACCAAGCAAACAGAGTCGAATTCTAAGCATATAACCAAGAAGACCTCAACGTGACGTTTTTTTTTTTTTTTTTTTAATATCTTTACTCGCGTGCCGCCCTAGGGGCTATGGCGAGGGTCAACGTGACTGAAACTATGAATAGCTGCGGCACTGGCTTGTAAAAGAGATAACCTTTTTTTTTTTTTTTTATATATGTCAGATGACCCCGCATGCAGCTATTCGCCATGGCAGGGCCCCTGGGTCTCAACCCTCAAAGCCCGGAGGCAGGCTTATCTAACTACCCTTCCACCGCCTCCTCTACAAACGAAAATCTCACCCCCTCTCCACCACGCCTCCCCGTGGCAAAAAGAGATAACTGAACCTCAAGCTCAGCTTGAGACTGCTATAGGCCAACAGTCTATGCTTCAGACCCAGCTAGATGATACCTTCTTAAACATCTACGTACTATTGATCCACACCGCTAGGCCTATTGACAACTCAGTAGTTTTTTACTACACAAACCGTGTTAGTATGAGTCCCCGCGAAGAGTAAATTGATGCACAGAAGAAATGCAGGGGAGAGTAGTGCATACCTAGAAGCGGCGAGACTAGAGGATTCATGTTAACGGTATCAAAAATAATCTCAGAGGCTATATTGCGGAAGCATATCCAAAGGTCAATCTTGAATTCGACAAGCCATATGAAGCTGAAATAGATGCCTTATTTTTCAAAGATCTCTACAAGGAGATCTCATGTATTGGTGTGCGGGACATGTAGTCCAACTAGGCTCATTCGAAATATTCTTCAACTCACAATCAGCAAGCGTCATGGAGAAAGAAATGAGACTAAGAAGGAAGAAGATGGTGATGATTTTGAATCTTTACAAATACCCGACTAAGTCCTCAAGAAGACTCCTTAAACCTCTATAAAGAATTTCGATTCTTATACAGTTATCTATTTTTGCTTGTATTCTTGTGCTGTCATGCTCCTCTTTACACTTTTCCCTTCATATATCAAATATAGCTTTACTTTCCTTGCTTTACATCTATAGCTCCTATGAATCTTATAAAATGTAATGTAGCTTCCATTATATTTCTTTCTTCTTTTTTCTTTTCTTGAAGCTCGGCCACAATAAGAAATTTAAGACATACGTTAGAATGTCGAATTGTATTTGAGGCAAAATATATACTTATTGTCTCAAGCTACTGTTCACGAGGGGACCCCTGAAGTCACTCAAAAGTAAAGATGTAATGTGCATCAGGAGTGCAGTAGATGTATCCCAGTGAGTTCACAATGAGTTCACAATGCTTCAACTGATGCTAGAGACTTTGGAGTAGAGATAATTAGTATAAAGGGGTTGAGAATGTATCAGGCCAACACAGCAGCATTGCGGATGTGATAGGTCAAACAATAGCATTGAGAACACGAGAAAAAGCAAATGAAATGGTTGAGGATATGGCAGACAATAGCAAGAGAGTTCGAACATGATAGCTATATGGTGATATCCAAGACAGCATCGGCTCCTATGGGGACATTGGAAATGCGACAGGTTGTTGTACTGTACCTTAGTCGAGAAAGTGTAAGAATTTGGGGCAAAAGTTGGAAGCGCAAAGTTGAATAGTATCTGCATTGGCTGCATTCCTGAAGAGACACGCTAGGTCCAACTTAGACAATGACAGCATCCAGAGGTATTGTATTGGGAATGTTGAAATATTGGAGAGTGTGCTCTGATGGTAATAGCGGTCACGGCCAGGAGCACAGGGTGCGGAGGGCACAAACTCTCTTTTCTTTTTTCTTCTTCTTTTTCCCTATAAACTACCATAGATGACGTCAAGAGTGTAACATGAAACTTACAGTCAGCAGCAGCAACCTGATAGCTTACGACAAAGATAGTCAATAAAACACCCAAAGACGAATCCCTATTGTGGCCCAAGCTCGCCCACTCTACCCCAAACGCTGTTACCACCAGAGGCCCAAGCTAATTTCTTCTCCCTTCGGAAATTATCTCACGCATTCGCCCAACGCCAGCGCTAACTTCAGACAACCTCGAAATTACTAACTAGGCTCCACTAAGGACCCTGCACCAACGCTACAATGCGGGGGCGCAGTGACCATCTAGCAAGCCAAAGGTGTCGAAGCAACTTCGTTTGGTTTTACTGCCCTGCAGTTGCACCGTGATTACCTGTAAGGTTTTGCCATGATAGGCGAGATACTGTGATCACAGCACCCGATTCATTTCGGGATAGATGATAGTGGTCCTACGACATAGGTAAGCAAGTCTGGAAAATATCCAGTCTAAGAGTATGCAGTTTGTTCCCGGCATGGTTATTACAGCCGAATACATATCTCAATATGAGCGCGCCTCCAGGTAGCTACTGCATGATATTATATTCTAGAGCGGGGTGGCCACCATGAAGTGAGCCTAATGTCGTGGGGGTACCTGTATTTAGATGAATTTGGAGAGACTTGAGGCTAATGGTATTAGCGGTAGTTAGCTTGTTTATAGGGTGATCATGAGAGCCACAATCGTATTAGCCAGTGCCTACTGTAGTTCCAGATACCAAGCAATTGGGTTCTGGAACTAATACCAATCTTTGTTGGTTTCTTATCTGCATTGGGGCGTTCAAGTATTAATGAATATCGATAGTAAACCCTGCCTCCTCGTCGTTCAGCTTCCCGTAGATCAGCATTTGTAAATGAATGACGGATACGTATTATTATAACCGTCATTTTCCCAACAACATTTTCAGACCTCGGTAATACCTCGGCCGAATGGAACTGCGCCAACACTCATTGATGACTTCGATTGATGATATGCCATATCTACTCGGTGATGTTGAATAAACACACCCTGCACCTAATAGCAATGGAATATACCGAAGGCTGAATATCTCCTAACTCGAATGAGATAACTAGAAGTTTAGTCTTGTAACGAGCTAAGAGGTTATCTTCAGCCTCTTAGTCAAAAATCACGCTAGTTTCTACCATTCCTGTAACATGACGACATTCTTTACAAAATTGGGGTATTCCAACGACGCCACAAGCGCCTTCGGGCACTGTGGAAAACAGGCATGACAATTTCCACCTCTAAAATCGCCGGTTGCCGTTCGGTGAACTAGAGATATTGCTATCATTGGCTCTTAAGGAATGGTTTGGGATACTTGGTAAATTGTGTATATCCACTTAGGGTAATTGAGACGAAGCGAACTGTTCCTGCATGCGTATGCATGGTACGCAATGACATTTTTCAGGGATTCGACATGTACGCAAATCACAAGGCTTTAGGTATTTGGAACTTGTAAGCAGCACATGACATCTGAAACACAGCGTTTGGATCCGTGGCCATAGCACCACACCAATCCGTACCCCTCGCAACAAAATGAGGTGTCGATAATCCGGCCCCGAATAATCCCGTCTTAGCATTTGGTGGCCCTCATCAGCATGCATCGTCATATTTGCAACATACAAAGGTACTGTCAAGTACCCCGTGGATGGCTGAATGTTAGCAGAGCAAATGTGTGCAGTACTAACCGCGTACCTGGATCAGCTCAACTCCAGAGCCAGTCGCGGCCCGTGTTCCATCGCAAATTACAATTAGGATATCATTGGCCAAGTGAATGAGACAAAAAGACCTGTACGTAACCAGGTTTGCATTTGAATGCCTACATAGTGCAGGTCATCGCCACTGGGAGAACAATAAAAAAATCCAAGATTACGGAATTTCAGACAAAATTTGAAATACGGGTGATTTGCAATTGCAAGAGAAGGTAAGAATGCACCAAATTAGGCCGCATCACAACAGGAGGGCAACAAAAGAAACGGAAACCTAAACTCCGCGGTCGGGATGAACAGGTTTGGTATTTATTGGATATCGTTCAAATAAACCAAACACCAGCAAAACTAATACCCATACAGAAGCAGAGACAAAAAAAATTATCTGTCTGCCCAATATTGCAAGTGGTTGTCCCTCCTAATCAGGGCGTTTTCACACGTGTAGAATGAACCCCGGAACTAGTGGCCTGGGTGAAACCGTTGCCAAGGGTGCACATTCCAAGTTTTGTCTTTGATATGATTGCTTTTTGCAGTGTGACAAATCATTAATCAACGGGCTCGGGCACCTAAAAAATAATAAAAGGTCAAAGATCTTTGTTTTACTATCCTTCGGCCAGTTTAGGCGAAGTTTACGGGAAAATGCACATTGAAGGTTAATACAAGGGCAAATTGTTTGTGTAAGAAGAGGCAGTGGCTTTCTCCTTTTCTTGAAAATGATATCTGTTACCCTCAAACTTGGCATCTTAATAGCAACATCTCTGAAGCAATAGAAGTCTAAGTTCTGTCTTCCTAAAGCTGTGGGCCTGTGAATCCAGGTGGAACTGCATATATACACAAAGGATGTGATCCTGGATCCATAATATTCTCTAAATGAATCGCCTGCTAATGCTCAATGACGTCCCTCTGGTGTTTATCTTTCACTCGTACCATGTCTAGGACCACAAATTGATATTTTCCTCTGTTCTTCTGAACACTTTTTTCGCTCGGATCCACAAGCAAAAACATCTGTTCTATATATACCGCATTGATTCATTGCATTGCCGTAAGAAACTCCAGTACGGATGGGTTCGAGTAATTGGCAACAGGAATCTCCGGTTACTAGAGACTTTAGATTGGTAAGCTTTATGATATTTATGAGGCAAATTTTGCACGCTGCTGGCTCGGGAGCACCGGGCCATGACTCCTTTTTTCAAGACATGTTGACAGTTTTTGTACATATTTACTCCACTCTTAAGTCTCAGGCGTATCGAGAAAACTGGACAATGGCGGTCTAAGTTGGTCATAGCATAGCAAGTTTTGTTAAGTCTAGTTTCTATTAGGAAGTTCAGCGTTGCACAGGCGAATTAGGGGAGTTATCGGAGAGTATTTTTTTTCCCATTATAATTCCGCCTTCTTTTACTGGGTAACATCAGCAAACGTGTGGATTAAATTTCCGCGCTTTGAGAAATTTTGCCGTACGAGAATACCTTTAATCCGGGTACTCTTAGGAACCAGGTACCAAAACGGGCCAGCTAAACTTGGAGTAGATGGTAGTGAATACCATTCATCGCAAATGTTTTGTCGAGGAACACGTTTGTGTGTGTTCTCCAGAGAGCTTTTTGACCTGCTTATTGATAAATATATAAACTTCAGTTGATACTGATTTTGGTTAATTGACCGGTGTGACAGTGTGCTGTAACTTCGATTGACGCTGGAAAAGAGTAGAGTACTTTAATTTGTTTCAGAGTACAGGTTTTAAAAAATTAATCACAGTACTGCAAGAATTTTACCACTTAACACCCTCCCAAGACAAAAGCGGATAACAACCAAACTTAAAACAACTTATCATACATCAAATGTTGATCTGTTTTAGGTATGACTTCCGGACGAGACATTATGAACGGCTTTTTGTGCAGCAGGGGAATCTTCCGATTATTTTTTCCTATCTTAATAGTTTCTATTATCGAATTGTTGTATGTTTTTCAATCATCATCGGTCAGCAGAATATAATGAGAAGTCAATAACTTATACCATAACTTCCATTTACCTTCTCATGTCAAGGATATGTTTTTGTTCATAGCAGTAAGCTGGAAGCGCATTAAATAAAGATTAGACCGTACTTCGTGGAATTGTACACAATTCACCGACAGGAAAGATGTAGACATGTGAAACTGTCAGCCATTAGTCTATAACTGAAGTTGACTTGAAATGTAACCATGGGAAGGATGAAACAATGTTCTTTCGCAAACGAACGTTTGACTCACAGCGGCAGAGTTGACTAAAAATGCTGGTCAAGTACTTTCATTTTAGCACTCTTGTACAGTACCCGATACTTTTGGGGTGGTGGATGCGGGTCAGTGCTTACCTCACTCTCGATCAGTTTCTATTTCATTCAACTTAAAAAAGCAACATTATACCGCTCTCTCCTGAGTAGAAGTTCACGTGTGCCGCACACCCTGTCACAGCCTCTGTGTACAAACCGGAGATAAAAGAAAAAAATGCTATGTTTACAAAAAATAAGTAATAGCACCATCACCCCAGTCATGAGACCATCATGATCCCTAGAATTCCCTCATAAATTGAGGCTACGGTGCTCTCGCACCCAGCCGGATCTAAGAGAGTCTTCTCAATCGCAACGCAAAGTTAACTTTCTTGAATAACAACTTTTGGTGTGGGAAATATCGTCCAGGGTACATTTGACCAATTAGGGAAGTTTCTAGAAAGGGGAACACAAGGCACGTAAATTTACTTTGTCTCGGTCTCGTGAAACCACAGATCCTTGCTTTATGCGGGAAAATCATATTTTCAAGAACACCCTTCGACCTGTTCGGGAACAGTTAACTGACATCGCTTACATCAATCTGCCCCTAAATGACGTCAGGTTGGTTCTAATTATTTTCCGGCTTGCGATAAGAGCTCCGCCAGTAGTTATCTGTAATTTCCAGTTTCAGTGGTTTTGGCATCAATACATATCCGAATGCGTTCATTGTAATAATTCGAAAGAGCGATTTTCGATGAGCTATAGTAGTCAGGTTCTGGTTGTAAGACTAGGACTATCACGAGACTAGACTAGGACTACATATACAGCAGCATTAGCATTTTCAGCCTTGATACAATGTCAAAATGAATCAAGAACAAAGAGTTACCCGTTACTGGTACATAGAAGAATAGAAAAATAGGTCCAAATAAAGTGTGACTTATTTCGGGTACGTCAACCACGTGGCATTAATTAATTAGCATATTCTACTGATACATTGCACTACCTTAATTGCCTTTGTCTAGTGAATTTGGGCGCTTACCTGCGTTTGAAACCTCCATCGATACATTTGTGTCAATTTGAAAATCATAGATGGGAGCTCAAAGCAATTAGCTGCAAGTGGTTCGAGACTGAGCTGCAAGTACCTGATTCCAGTGGTCAGGGAAATAGCTGAGAAGAGCGTTCCTGATCGGACGAAAATGGAGATTATGCAGCTAGGGAAAGACTTGCATTGCGTGAACTGTAACTCTCGTGCCAACCGGACTACTGTAACTCCGTAATGGTTGCCACACTATACGGGATTACGGTACCAACTGCACTAACGGTTGTTCTTGTATGAGGTTGGATTTGCACGCCCGCATTTGTTCTAGGCTAAATTGAATATCGAATTCAGCTATGGTAAAGTTGTAACTTGAACTGAACTGCGGTTGACTGTCAAAACTCAAACACCTTCATTCATGCTTTCCATAGTAAGCCCATGCTCTCTCTGTACTGTACATGTAGTAACTCCGGATAGTCTCATGCCAAACCCGGGAGGTAATCGAGCACTGGCGTTTAAAGTGCTACCGACGCCCGAACTCAGGTTCCTGATGCCCCTAACATTTGGCATGGGTAGGATCGTGTGTCAGAAGAAAAACGTGGCCTACTAACCACGTTTTTTCCGTGCTGGCATGGATGTTGCTTCATATTGGGGGTAAGCCGGTTCGAGACTAGGGTAGGTAGGGCCAGATTACGACACAGTTGAGAAAAGTGGTGTGTCACATTTTCAAGCAGCGGGCATTGGTGATAATGGACATATCTTGGAAAACTCACTGCCACGCATCACGATCTATGGATAAACTATAAGTAGATGACGTGGGGTAATTTATTCCTGAATACTCACTTCCTATGTTGGGAACGTCATTATTGTGAAAGGAGAAATGGATGTTTCCTCGTTGTCCAACCTTAGTATTCTACGATCTAGGAAACGGAAGATTAGTCAAGATTTAAGGGTGCTCACCGATAGCTTTGACAAGACGCGCGTACACCTTCCTATCGCGAGTTTCGTTCCAAAAAGCATTTTCCGTTAACTACCCACGTTTTCGCCTGGTCCGAGCTCAATTGGGCCGTTATGATAGTCTGTTTAATACAGTGACCCATAAAAAGCCATGGGGATTAGGCAATATTGGGGTAAGTGTACAGTGCCAAGCAGAAAGTCTTCCTTAGTGTTTTACCATGCAGCATATGGAAATGCTTTTGGAGTTGCGAGACATGCAGCCGAGCGCACCTCCACTGCACTATTTCTCAGTACCAAAAATCACAACAAAATCAATAAGTTAGCAACAAAATTACAGAAAAATAGTAGACCGTATGAATGGACATTGGAGAATCTGAATTTTTCTCCAGAATTTAAAATTGAGCATTTTTGGTTCAATTATTCTGTTTTTGCAAGGAGGGTGCGCTCGGCTGCATGTCTCTCGACTCCGAAGGATACTTGGTAAAATAGACCTCGTGCTTTCCCTTATGCTGCATAGTAAAACCATTCTAGGAAGACTTTCTGCTAGGCACGGTATCATGCAAGCCTAATCCCCAAGACTTGACACGGGTCACTGTAATTTGCCAGGGGAAATAAGCAAAGCCTAACACTAACAGGGGTAGCCAAGCACAAATTAAAGAAGCGGATCCTTCACCAGAGAGCCGCCTCCATGTGCACGTGGCTGCTCAGGGATAGTTTGTGACGGAGTCCGGCAAAAAAAAACCGACTCGCTTGCTAACAATTGCAGAATTAGCACTAGCCTCTCACTGCACTCAAGTCCGACTGAGATAACTGGAGACAAGATTCCTTCTTTCCAAGGCACTGAACAGGGGGTTTAGTAGAAAATGATAGCTCATCTTTTGCATTCGTTGCTCAATTAGCAGCCGTAATGTGTTATGTATGATAGTCATCTGTATATTATCTTTTGGTGAAATCCCTCAATGAACGTGCAACCCTGTTCAGTACGGGGTACATCAAGTCTCCATTCAGGATTAGTGTCCCTAGGAATATGGGAGCTCTGAACTATGCGGTGATGTGGCTCGAAAGATACCTTAGGCTTGGACTGTTTGCAGACTCTACCTGACTGCCTCGAGATGCAGAACTCTTTGTTAGCATGATTAGGTAGCATATGGGCATGGGACGAAGCATGATCTGGTGAACAAGTTGTCTAGAGTTCGCCGAATAGAGCTTCGAATTGTCGATGTGACTTGGTTCCTGCTTCAAATGAATGTTTCCTGATCTATAAGGGCAGATAGAGTTTAATTGTCTGAAAAGACTTGCTGTTCACTGAGGAAAATGGTAAAATAGACATGCTACAAGGGGGTTAACATGATGGGTTTGAACAAAATACCCCTGTGTTCTGATAGCGAAGCAATTGCCAGATTGAATTCGCAAGGACTCAAACTTCTGCTGATTCTGAAGAGTAAATAGTGAGTATCAGAGTTATTGCATGGAATTAAGATGCAAGTGCCAGTAGAAGTGGGGCTGTATAGTTCGAACTGGGGTTATACCACTTCGAGGGTCTGGGAACGAGGATAGGATGCATATCCCATAGTAGGTCTATGATATGGATGTAGGTACGGACAAGACTATAGGTCCTACTCGAGGCTACACGGGAAGTTAGCACTTATAATACGATGCTCCACTTCGCAGGACTTAGCTAAAGTATGTACCTATCAGTCTTCCAACCAGTACTTCTGTGTGGTGCCGACTCAGGGTGTTTAATGGTGTGTAATCAGGCGAGTATCATCAGAACAGATTCCCAAACTGCTCAGATACCTCAAGCAGGCATTTCATCTTTTGGGTGCATTTCTGAACGGTGACACAAGGAGATATACAGCACTATTACCAAGTACGGTATTCAACCACTATCAAGATCTACAGTTAAGCACGGCTAGACGTTGGTCTAGAACCATACGCAGATCTCACAATGCTACTGCTACATTGATCTGGAACCAAGAGTTCCTTGTGCGTAGATTAAAACGTCTTGTGCTTCTGGCTCGGCTGCCTTGCATCTCTGGCTGTCCCTAACGTTGACTCTCATCAGCATAAGCACACGAATCTAGTGTTTCTATCCTACTGCAACATTACACTGGCGATATTTTACTGCCCAACCCACATAAATCCCGCGCCCTGACCCTCGGAGAGGTTAGCATCTGATGAGACTGAGAATAGTGCTTATAGAAACATCAAAGACAAGACTAACTTGAGGTAATACTTCTCTTAACTACATATAGAGCCCTGAAGTAATGGTCGCTTCAGACTACGCGAAGACCCTCTTGGTGCATTGTACACATAAGTAGCTAACGATCATTAGGAATAATTATGCACAGTAAATTCCCTGCAGCCTTCAGTTTTCGAATTAGCAGCAGGCTGGGCACGAGATTAGCAGCTGCTTCTCCATCTTTCACGACCTCTCCAGGTCTAAGTAGGACACTTTAAGCAGTCTCGAGCTAGTCTCGTGACCAGTCCTAAATCTGGTTACTTCTAAGAACTTAAAGTACATAACTTGAATTTACATGCTGCATTATCTCCGCCCGCGCGCTGTGGCGGTGAGCAGATAAAGTATTCGAACAAACTCAATTATTTGCCAGCTACGCAGAGTCGGCGTGTTAGCTGAGTACAGGAGTGCAAAGCGGAGGCTTAGCGACGGGGACACAAGGCAACAATACGTTGCTCGGCAAGCATGACCGGAATGGATCTGACTGGCCAGCCGCAGCGTCCACTGCGGCCAACTCTACTCGTACAAACCTGGGCCTGACGTGAGTGACGCTGGGTGGGGCTATGGTTCCAGGCGTCCGCTAGCGCGTTTCTCGACTGGCCACGGGCTGGCAGCACCGCAACCATGCCTGCACGCAGCGCTTGCCAATGCCCCATCCCATGCAGTGCAGGACCTCGCACTATGTCTCACTGGCCTCATGGGCGGCAGGGGCCTGTTGCTTCCATACTTCCATGTGTGATGGCCAGCCATGCGCTGGACGTGAGTGAAGTGCCCTTGCTTGCCCTCGTTTTCGTTGCTCACTGCTGCTACTGCCGCTGCTGCTGCTGCTGCGATGGGCTGTGCCTGCCCATCCTCCCGTTCTGGCCTTTCTGCTTTGTTGCTTTGTCGCGTAGGGCAGTCTCGAGATCGCAGGGCAGCAGCGTTCGAGACTGGGGCTGTGGACCGCCATGCTTACATAGGCACACCGTCCTTCCCCACAGCGTCCACTCTTCACGATCATTCTCTGTTTCTGCCTTCCTTTGTTTTTGTTTTTTGTCCTGAGCACTCTACCACTACTCTGCTTGGCGGGTACCTGCCTGTGAGTGTGAAGCCGCTTTTTGTTTTTCACGTTTTATTTTCCAGTTTGGTTAGTGCCTTGACGCCCCTCCCACTGCTCCGAAGCTTCCTACTTGCTGCATCCATCGCTCGGCGTCGCCCTCCAAAGTCAAGTAGCTCAATTGCTGCCTGTAACCGTTCACTTCTCAGTCCTGGGGATGCAAATCGATCCCGCCGAGGGGTTCAGTTTGGCATAGCCGGTTATTTGTGTTCGCTTCGAGTCGAAATTTCTTTTTTCGTGCTTTTCTCCAAAAAAAAGAAATCAAATCATATTTTTTTTTTTTTTTTTTTTCATTTCTGTCATTTCTACCTGTTTATCACGGTTGCAAAGTATATATCTACCCATTCGCCCCTGATATCCATCTACACTAAACCACTGGTTACCTCACGGGTTGGAGCAGCGTTTGCACGAGCGCTGGGCAAGGCAGAGCCGGAAGCTTCTTCATATTGTGTGGTTGCAGCTGCTATCTGCCACAGGTGCCTGCTGCGCCCAGCACGGCTTCATATCTGGGCCGTGGTTCGAGACTGTCTGGGCCGCTGTTGCAACCGATCCACTCCATCGCCCCAGCAGATCTTGTACGTCAGCCAGGCTGCCGCGACAGCTCGAGTGTGCGTCCAATCGAATTGCACAGCAGCGGTGCCCTCCTGCTGCTCGCTCGCTCGCCGCCTTCATCGCAAGCTGCTTGCCTGGGCGAGCCGGCCCTTCTGTGTCGCCCGCCGCAGCCGCGGTGTTGCTGTGGTGTCTTCCCACTTTGAACACTGCAGCGCAGGAGTTGCGATACTTTTCTACCTGGACACGCCGTCGGGCCTGCTGAGAGCGACGCCGTGCTTGATTTTAGTGCACCTGGGCTGTCCTGAGGCTACTTGGGCCTAAACTGGACGAGCCTTGCCTTACCATCCTGGGGCACCCCACCCCTCCGAGACCGCCTCCCCTCGACCCGCTGCATACCATCTGCGCTCTACCTGCGCTGCGGGCTGCACTTGCTTGCTCGCTCCCCCTCCCCCCTCCCCCCTCCCCCCCCCCCGTCCCACCACCACCCCTCTCATCTCACATCACCATACCGCACCGGTCTCGCTTCCCTCCACCCCCCCCATCCCTCCCAAGGTCCTGCGTGTATCGGGAGATCCTGGACTCCACGCTAGGCGTGCATCCATTAACTGTTCTTCATGACGGATTTATCTTCTCCACCTCCAGTCATCTCGGATCCCATTCAGACCGCAATTCGCCCCGCGAACGCTCCTCTACATAACCATATCACACACCGCCATTCTTCTGAGTCTTCCCTCTCTGCGCACCCTGGCCAGCAGCTTGTTACTCCCACGCACCAAGGCTCACTACCACAACAACCAGCCTCGCCACGTGGTGACATTGACCCATTAAACGGGACTACGGTTTCTTGTTCAGACCCCCGAGAGAAGCCAGTTGCATTCCCACGCAGAGCAATTCTTCCTCGCACAGCAACAAATACTCCCCCCCCGAGAGCATCCAGCTCATCTCTTACCAGGTCAGCAACACAACGTAAAATTCGGCATTTTTACGCAAGGTCAATAGACCACAGTCTCCGCAACAGGCATCGATATTCATCTTTGGAACCTCTGGGCTCGCAGGACGACTTGGCAAGAGTTTCGAAGTTGTACGAGCAGCCGAGTAACACATCGACAGTAGCCAGCAAGATGCATCAAACCTCTTCTCGTCTTCTACGTATGACAGAAGATGAGAGACCTTTTACTAAGGTGAGCAATTTTGGATACCCAGGACAATGAGCGGCGTAGCTAATGGATCATGTGAATAGGATTTCAAGGACCTATTCTCCACATTGATGGTCAGCCTACCGCTAAACAATCATAGAGTCAGATTCAAGAGTTATCCATTTAGCTTTACCTCTGAAGAGGCTATTGGAAATCTTGGGTCGCTAAAATTCTCTCAATCCAATCGGATGCCAGATCCTAAAGACCCAAGTAGAATTGTCACAACTACTACAACGACAACATTTTCAATGGCTAAAGAGATGGCGAGGTCCGTTTGTCAGCGGTTTATGGATGCCAGGTTCATTGAGCCTGCAGATGGAAAGCCGATACCAGCTTTTCCCTTGAAGGGCTGTACATGGGTTTTGACTCCAAAGGGAATTCATGTTCTTGATCGTTTCTGCCAGCGCAATGGGATTAATCAGGAACACGTGATTAAGCTTTTGCACTCTCCGTACAATACCATGCGACTGGTGATATTAGAAAGAGACGCACGGACGGATAAGCTATCACATGACAGAAACACAATAGAGGTTATCTTTCGGAGGTTTGCAGGCTCATCCCCGAACATTAAGACAAACAGTGTCATGTCCTCTGATTCTGACTCGGTTAATGATTACTCTGATGGAGTTACGGGAGTTAAATTGGTTGCGTCACGAAAAATATATGATAAGACCATAAAGAACTCATTTACAGGAAAGGATGCTGTTGACTGGTTACTGGATTGTTGCACCACAGTTGATAGAAAGGAAACAATTGAAATTTGTACGCTATTCGTGCAATATAATCTTATCCGGTCAGTTTTCGAGGACAAAGTGTACATTCAGCAATACCCTAAAGGAAAGGAATTCCAACCGACAAAAAATGCTATCTACGTTTTCACCGATAGGGGTGATCGGGTCGCAGGATGGGTGGAATCGGAAAAGCAAGCTCCAAGTGACAAGACCAATGGCGATCTTAAAGGTACGTTAAGCCCGAGGAATAGGATGAGCTACCAAAAGACAGGTAGAAACCATCTCTTGCAAGCAGCAACCGCGCTTTGCAACTCACATGAGGACGGTGTACTGACGTGCTACATAGATCGAGAGACAAATACAACCCGGCTTACGTCGATACTGAATGATCCTGCATTGAGATTACTCTTTAGGGAATATCTCCGAGAAACTGTGTGCGAGGAGAATTTGTCCTTTTACCTCGATGTAGTGGAATTCGATAAGAATTTCAAGGCTATAGACGTCAACAAGCCGGAAGCGGTCCGGGAAACGCTCGCTGCAGCCTATGGTACGATTTCTAACCTTACGAAATGGGGCTATTTAGCTCCTCTTTGAGATTAGACGTAAGGCTTATTCAAAGCATATGATTTAGGGTTATACAATGCATTTCTGGCACCAGGATCACCTTGCGAATTGAACATAGACCATACATTACGACAAGATATGGCATCTCGTATGACTCGAGCCGTAGCAAAAGATGAGAATAGCATGTACGCCAGTTTGAAGGACGTGGCCGCACTATTTGAGAGAGCTCAGCAACAAGTGTTCAAACTTATGGCTGGGGTAAGTTGAATATCTCTATTCAACCTGATATTACAGTTCTCTAACTCTGTTCTAGGACTCTGTACCAAAATTCACAAGATCCCACCGCTACATTGAGGTTGCTGGCGACCTTTTCGAGGAGGAACGCGATAGGACTTCTTCGCCAAACCAATACAGTAACGGCAGCAGCAAATCCTGATATGATGACCGTACACCGGCATCTTTCTTTTCAGGAAACAGGTCAGATACATCCTTTAGCAAAAGCAACTTGATCTATTTCCAACCTACGTCCAATCTTCTTTATGCGATTTGGTTCACGGGATTTTTTCGTTTTCACTCTCCTTAGCATATCAGCTTTCTTCCCTTTTCGTAGCTTGCCCACAGATTCTCTTAATCTAGGTTGTTCCCTTCGCGGTAACCCTTTGGTTTTCCCCTTCTCTGTTGTATTCTTTTGCTTTGAACTTTTCTACATTACAGATACTTTTCTTGGTTCCAGTTTTCCCCTTTTGTCCCTTTTTCTTATCTCGTTTATTTCGTCATGATGATATGAGCGATTTATACACGCTGCCATGAGCAAAAATTAACATAATGGTCGGTTACCTTTTTTTCCCTTTCATTTTTTCGTTGCCGTTGCTTCTGGGGCGAGTTCTTTTAATTATTCTGGATGGCACTTTCGTAAAAGAATAGGATATAAACAACAGGACAGAGCCTCCTAATTTTGCGTACATGCGAAGCGAGTTTTGAAGAAGAGATGTCTGGTCAAGAACTCTTCAGAATACAGGACGCTGCGAAGAGGAGGGACAAATATTTCATTTTGATGTTGAAATTCTCGGCATCGATAAAGCATCACGGGAACTGGAAAACTGGGCGGGGAGGTTTATTAGAGCAATGGTGGAGGGTGCTTCTTGCGTCGGGAATCAACTACTCTATCTATGTGTCATATCAACAAACATATGCAGAATTGGATTCAGCATATGTGGAATTTATTTTCTTTTTTTCTTTTTATTTTTTTCTTTTACTATTTTATTATCTACTTATATTGCTTCGCTGTAATTTTTTTTTTTTCTTTTTTTTTTTTTTTTTCTTCCATTCCATACTTGCTCGTCTCGTCAGGCATTTATCATTTTACTTTTTTCGTGTCATGGTTCTCTCTCAATGGTCAAACATTTTTTTCCCTTGGCTTTTGTCCTTTCGTGCTCGTGGAGTACTTACTTGTATGTGTGTAAAAAGGGTTTTCTCTTTTTTTTTCCCTTTCTTCTCTCCCTTATGTGAATACGTACTTATACCAAGTTACACTTTTTATAGTTTGACTTCTTTTTCTACAAACGTTATTCCTAGATTTTGTTTCTCATTCATCTTCATAGATCTTTCGCAGCCCCCCCCCCCAAAAAAAAAAAAAAAAAAAAAAAAAAAAAAAGAAGAAGAAGAAACAATAAAACAAACGTTGAAGATACCTATCTACTAGCAAATCTTTACCTTTACTAATGCACACAACCAAAAAAAAAAAGTCTAACATTTCTGATAATCCGGAACCGTCAAAAAATCTGTCTGCCCCAAGAAGTTAGCTCCGAGACTTTGAGCTGCCTCGAGAGGCGAGGAGGAGGTAAGACCTGGGAGGCTAGAACCCCATGCACAAAGTCCCAAGTGCTGGAACAGACGGATGGCGATAACCCTACTGAAGAGTGCACGCTATAACTACTTCAGTCACCCAGGGCGTTTGGATATTGGTACATGTATTGATGAAACTGCACATACTTTAAGGGTATAGGCCCCGACCGCTTCCAAGTGAATCTGGATGATGTGCATAATTGACATATAACGAGGTACTATACTCGTGCAACGTTTTTTCTTTTCTTTTTTTTTTTTTGATATGTGCATAACAAAATTCGAAAATAGTTAGTATCCCTATCGACACATAGCACATAGCACACTTTACAACCCCTCCCCCTCAGGGCTAGTTCGACCCATTGCATTTGTCAAACAGCACAGATCAACTGGTCTCGATCTCCTGGGGGTCCCGGAATCAGGACTGTGCCCCCCGCGCGCGAGCGCTTCGCCCCACATCCCGAGGATGTCGGCATACCAGCCAAGGCGGTAGTTCCTGTCGCACCTTGTAAAAGTACTTCATATATAAATAAATATATAGTGCAACGAAACCATTCCCGCCAAATGCACTTAATTTCCCCTCCAGATAAGCGTGTTTGACTCCGTTGCCCACAGTGATGCTGGACATTCTGGACCCCACCTTGCTTTGCCTTGTGGGAAGCATGCTATGTGCCGATGAAACGACACATGGTGTTTTAGGTATTAACCGGGAGTGATATGATGTGGTGGTTCCTAGATTGTTACTATATATGTCCGTCCCATGTACAGCATGTGTATTGCGACGCGGGGTCCCTGGTCCGCCGAAAATCAATAGATAGCCACAGGTGGGCTGAATTGATCGATTTCGAGAAATCGATCAGAGTGTGTGAGGTTTCTGGGCAGTGTTACGCTCTACCGGACGACCAAATTCCAGCACTTTATGTCCAGTTAACCTAGCGTCCGGTATAACAAATTTTGCAGGGGTACCCGCCAGGGGGTAAAGAACTTAGTAAGCCAATTGAGAGGTACAATATGACTGGAGACTGGGTAGTCTCATGCCAAGACCCTTGCGCTCGGCTTCGGCATTAGCAGCCAGAGGGTCTTGGCATGAGATTAGAGACTGGGTTCCAGGTTCTTAATCTCCTCAGATATTACCGAATTTCAAGCATTGATCATGAATTCAAGATATAGAGAACACTTCAAAAATACCGCTATAACACATAGAAGGTGCAGTGCGTAGGCAAAAGTCTTCGGGACTATACAGTATAAGGAAAAGCATTTACCAAGCTTTGGAGCCACGAGACATGCATCCAAGAGGACCCCTCTTGAGAAATCACAACAACTCAACTGAAAGTACTCTCTTTTGAATTCTGAGAAAGGATTTAGATTCTCTGATGCCCATTCATGTGGTCTATTAATTTTTTTGCAATTCTCTGGCTAATCTATCGAATTTTAAGTGACTTTTCAAACGGCACTGAAATCAGGTGCAAGGATAGTCTGCCTGGAATGCATGTCTCGCTTTTCCTTATACTGTATAGTCCCGAAGGCTTTTGCCTACGCACTGTACAAAAAGCAGTCTCATGATTTTCGCTTTTGTCTGGCTCAGCTAACTAGTTTATATGTAATTTGAATTTGAAAGCCTACAGTTTTGTTGTCCGGTCTAGTTTAACTAGGTGTCCAGTATAGCTAATTTTTTTGTAGGTAAACTGCGAAAGCCTCAAGGGTCGTCCGGTATAGCAAGGTTTCCAGTTTAACGAGCGATAGGGCTAGGTAAAACTGTATATGGCACGATGTGGCACTGTAAAACCGCTAGAATTTTAAATGCAAGCGCGTTTTCCGCCAGAAAATGTACTCTGAACATCGCATCAGAAGAAAAAACGGAGAACGCATCGCAGAGACTAGCTAAAGCCTCACAATACCTCGCTTAAAGGATTTTTCGACTCTTTCTTCATGACCGGTGCCAGTACAGGCTTGCCTTGCTATACTGAAACTGTCGTGGCGCCCTTCATCCGTTTGCACTCAATGCCCCTTGATATAACGAAATTCCACCAAATAAGGAAACGAGAATGAGATAGGAGTGAAGTTATCTCTATCTACATACAAATTACTCTTGCTATATCGAGAAGCAGCTATGAAATACATCACTAATGAAGGTACTTGTCCAATGTCACCTCTGAATCCCCTACTCATGACGGGAAAACCTTCCACACTTACTATAACTATGTTGGTATCACACCTCTTTATTCCCTAATTTGTAGAAATATATCCTACTTGGACTTTCCTTCAACAGTAAAACTGCGGAATTAAAGTCTATTGCTGAAAGTTCAGCTACTAAAGAATCTCTACTTACCTGATGGGCATTCTGACTAATTTGTCACTCAATACTCTATAACGAAACCTTGCTATAACGAATAAAAATGGGATAGCAAGGTAAGACTGTTGCTACAGCTTTTTCCCTCCATCTTTCTTTCTTTCTTTTTTTTTTTTCTTTTTTTTTTTTTCCTTCCAGGTGTCCCTGTGTTGTAGTGTACAGTCAGATTGTGTTGAGCGCCCTATTTCTGTTCTTTTTGCGTTTTTGGCCTAGACGGTCCGGGAGGACGAGGGTAAAATGGAGATCACAGGGCAGGGGACAACAGGGCTGTGCGGGTGGGGCCTGCCGGAGGAATTGATATCTCATGATAATTTGTATAACCGAGGCCGAAGGTTCATAAAATGGGGAGTCTGATAGGCGCCAATTGCGATTCATGCACAGATTGCCACGAGGTGATAATCTAATTAATACATGGTACTAGTAGTACATACATATGTAATATATCGCGAGTCAAATAAGACGCACAGAGGGAGACACGCATGGAAGGTGCTTCCACACGTTAAACACTTTAAGCAAGATAAGCTGCCGCATCTATACATGAGCGTTAGAGTCGGACAATTAACGCGAGCCGAAGCACATGCAAGCACAGTAGCAGCCAGACTACAAGCCTAGGCAAGCTTTCTGGATATACGTTTTGAGTGCTGCTGCCGTTTCGCAGTTCGCGTGGAGACACTGCAGCCCTCAGATGTTCATAGCTAGTCAGCGTCTGGCTACGAGACTAGTTAATAGCCTTGATCCTTCAATTTCGAATTCACGATAAATTATCTCTGCACCAGCTGATACTGTATTTTCAAACCATCATTTAGTCATACGGCATCTTGACTCATCTAACGCTGTTTCTACTTTGGGGAGTTATTAATCGCAATTAAGATTCCCTAAAAAAAAAAAAAAAATTTTTTTAAGCCACTGGTAAGGTTCCTACAGGACACCTGACAATTTGGATGAACAACAAGCGTTTTTCATATATTTTAAAATTGCTTGGAAACTGGCACGCTGTTAAGGATGTACCCTGCAAATAATATACCCAATTCGAAACAGTGGCTGAACCCATATGTGGCTGGTTAAGCCTATGCCTATTTACAGTAACCTCGTAACAAGTCTTAGGGATAAGGCTTGCATGATACATTTACCCCAATATGCCTAATCCCTAAGACTTTTACAGGTCATTGTACTTGGGTATGAGTGGAAAAGCGCCGACTTATTGCGTAAAATTGCTAGAATACCAAACCTTCATCAAGGGCCTAAAATTTCTCTCATCAGGGTTCTTCAGTGCCGTCGTCATTACTAGCAAGGTAAACATGCCATACCCAAGTATGTATACCCCTGGCACAATCAATTCTCCATGATCATGAAAATGGGCAAGTATTACTTCTCATTTCGAATCTATAGGTATAGGCTATATCGTATGAGCATCTCTGCAGGCATAAAAATGAAGCATCTGTATAAGCAGCTATAAGATCAACAGGCTAAGGTTCTACCTGATAACAGCTAATAATGGAAATGGCAAAAATACTCTATCTGGAAACACTGCCGGTGGCGGAGCAACGATAAAGTGTAGGAATATTAACCCCACACAAGTATTCACCGCAGGTTTATAGAATTGCAACTGTTCGCATGCTTGTAACTTTCCTATGATATATGAGCCCAGCTCTCCAATATTAGCGTCAATAGCCCTGCAAGTCGCATTCCCACACAATCAACTATATATGTGGGGTAAGCAGTATTCAAAATGGATTTGGTAGGGGCCAGGGTGAATACGGTTATTCGCAAACATTACTGTACTACGAGATTAACATAGCAGAGATACCTTCGTCATCAGCCTATAGGTTCCTAGGAATAGTTAGTGAGGTAGATTATGTTTGTTCGCACATTACGAACATTGTGGTTTATTTCAGTCGTCAGCAACATATATAGGCATTTTGCGCCAAGAGCGCCTGCGTGGCCTGGGACGGAAATTGGGCCATCCCGCGACGGCAGCTTGCGACCTCTACAACATGACGCATCGTCTCTATCCTACTGAATGCACGTGAGAGCTACTACCTCTCAATTGACATCCCGAGGTAGTTCCACATAATCTGTTAATCGGCCCCGTTCCGCCACATGCTGCACCATCAAGAAGGACCTCCTGTACCTGTACATTGAACCCGTTCTGCATAAGCTCCACCATCCAGACGGAGCCGTCATATCTGTCAATTGCGCCCGTTCTGTAATATGCGCCGAGAGAGGGCTGACATTATGGTAAGTTCTGCCATATGCAGTAGCTGTCGAGAAGGTGCTGCCATCCAGCTCGTCGTACCCATGCAGATGCCGCCCTCTCTTTGCATAACGCGGCTGGCTCAGCAGCCCACCATGCACCCTTCCAGCTGACTCCAGTGGTAAAGCGGCACAATGACGTCTACCACTAATATCATGATGTTCTCATGTGGGCCCAATCTAACACAGTAAAATACGGTGATTGAAACCTATGAGAAGCTATATACATTCAGCCAACTTCACGTAATCTCGCTACCAGTTCTAACTCGAGTTTTTCCTTCGCTTACAGTCCTTCACTTATCTCTTTAATTATCCGTCCCCGGCGGAAAATCATGCTCAAATATAAGGTTCTTTCGCACCTTGCATATTTGCAAGTACACTGTCTAAATTGCCACCACAACAGCTGTCAGAGAGGGTTCGCCAGATTAATCACGACACTGCATCAAGTACTCTCCCATCCATACCCCAATTATCAATAGTAAATACGACAACCTCGTAATGGTCCTATCATAAGGAAGCATATATTCAAGGCCGAAATACTGAAGGACATCGTGTCTGGATTAACCGACACGGAATACTGAATAAATTCCTGATAAATGGTCGTTTACAGCAAAATTCCGTTCTGGCAAGAGTGATCTTTGACACGCCGGTAGTATTCTCCATGTCCGTAATTTACCGTCAGAATCCCTATTCGATCACAATGAATTCTCTCTTCCAACGGAAAATTATTAATAGCCTCAACACTAATGGTTCAGCACGCCTGTTATTACTCATCTTCCATCTCGGTATGAAATCCTTTTAGAAAATTGTCCTCTCGAACCGAGCCACTAAACAAACCCATGTACATCATTTACTTTAATGCTACCTATACCGATGTATGTTAGCTATTGTATCTACCATCACCCTCTCAGAGCAAGTATATATTGATTGTCGCAATTAAGATATCATAAATTCCAGTTTCCAAAGAACTATTAAGTGTGGATACAATGTGACCGGACAGTCGGCGTTGCACACGTATCAGAGCCTCCACGACGAGGATAATTGCAAGCATTTGGAGAAAATTTTGTTCTGTGACCCAGCCGTTTTGTACAAGTCCACCCAGAGCAGGATCATCTGGAATCAACATTAGTATATTTGATACATGACTTAGCACGCAAGATGCGGAACCATTTCAGCATAGATTGATTCTATGCATAGCCGGAGTGGGTGCTCGAACGGTTGTTTTGACCGCCGGGCTAAGGATGGGATAGTCATGATTTGCGCCCTTATATTGGTCGGCTTTCCGAACTACAAGCAAGATCACTGGGATCGATCTCCATTCTTTCGATACCAAAACATGACAGAGCCCGGATGTCAGCCCAGTGAATTGTCAGAATTGTAAGGCTGCGATTATACGCCGTTTGCAGCCGTGGTTGCAGTGATGGCTATATGGAGAAAGGTGTCAATTTGGCTTAAGTGGAGATGGAAAGGAAGATGAAATTGCGCCCTTCCATTTTCTTACTTAATGATGCACGGAAGTAACATGTTCGTCCATCGTGCACTTACGAGCCGGGAACTGCACTGATTATTTCCGCTTTGGGACCAGGTACTGCCTAATGCGGTAGTCGGCTGCTTGGTCCTTTACTTCTTCTGGAATACCTGGCTGCATGTTCTTGGCACTGTATGATTGCGTAGGGCATTTGAATTTATACCCTCTTTGGCTTGGTCATATTCTACTTTCTCCTTGTGTATATGCACATTATGCGGATACATTAATATGGGCATATTGAACAAATGGAATGCATCTGCTGCAGTCTTATGCACATCGAGAGAGTGACTTACGAGAATGGAGGCTACAAAACCAAGATTCGTATCTCTATGCTTTGGAGAGCAGCCCTATGCTTGTGCACAGTGCTCGCGCTAGGGTAGAACCCAATACCACAGAATCATTTACTCAGTTACAGGAATTGTCTGATACCCAGGCATTGGGGTGGGGTCATCTTACATAGTGTTCGGATACGTGTACTTCGCAGGTTCATAAACTTCACCTCACCTCACCGGCGACCACGACTAGCCTGGCGAACCCATCTCAGGACATGTCTCAAGATCGAAAAATCATGTTCATGAGCAAGTTCATCTTGAGCACATTGCATGAGATAATGGCTTGCAATAGTAACAGCTTCTTTCCGAGTTCATATCGTACATTGCAGGATACTAGTGTAGATGTTCTCTACTCGAGGGCCCTGGGTAATGATCCATGGCTATTTACAGTGGCCCATAAAAAAGTCTTGGTGATTAGGCAATATTGGGGTAAGTGTACAGTATCATGCAATTTGCACATTGAGTCTGTATTTGTTACATATGATAGGCAAAAGAGATGAGCCTACAATAAATACAGACTCGATCTGCATATTGCATGAGACACTTACCCCAATATTGCCTAATCCCCAAGACTTTTTATGGGTCACTGTACGTTAGAATCCTTGGCCAACCAACCTTGCAGCCTTGCAGTTGGCCACCATCCTGGATCGGGCATCGCATCCGGCCCCTGCACTCACTTAGATTGTGGAGTACCTGCGGTCACCGAGAGTATGAACCAAAGTGGTGAAAAAGAAGCGAGTTTTTATCCTCATTCATGAAAACCTCCGCGGAAGTGTGTTCAATTGCACTAATGGGCATGGATATTGCTCCTCAATGTGCAATTGATTCTGATTCTACTCCTAATACAGATCACGGAAATGCGCCAGAGACAAGCCTTCGTTAATGCAATACCACTCGAGTATATCCCAACAAAATAGAATTCCCTTTTCTCCCCCTCAGCATTGAGTACCAGAGCTACTCAGAAAGCTGTTGACAAGTTATCAATCCATATACGGTTGTATGTTTTTGCGGGAGAAGTGGATCGACCTGCTAGAATGACGTGACTATCATGATCAATTTAATGGATGTACCCATATGCTCGGTAGTTCTGATAGTCTGGTTATTCTCCGAATTAGGGTGTCAATGGAAACTGCCGCGTCCTTATGAAAACCTCCGCATCCAATCCAAATCAATCAACCCCAACCGAACGAAAAAAGAAAAGTAGTGCAGAGTAAAAACGTGCTTAAACTAACGCACATGCATACATCCACGCGAGCGAATCTTATGGCAGTCCATCCATATGCGCGTGCTGCAGGATGAAACACATGGCGAACGTGTTCCCGCCCCCCACTTTCTTCAGCTAGGGATAGGCCCTGGCGTCCTGGTCCCCACATCCGGCATATACTAGGCTGCTTCAGGTTAACCTCTCCATTACCTTCGGAGTAGCATAGAATGTCTCGGTTTGATGGAACTGTGTCCTCGTGCCCAGACTCTATGTAACTGTACCTTACACTGTTATATGCAATAGTTCATTCTCGAAACCAATTCCAATTGATCCAGAAAAATCATATTGAATTGTTCTGTTCTGAGATCTTGGATTGACAGCTGCAACATGTTGGCCCAACCACACAGGTTGACAGTATTTATGCTTATACAGATTCCAATCAACGATGACTTTATATTCCTAGTGCTGCAACGTATGTGACTATTAATATAAGTTCAGTATTACGAGACAACAAAAAAAAGTGACACAGCATAAATGCTTAGACCTTGATTTCCCCAGGTGCTAGAGTCCATCACCTACACAAGCCCTGTCATCGGTAAGCGGAGTTACGGTATTAAAATAAAAAACACCGACATGCTAGCGTACCTAAATTACATAAAATACTTTGGAGCAGTTCCTTTCAAAGGAGTTCGAACGCTGCAGTTTGTGGGCTAGTGAGATGACTGATCATCATCAAATTCAAAATTGGGCATGCCTTCACAGCGGATGAACCAGCCGTCGACTTAGTCCACGCATACACGTATTACGTAACACAATTGCCGAACATCCAATACCCCGGCTGCCACTTCAATGTGTAGGAAGTCGTGTTGATTCATTTGGGTTGATATTGTGTGTGATGTGAGAATCACCTGGCATTGCTGGTTTTGTGAAGATCGTAGGTGAGATGGTCATCGACGGAGCGATGGCCATACGATAGTAATGCAAATGATAATGAAAATTGACATTAGCACGTGACATCTGCAGTATACTGACGAATGAGAGCAGATGAGAGCAGGATTACTCGCTTCTATACCAGCAGCATGATAAATGTATATTATGTTTTTATCTTCACATACACCAAATCTAGGAAATGGCGATACTTTTAATGGCATGTAGTGATATTTCATAATGGCCTAGCATGAACTGAGAAAAATAGCAGGTTATGCGCAGAAACAGTATTGCCGACACAGAAAAAAGAATGCCATAACCATAATCCAAAGTTATGGTAGGTATCTTACCATTCATCAAAACTGCTAATTTTGAGGAGCTTATACGCAACATACATTGTTCCATTCAAACCGTGAATGCTAGGACTTGGGCTGAGAAGAAAACTCAACAGTTGATAAAACCTTAGGGATATGGGACGAGGCTAAGGGATATGCTGGCATCTTGGAGCTTAGAAATTCGAATATCTATGCCCTTGCACTCTACCTCCATATCTGGATGACCACAGACTGAGGCCCAGGCACATAATTATCGGCAGATGCTTTTTGCTGCGGATTCAAGAATGACCAAATCAGAAATAGCTATTATGTAATGTCCATGTTGTGTAGCCTTCAAAGAGTGCATATGGAAATTGACAACGCATACAAACTGACGAGTTGCTACAGGGACTTGAATTAATACTACGCTATGGTCATGTGCTCCACTTTCGAATAGTAATCGATAGGAAAATTATCCACGCTACAGCCAGTCTCCTTGGAGCCAAATATATATATACAACATGCCTGCATTATCGGAGGATAAGCATACATTTGCAAGGGTAGGCCCGAACGGTGGGCAATTGAATATATATGCACTTTATTCTACAGATTATGGGAAGTATGTATGTATGGATTTTGAACCAGGCGGGGGTAATCCAGGTATTTGATGTGTATGATACGTAAAACCATTTAACGTGCAAACGTTATTAATTAGCATCAATATTCCCACTCTGCATCCCAGAGAAAGCAAACCTGCGAATGACAACGTGCGCATGCAGGACCGTTCACCGCCCGTTGGATCGGCTTGATATCTCTGACATGATATGATAAGCACCCTTAGAGTAATAGAAAGGTATAAAACTTACGTACAGCTTGAATTTGTTGGTCAGCATGTATAGTTACGGCGAGGCACGCAAGGACGAATGCATAATTGAAAATCCCCAGTCTCAAATATATCAAGATGCACATTATCTCATGACCAGTACAGTTTTACCTAGCTATATGGGACGGACAAAATCCAACACTTTCTGTCCTGTTTAACCTAGCGTCCAGTATAACAAATTTTGCAGGGGTGCCTGCCAGGGGGTAAAGAACTTAGTAAGCTAATTTGGAGGTACAATATGCTTGGAGACTGGTATTCCAGCGGGATATTCTTTTCTCAATCTCTACAGAACTTCAAATATTGAATTCAAGATATTGAGAATACCTCAATAAAAGAGAAGTCTCACAATCGAGGCCTTCATCCGGTTCAGTTAATTAGTTTATATGTAACTTGAATTTAAAACTCTATAATTTGTTGTCTAGTCCAGTTTAACTGGGCATCCGGTATAGCTAATTTTTGTATGTAAATTGCAAATGTACACCTTTTTCAATTCAATAGTATGCAGGAGAAGTATAGTTTTCACCCCTCATGGATAGCATACTCTGAATACTACATTACTATCCTCAACTATAGCTCTTTGCAATCTCAAATGACTATAAAAAATGGGGTAGCTAACTTAAATGGCGACAGAATAAGATTGCTGTAGCCTCAAAAGCAGTCACTGAAATATCTAAAAGTGCTAGAAGCGCCAAAACTACCAAAATATCCTACTGTACACATAATCTACCTTACTACAATCAATACAAGCAGCATTTCTATACTCTCGATATAATCAATAGTGTTTTGCATAGCAAATATATACTAGAGTAGTGGGTATGTAATTAGCCAATTCTCGAACTGCTATATTGTTATGAGTTCACTGCAACCGTTGGGCAGGCGGTCAGTGGATGCGCGCACATTACATGCGCATATGCGAAATATGCGATATGCGACAGCCGGAAGGCGCCGCAGGCGCGCAGTGCTATATGAGCTACGCAGAGGACTAGCGAGTATCGCTAGTCAAGTGTCTTATTGGCCTGGCGGACGGTAACTCTTTCCTCCGTTACTATCAGCAAGTACAAATTTATACTAATTGCTAGCGCTACCATCTCAATACTAGAGCACTGTTACTCTCTATAGACTATCATATAGATTGAGTACTCCGCACATCCTAAATGTTGGTATTGTAAGCATCTCAAGTATTCCGACTATTTTTAATAATATAGAAATTATGGGTATCTTTAGCCTCCTTACATAATTCCTCCCAGCATACTACTCTAATACTATTATCAAATACTAAATACTATAATAGATATTTTCCCAGCTAGTTGTAATAGTATCTCTAAGGCTATTATAGGATAGCAAGCATGTAGTAGTAAATACAATCCTGCTTACTATATTACTATAATAAATAATAAATTTTATTAGTATTAATATAGCAAGAGGATTTATTATAGCAATCTAAGCCAATCTTATTCTATCACTATTTAAGTTAGCTACTTATTTTTTATAGTTATTTGAGAGTGCAAAGAGCTATAGTTGAGAATAGTAATGTAGCATTTAGTGTATGCTATTCTTTACTATGCAAGAGAGGGGCTGAATGCTATACTTTCCTGCATACCATTGAATTAAAAATGGTGTACATATAGTGTAGCCGTCAAATATTACTCCAACCCAAAATCCGCATCTCCTAGACCTCGTCTCCCTCTGCTGGCGCTGGTAGAAATGGGGCTGCCGGTGTTGCGGCTAAAAGAGCGGGAGGGTATACGAGGGCTACTTTGTCACGGTGAAGGTAAAATCACGAAGGGAAGATATAGAGATACCATTGAGTCTATTGATCTAAGGGTCGCAAGAACAGCAGATTTATACACATGAGAAAGCGTAGCTACGTGACTTGGGAACCATAACTGAATAGGGAAGTATTTCATATCAGGAAGGTGAGAAAGTCACGGGGTGCGTGGCTTGCAAAGAAAAAATGCCATGCTGCAAACAGGGCGCAAAGAGGATGCAGCGGCTTGATTCATATACTGTCTAGTAACGAGACTAAATGCATATGAGTGGAACAAAGATAAAATGAAAAAGGGAGCAGCAATAGGTGGCAATGGATGTAATATTCTGACACACATTCTCTCAGACAATGCAGCCAAGTTGACAAGAGAACCTGATGTGCTTCATGTGTTTAAGGGCTTTGGTGCATAGATCAGAAGGGTTGGTATCTGTCTAGAGATAGATCAAGGATGAAGTGATCAGGGCAACTAGCCTATAGGCTTCGGAAAGCCCTGTTCCTAATCAGTTTATCTCAGTTCAAGCACTAACCTTAAAAATTTAGTAGTTTCTGCAAATGATATCGACAAAAAAAAAAAATAGAAGCTCAAAAAGTTTATCCCTCCTCTCCACTTCCCGCTATGAAACTAAAAACTCTGCTACATTTTTATAGAGAAAAAAAAAATATCCCACCTTTACACATACATCACGCAAATACACATCTACACTGTATTTTTCCAACTCAGTTGATACCGTAGGCGTTGTTATAATGTAGCTGCAAACTTTGACTTCCCCTAGATCCCCCGCTACCACATTTAGTAATTTTCACAAGAAAGAGTAGATATCAATCCTGGACGCGCGTACGGATCAAATTATGCTGCATAAACAGGTAAGATTGAAAACTTTGGTATGGTGGGCCGTTACCCTGAACTTTTAAAAAAACAAAAAAGCCAATTTCACACATTTTTTTTATTTTTATTTTTATTTTTACACATATCACCGACCACTTTTTACAACTTACTACTAAGTTGGGTAAACTTTTTTTTTAAAATTCTCTTTGGCAAAACCAAAGAAGAATAAATAAATAAATAAAATTAAATTAAATAAAGCAAACAGCTAGGAATCCCAGGATTATGCAGGAAAGCCTAAATAAATTGGATATAGAAAAACCTTAAAATCATCAATGAGAAAAAAAAATCATATCACCGGAATCCTCACCACAATGTGAATGACAAAGAAGGAAAAAAAAGGAGGGAAAAAAGAAGTAATGAGAAGAATAAAAGAATAATAATAAAAAATAAATAAAAACGCAGAAGAAAAATAGATGCAAACCCTCAGTCCCCGAAATTGAAGTTTCAGTTCGTTAAAACAGTAAACAGTTCAAAATTCATAAAAGTTCAAAAGTCATCCCCTGGGTCATCAAAAAAAAAAAAAAAACAACCAACAATCTATTATACAGCACACACACACAAAAAACAAACAAACAAAAAAAAAAAAAACGGCAGAATCGAGCACAGAAGTCGATATTGTAACACACAACTTTTTGCAATTAACCTTCCCTCTCACGCTACCTCTCTGCACCACCTCGCCAATACCCCTCCGACGCCCTTCGCCCTCCCAATCTCCCTCAACCCCACATCGACCCTCCACATGCGACCCTCCCGTCCCACTCCTCCGTCCACATTCGCCCCTCCTCTCCCCGCTGCACCGCCACTGCCAGTAACCGGTACCAGCACCTCCACTGCACCGAGGGCCTCCCACGCCCCAACCGCAACCTCCCGACTCCAAAGCTTCCCGCCTTGGCCGCCGCCCGGAATCCCGCCGCCGGATGTCGTAGACCCGATGGAGTTCTGCACCTTGATCTTGGAGGCCAAGGACGTGTACTCGGAGTACGCCATGTTGAAATTGCACGTGTCAGTGTCTAGGATCACGTCGAGGCGAGCAGCGGAGATGAGCAAGGAGAGCTGGAGCTCGGTGAGGGCGGAGAGGATGTGCAGGCGATTGTCGGGGGCGCGCAAGCTCACGAGCTGGGTGTTCATATTGGTGGTGATGGTAGCGGAGGAAGAAGCGGTCGTGGGTAAGTCGGTGTTAGAGTCTGTGGTTGTAGTGCCATTGACGACCATCGACTCGGTAAGGTACGGATGTTGCATACCAACAAGGTGAGATATAGGATACAGGCAGTGCCCTGACCATACCTCACCCACATCCTTACTCGTCGCATACACTCTCCTCACAATACTCCTGAAACTCTTACTCGTTTTCCATAGAATTTCGAGCCCATCATTCCACTTGCCCCAATACCCCCTCTCTTTCTTCCCAACGCCTTCCTTTGCATCCTGCAATGACTCCATCTCATCCTCATCCACTTCGAGCCCGGTGCGAACGATACTCCAGAACTGCTCAATCGTGTTCGGAAGCCGCAAGTGCACACTCCGATGGCTGAATCGGGACTTCACACGCTTCTCGAGGCCCTCGACGACGTCTATGCGCGTCGTGAGACCCAAGACGGCAATGGGCGCCTTGCGGGCTTGTGCAATGTCGAAGAGGTTGTAGAGGAGGGTTTGTCGCGGATGTGTGACAAACAGGTCGAATTCGTCAAGGATGAACACCACGCTCTTACTGGTCTTTCTCGGTGGGGCGGAGAAGTCAAAGTCGGATTGTGCAGCATCGTAATTGAGTTCGTCGGGGTGGGACAGCAGGGCGAGAATAGAGGTGAGGGTATCGGCAAAGTTGGACGTCTTGGGCTGCGAGGCGAGGTTGTCAGCCTCCATCTCGACGCCAAGTTGACGCCAGATCTCGCGAATAGCGAGTTTGTCGTCGGTCTGGAGGAAGCCGGAGAGGCGAACGGTAAGGAAGGTAGAAGGATGATCGTTTTGGAGTGAGCTGAGGGCGGTGTTGACCAACTAAGTAAATCCACAAGGAGTGCGTTAACGATGTGCGCAGGGCATGAAGGATGAGATGAATAATGGAAGGGTGAAAAGAAGGGACAAAAAATCAGAGGTGACATATTGTCATTTGTTCGTATCATGCGCGGGGTCTTAAGCCGCTCAATTACACGGACCAAATTGTTTCACATCATATTGTTCAAAGAGTGAACAAGGCAAAAGAGAAAAGAGGAAACAAAACGAAAAATAAACTAAAACTTACAGTACTCTTCCCCACGCCTCTCGGACCCACAATCAACATACTGTTGCCCTCGCCCGCGATAATGGTCTGCTCTAGCAAGTGATGGACATGGCCATATTCCTCTTCAAAGCCGACTAATTTTTTGGGTATTCGACCACTGAGTTTGCCTAGGACATGCTTCTTGAGGAGTGTGACAGCGAGTTCAGTCACGGAGCCGCTATATGTTGATTTGGGTCGGAGCAAGGAAATTGGTTCTGACACAGGTTCAGGAGGATTGACGCGTTCCTCCGATGGTGGGATTGGTGCGAATGCTGGGGCAGTGTCCTCTTCAGGCTGGTGCGAAGGAGCAGCGGTGCGGCCCCCTCGGGCAGTGCCGCCTCGGCCGCGAGTTGATGCTCGGCTGCCGCGAGGCTTGGGTGCAGGCACAAAATCGGAGGCAGATATCTCTTGCGGTGGAGCAGGCGGTTTTGGCGCCGTAATAACGGCAGAATCGGCAGATGGTAGCGGCTTTCGAGTCCTCTTTTGCTTCAGCTGCGGCGGAGGGGCAGCATTGAGGTCGTCATCCTCATCCGCTGCATCCTTATCCTGGGTAGCAGCCGCACCCTGACCCTTCAGGAGAGAAAATGCCGGGGGTGGAGGGATGCCCGCTGGTTTCCTTGCCGTGCGGGTCCTGGCCTTGCGCGATGGTGTATTTGGTGCAGAGCCGGTATTGACAAAGACGTCTCTCTCAATGTCCTTGGCTTTGCCTTTATCTTGCTTGGTGGTCCCGGCGTTGACAATTTTACTAGTCATGCTCGTCAATATCGGATTCTGTGGAGGGGCAGGCAGAGCAACAGCAGCAGACGCTTGAGCGCCCTGCGGCACAACCTTCTTCAACGGCGATTCCGGACCCCGCTGCAGCTCATCCTCGGATATCGCAGTGGACTCGAATACGTTCGGAAGAGTGCTGATCGAGGCTACGGCGCCTGTGGCAACGGTCTTCCGCATGGTCCGTGTAGCTGGGGCCGCACCTGCTGTTATGGCTGGATCGGGCGCAGATGCTGCAGCGGTCTTGTTCGCTACCCTCGACGGGCGCGGGATGGCGCGGAAGGTCTGGAAAGGGGAGTTTTCGTCGTGGGTGACCCCGCGGGTGCGGCGGCCGGGGCGGAGTTTGAGGGGGGGCGGGGGCGCGGGTGGGGGGGCCGATCCCGTACTCGTGCCCGCGTCCGCCGCAGCATCTGGGTTCGCAGCAGCCTGCTTCCTCGCCGGCTTGGCCGCCGGCTGCGGGATCACAACTGTCGCCGTCGCCGCTGCAGCGGGAGGGCTGGGGGGTGCCTGAACTGCCATTCGGACGAAGGACGAGGTAGCAGCCATGACCGCTCCTGGCTCCGCCACGCTGCTCCTAACAGCAATGGTTCCGCCTTCTCCGTTCGCCGCACCCTCCTTGTCCCCCTTCGAACTCCTCTTCCTGCCCTCCAGCTCCGCTTGCGCCTTCGCCCTCGCGGCGCTCAGATTCGGACCCAGCACGCCGCCCAGCCGGGTGCCGCCGCGGGTCTTCCGCGGGGACGCCTGCTTCTCGGCATAGCTCGTGGGGTCCCAGACGGTCGTGAACTTCAAGCGTTTCTTTGTCGCGTGGCCGACGACGCATTCGCATTCGCTGCATTCGTGCTGGCGTCTCCCTCGTCTATGGACTCGGGCTTCCGCTTCGGCGGCATAGCAGGTCGAGAGGGGGTTGCTGGCGGGGTGGTGGGGAGGGGGGATTTATACGCGTTTTGCTGTTGTGTGTGTGTGTGTTGCGGGCTCTCGCGAGACTGCGATTTTCTTCTTCTTCCGGCGGGCTTGGCAGGCGCCAAGGCCAGCAGCACGTGACCCGGCCGAGCCGAGGTCGACGCTCAACGGCTTCCCTTCCGGGAGAAGCTGCCTGCCCATGTCCGCCTGCCCATGTCCGCCTGTCCCCGCAAGCACATTCATCCGAGCGTGGCCTATATCCTGACCCAGGCCACGACTTACCCGCCGTGACCCAGCATTTGCAACCTAAATACGTATTTTTTGCTCATATCTATTGCAATCGCAATCGCAATCGCAATCGCAATCGCAGTTGCAACCCCACAATGGCACCCATCGGCTCCCAAGGCAAAGTCATCCACGGCGCACCCGTCGGCGATACCCTGACGCTCTTTGAAAGAGTGCAGGCCTTCCTCAACGCCATGTGCGACGATGCAGGCAATGTACTCCTTCCCCTATCCCCACTACCAATACCCTCCTCCCCTCCAGCTAACACCCTCTCTCCCGGGAGCAGGGATTCGGCTCCAACCTCATACGCGACGGCCACCTCGTCCTCACCTCCGCACGCCTAATCCCGACCCCCAGCGGCCCCACCTCCGTCCTCACCTTCGAACTCACCGTGCACGACTTCCTCTGCAACCGCATGGGCAACCTCCACGGCGGCGCCACCGCTCTCCTCATCGACGTCACTACCACCTGCGCGCTGGT
Source organism: Kalaharituber pfeilii (assembly GCA_015179045.1). Taxonomy (NCBI): domain Eukaryota; kingdom Fungi; phylum Ascomycota; class Pezizomycetes; order Pezizales; family Pezizaceae; genus Kalaharituber; species Kalaharituber pfeilii. The sequence continues at coordinate 285,649 of WHUZ01000055.1, read as the reverse complement.
TCCCATCGCAAAGCCCGGCTTCTGGCAGTACGCCGGCGTGTCGCGGAACCTGTCCGTGACGTATCTCAGGCCCGCGCCGATGGGCTCCACAATCGTCATTACCGCGGAGGTCGTCCAGGCGGGGAAAACGGTGTGCACGGTGAGAGGCGTCGTGACGGATAAAAAGAGTGGAAAGGTGCTCAGTATAGCGGAGCATGGGAAGATATCCATTGACCCGCCAATGAAGGACGAGGAGGAGGAGCGAAAAGAAAAGGTGAGAGCGAAATTGTGATGGGGAAAGAGGGGTGGAGGAGGGGCATAGAGAGCCTTGGGTGGGGGGTTTCTTAATATGAGGAATTTCTAGCGGAACAAATACCCTAAATGTTATAGACACTACATTCGTCAAGCATCTTTGAATACCTTGCTCTCGTGGCGCCGTTATAGGTTGCGAATGTGACTTCTAGAAATAAGGAATGGAGACTTCAGGGTAAGCCAGCATCACAATTCCCATAGTGCCAAAGCTCTCATACTCAACCCACTCCACTTCCATTTCCACTACCGAAAACTACCCCTCCCACCATCGTTAAGAAAGCGAAAAATAAATATCCAAAATATATATGCCTTTCCCTATGCGTTGCATCTGCTGTTGCCGTAGACCTTTTTTTGTATACCTCTCGTCGACCCACCACAACCTCCTGCCCCAAAGCAAAAAGAAAATAAAATTAAGAATATCAAAAATAAAACGCCACTGCCCCGGCCAAATTTGATGGTGGCAGGGATAGTCATCGATATCATGAAAAGAAAATATAATCAAGGGAAAAAAAAAAAAAAAGAAAAAAGAAAAAAGCTGATAGCAAACATTTTTACGGGGTTACTGCCGCTCCCTCCACTTCTCCCCTTAAAGCCCTACATTAATCCCGACCCCGCCCCCCACTGCAACCCCCCTTGTACCCAATTCTCATCAATCTACATCCCCTCCCACCACCTCCTCATCGGCCAGCCTCATCATCGCAATCGGATATGTAATCTCCTCCGGATCCCCCAGCAGCCCCATCGCATACTCTACTCTATTCTTCACTCCGCACGTCAAGACAAAATTCCTCTTCGGATCGTCCACTCCCCCAATTCTTACTTCCCCTTCCCTACCACTCCGAACTACATCTTCAAAGTAAATGGTCTCGGGGTGGCCCGGCATCCCAGGCAAAGGAACCTCCGCTTCCTCCTCTGGTGTTGGACGCGTATATTCCGGGCCCCTTCCTTTCTCGAACATAACTTCCCAAGCACGAATGCAGCCTAGGGCCACGCGGGAGGCCGACGCCCATCCAGAAAGACGATTAATCTCGCGGAGCTTATGCACGAGCCAGTCGCGGTGCGCTTGCTTCTGGTACTGGACCCCTGCAAAGAACAACGGGATGGTAGCTTCGATGAGCGATGCGCCTAGAGACGGGTTGATTTGGCCCATGGGATCTGTTGGCACTAGTCCTGCAGTGATCCTTGCAATGTCAATTGCAAAACCTTCGGTCTTTGGCGCGGCAACGGACGCGGCCATCATAACTTGGGCCGGCATACTGGGGTGGCAGCGGTGGAGAATGATGAGAGAAGTGTAGTACAGCGACTGTAGCGTCGCGATGGGATACTTGCGATAATAGATTGTGGAGCCAAACGGGGTAGATTGCACTGGCATATATTCAATCGACATGGGCTTATACTCCTCGCCGAGAGAGTTTTGAAACACTTCGAAGGCTTTGTAAATGTCAGTCCATTCTTTTTCGGCGTCTAGCGTCGCTTGTTCGAGGACATCTGGGTCTTCGCAGAGCTCGTCGCCTTGGATCGTGACGCCTTCGCGGCCGCTGGCCATTTCGGCAAATGCACGGGGGAGTTTTGGGGGACCGGTATCGGGCACCATGCCGTACATTACGGGGCCGTCGGGGCTTGGAGGTTGTCCAGCTGGTTGTGTGTGAGATGGATCGCCTGGGAACCCACCTGCCATCATGTGTGAAAGAGGCATTCCAGCAAACATCATGCCAGGTGGGAATCCGCACACACCCATATTCATATCCATCCCCATTGACATGTCCATGCTGGTAGGCGGCCCTCCACTTCCTCCCATTGCTGCGATGCCCATTGGTAGGCCCCCAATCGATGACCCACCCATTCCCATTCCCATGGGAGGCCCTTCTGGCACACCCATCGGAGGAATTCCCATTGCTCCTGCCATTAGCGGTTCTCCCATTGAAGGGCCTCCAGTATATCCTCCCATTGACGGCTCTCCTCTACCAAATCCACCTGTGGGAGGTCCTCCTCTGCCAAATCCAGCAGCGGGAGGTCCTCCTCTTGCCCTTCCCCGTGCCATCATCCACATGACCTCCTTTGGCGGTCCGTCCAGTTCCGGTGGTGGTATCCATCCACCGGTAAGCTTTTCCACTAACCGTTTACGTTTGGTATCTCTCGATATGAAATCCGCAAGCCTGCCCATCAGGAGAAATAGATGGTCAGAGGAGCCATATGTGGTGCCTAAAGTACCAAGTCGTGCCCTTGGTGGACACTGACCCCACTGGACATAATCCAAGCTATATAAGTCAGCCCGACCGCTCCCTTAGCGGGACTAACTAAGGTAGAATGGAAACTTACATGAGAGGATTGCCACTCAATATAGATTGGTACAGATCCATTTTTACATACCACCAAAACAGGTCCGATTGTAGCTGACATATTTCCAAGTCTTTCCTGCTATATGTCCTTCGCTTTGGCCTCCCCGTTCTGGCATCCCGTCTCTGACCCTTGTTACCCATCATATAATTTGTCAAGCTCTCGTCCACCTCAGTCACAATATGAGCCTCTCGTTGCCTCCTTGCGGCACGCATCATCAGTATCCGTTGGTTCCGCATCGATGGGTCTGGGAACTGCTCTTTTAGTTTCCGTTCATCCTCCAGACTTTCCACTCCCCTGCTCAGCGCTTCAAAATCAATTTCTTGCAACAGCTGCTTCGCTCCATGAATATGGCTAGCCCATTTCTCATGTTCCGCTGCCATTGTCTCGTAATATGCCAATATCAGCGTTGCTGCAAGAGTAGCCACATGTCCTCTCTTTTTGTCGTCCGCTATCGATTTGCCCAATCTCCGTAGCGCAATATGGTAGTGTAATAAGGAAGGATGATTCGGGCCCTTTGTGAGTTTTGCAATATGTAGGCTAGACAAAGCTAATATGGCGTGAAGTAAGGGTGGATGGGCGAGTGCAAGCATAGGTATTGTGTACGCCCATACATTCTTTGGAGCTTGTGAACCTGGGGTAAACGATATCGCCGGATTTGGCTCATGCCTTTCAAAGATGGAAATACTAGGACCAAGGACATAGACAAAGTGACAGAAAATTCTTGCCGTGGTAGGATCGTTCAAGGGAGATGAAGCGTATGAAGGGTAATAGCTGGTCAAGGCCTGTGAATCTGGAAGAAACGACTGGAATGAGACACCCTGACGCGGTTCCTGGTTGAAAGCCAATAAACTGTCGATTGCTGCCCTAGGTGTTATCTCCGTCTCAGTCTCCTCATCGCTATAGTCCAGAAGCTCTTCATCTTCATCTCCCTCAGGGTCATGGAGCTCTTGGTCAGACAAGTTCCCTGTAGGCCCCACATATTCCCAACTCCCAAACCCATTTTGCTGCTGAAGCAGCATCGGCGTTGTCGAACTCTCGTCGAAATTCGTAGGAAAGTAAACTGTTCCCGTTGACTCATCCGACGTCGCTACAAACGGTCAGCGCCGAGAAGAGGACGGGGATCCTTCTACGTAAGTTTGGACTCGTAATAGAATGATGACAAGACTCAAGTGCATACAAGCGAACCACATGGTATATTTGGGATACAGCAGTATGTAACAATACAAAATAACAAGTTAAACAAGAAAAAAAAGTCCACAACAATTTACCCAGAGCGATAAACCTCGTCATCATTGGGGAGGCCAGGAAACCTACGTAAATGATTCTCTATGAATGTACTATCAAATGCCTCTACTGGTTGCCTTGACGCAGAGGACCCACTAATCCTGTATTTCGTATCGATCGGGATATTAATTGGGCAATTATCTGTGGGAGTGGAAGGATAGTTGGGAAGACAATTACTGATATTGCTCTGCGCCCTATAAGTAGATTGATGAGGAGGGAGTGGCTCTCCATATACAGGCAATGTCAGGGGCGGAGCTGGTTCTGTGACTGCAGAAGATGAGATGGTATAACTGTCACCAGTTGAAGGCGCAGAATTGTAATATACAGGCTGAGAAGCATGGTGCAAGAAATGAGAGTGCTCAAGGTGTTGCTGATGGGGCTCAGTTGCTTTAGAGGAATATAGTGGTGGAGGAGGAGGAGGAGGGGGAGGTGGAGGGGGAGGTGGTGCTGGATGGGAATGCCGCGGCTGACTAAACTTATATCCTCGCAACTGGGGCTGCTGTTCTAGCGTACGGGTGTTCTCTTCTCTTGGATACTGACGGAGCGCGGGAGGCGGTGGAGGCGGTGGAGGCGGCGGCGGAGGAGCCGGGGCAATTGGCTGAAGTGTTTGGAAATTTGGCGGCGCCGGTTGAATCGGATAGGGCTGATACCGCCGCTCACCTGGAGCTGTGTTTGCACCGGACATGCCAGCGGCCGTACGCAGGCTGTTCATCCCGTCCTTAAACACCACTCGTTGATTGTAGCCCTCACAGGACCGCTTTGATTTCACGCAATTGGCACAGATTGGCCTTTCCTCACCACATTTGATGCGTCTTTTCCGGCATGCTACAAGTTCTGATGTCAGTATAACAACTTTGCAGAAATATAATCTCTAGTTTGATTTTCTCAATACTGCCACTTCTCAACACTAGCAGAGAAACTAGGGGCAAGAAGCTCAGAAAAAGCTTGGGGGTCCTCACTTAAGCAGCCAGTTTTCGTTCGCTTGCGAGCTGCCTTTGCAGCTGCGCTGGCACTTGCCGGGGCTCCATTAATGGGCTCATTTGCTCCAGTTGTGCCGGATGTATTGGACTCAGCAGTGCTGGATTGTTTTGGTGCCTGATCCGGGCTCGAAACGGGTGCTTGATTTGCCTGCTCGGCAGCTGCGGCTGCGGAGGAGCGGTTTGGCGGCTCTGTGTCCTGCTGGGAGGACATTTCTCGTGTAGCACCTTTAGCTAGCCCGGAGAACCCAGGAGCAACCGAGAAAATGAAGAGCAGGCTTGGTAGTATGATATCAGAGATATAGCGAGGCAGTAGCGAGGTAAACAATAATGTTTAAAGGTGGTCTTGCTCCGTCTGCTGATCCGTGAGAGGAGGTATGCTTCAGCCAGTACAAGGGCCTGACGGCCCAGAGAATCAGCCTGTGGCCGAGAATGTAATGCTTCTCGAGCGTTTGCAAGTCTGCAGCGTGGGAGCTTGCTGCCACTAGGCTCTTATCTCAGAATGTCATGCCTCTTTTCACACACTTCGAGCTCTCACCTTCCTAAATTTCTAGGTCTTAACTTGAGTTTTTTTTTTTTCCTTTTTTTTTTTCCTTCTGTAGTTAGTTCTTTTAGGGCGACTTCCGGATGGGTGCCTCTACTTGGGTGCTGTTGTAGCTTAGCACTGTAATTTACTCGAGAAACTGCTTTTGAAAAGGGCAATATTTGGCAATCCCGGAATCTTGCGTTAAATGAGTGCTATTTAGGGCCAGATGAGGGATGATATTAATGTAGAGTATAGAACCCTTTGGTTGTCAGCGGCAACCAACCATATCCAAGTGGTTATCCAAGCCAGTGTCTGTATCTCCACAGTCCAAAGATTGTAGCTGTTTTGCAGTCAGTATTGACTTACCCTCCCTGCAACAAAGTCTGCAACTCGGATTCCTCAGTTCAGGTTCTTCTGGATTCTTGTATGTCCTTCGTTCTTTTTTCCTTTTTTCTTTTTGTGCTTAGTGAGTATCAGATCTGAATACAATCAATTCGAATGAAGGGTGGTGGAAATTGACCCAGGGGCCCACCAATCAACCATTATTGCTTTTCCTCTTCGTTGCTAGGAATCGTACGTTGCACGAAGTGGACAGCTGGGGAGGGGAAAAAGGGAAAAAAGCAGAAAATACGAAAAAAGAAATAACTGTAAAAAAAAAGGAAGATTCACAGTTTGTGGGAGGAGTTTCAAGTTCGTGGCTGTCGACAAGGATACCAAGATGTGGGCTAGGATCTGGGTCGAGACTGGGGTCCCCGGGTTCACTGGTACTAGTAAAAGCTGCAAATCTGGAAAGGCCATCAATCGGAACCAGCAGCGTCGATAATCGCTCGGGTTCACAATCGGTATGGGCATCACTGGGCTCGCGACATCAGTCGAGGAGGTGAGGGTTATCTAGAGGGCACTGGCGAACGGAGCAGCGCGCTCAAGCTCCATGGCTGAAATCCTCATTCGGCGGCGCGACTATGATAGGCTGGCGCAACGCATATCGTATGGTTTCATTATTGCAGAGATATCAACCATGCGTATCAATCTGTCAATATGGTGCGCTTGCAAGCGTGAGCAGCATGGCGATTCCTACTTGACACCCTGCATTCTCGGCCCTCACCTACTACATCGTGGTAAGGTGCATGGTCCCCCGCGCTCCAGGAGCAAGGGAGACCACACAGATGCTGGCATTGGGTCATTTTGCAGTGTCAGCGCGGGCAGGGGAACACAATAAAATCTCCTTGCAGTTGCACATCCTCACAGGGAAAGAGAGCAGGATGACGAAGTAGCGCACGCTGGTGCCCGAAGGTGTTGTCACACAGCGCACGAAATACCTTTGCACCCGCTATTCCGCCTTTCGTAGTTTCAACAATTTGTAGTCCACTTCGAATATCCATGTCGTACGTTCTCCGGTGGTCCATAAATAGCTCTGCAGCCCGACCGCAACAACCTTGTCCTATGTAGAAAGGGGTAGTTATACCCGAGTCAGTTGAAAAGAGCAGCACTTTTGCACTATCTTGAAAGCAGCATCTCGGATGCATTGACACTTGATAATGCTTGGTATCCTAAGTAGCAGCCAAGAAGCATGTTGCTTCTCGATTTTAACCTTATATTTTCTTGGTTAGGTATAGACTGCTGCTACTATTCTAATTCAAGTTGAATTGCCAGTGGCGCCCCAAGCCGCCAAACTTCTAGGTCTATGCATTTCAAAGTGCAGATGTCGAAAACCACAGGAAAGTTACTGTCTGCAGAATGCAATCCAGAAGTAGCTAAGCCACATTCTTGAGTTTATCGCAAGTTCTCTGAGAAGCAGGGGTGACTACCATTTTAAAAACGATGCAGACTCTGCTACGGTGCTGACAGTGTCATATCGCGAATCGCTTAATCGCTGTGTCATTGGCAGACAATAACCTGCAGGTTCCTCTGGGCTGAACTAGATCCATGCTGGGTCCGAACATCTGGACACCTTCACACAATTTTTGAGTGCGTTGATACCAATTTGCCACCCCCTCCCTTGGCTACCCTGGGCCAATTTAACATCTCATCCATACTCATCTTCATATCGATATCGGTAGTTTCGGTGGACGGGAGGCTACGATTGCACTAGCTCAATATAGTCAGAGTTTTGATAATCGAAAATCAAACGATTGATGCTAATACCTAGTCATGGGCCTGTAAGGATACTATCCTAGACAGAATGAATCCGTTGGCTCTGCAAAAACTTGATAGAAGGTTCACAAATGCATGAGTCCAAGCTGGTGGAGGAATGTTAGGAGAATGCGCTGTAGGACACTTGAACTGCCGACCCTTCAAGCAAATATGCGCCCTGCAGTGCTGGAGAGAAGTATTGTCGGCTGTCAGAAATATCTCTTTCTTATGCTTGTATCACTAGTATTACAGTCATTGTATACAGGACAACCTTAAACCTGATCCAAATATGACAGAAGAACATCATTGGTCTTAGTGCATATGTCATTTATGGTGTATGCAATGATGGAAGTGTATATTCCAAGGCAATTGTCTCCAACAAGATATACTCCAGTACTCTATGAGTACGTAGGCCTTAGCATGCCTACATCCTCTGTTTATGATGGGAACATATCTCTTCCTCTTCCCAGAAAGACTTTGACGGTCCAACTATAACCCTATTTCCCCTGTATCCGAGTACATAGGTGCATACCTTCAATGGGTGTGAGATGTGCCTGCAGCACTATTCCAAAAAGCGCACATTGGCATGACCCGCCGAAGGAGGGACAACATAGCCTAACCGGACTAGGAACAACTATAGAATGTAAACACCGTGAATTGACAGTAAGACTATGTGAAGGAAGTGGCTTATATTGAACATTCATTATAGTGAAGGATTAAATATAACAGAGGCTCATGCTTTTATATCCAGAGTTTCCTTGCTATCCTCAAATCCTATCCAATTTTCATATTCGTAGGCGAACTTGAGGGCGGCCTTCAGATAGAATAAATCATCATGCGTATATAACTTTGCTGAATCCCTCATTGCGCGCAATGCTATATCCACAAAGACTTATAAATCATTTTGCCTGTGCATGAATTGTTGCTCACAGATAGACTTGCTTACCTTTCATGTAATGCGTATCTGGTAGGGTACCACCATTTGCAATAGCCTTGTTAATCACATGTTCCCAGCCTCTGCCCTTGGTTTGCACTTGCTCCACCAACTCTGGCTTTATGGAAGGCCGCATTTGCGTCAAGTAAACAAGTAGTATAAAAAACCAGAGATTTCGAAGCAATGTTCTGTGGCTACTTGCGGGAAGTATAGGCAATACTGTTCTGGCGGCATAAGATACGGTGACTGCATGGCATATAAAAAAGTCATACTGGGGATTTCCGGGTTTATGAGTCGTAGTTAAAATTGTGACAGATAGCTTGGTAAGTAGCTCTAATAGAGTCTCGATAGCTGTACATATCAATAAGCGTCTGCATAGCCCAGAGTCTGCATGACTTTATTGTGCTTGTCGCATACTTACCTATCCCGTTAATATCTAGCTGATTGCAATATTCCACAATCAAACCCTCTCTATCCTTAAACAAAATACTTCGATTATGCTGACCAGGTGCTTCGCATAAACCATCAAATCGGATGTCCTCCCGAACCCTGTTCAGAATGGCCATAGGATTCTTGGTTGATGTCTCTGTAGCAGGATAGATTTGAGAATTTGTATATTTGGTTAGGAAGTCGTAGCATGTTGCAGCCAATGTAAGTGCCTCCATCGCAACTTCTCGGCTGTTTAATTCAATTGCATACTATTCATTTTTCAGTCCGTCAGGCGCTATCATTTATGGAAGATAAGGGTCATTACCCCAAAATGAATGAATGGATGCCCAACTATTACTCAGCGTCAGCCTACAATCCCATAGGAAATTAAACTTAAAATAAAAAATCACCTCCACAAATAAGGCTATTCACTAGGGGCTTCTCCCCTTGCAGCATAAAGTCTAAAAGGACTTTCTTCCAATCATAACACTTTCTCACCAATTCATCCTCAAAAAAATCTAAATATGCCCGTTGGTACCTTTTATGACCAAATCAGCAACGATGACGAGCATGTAATAAGTTTAGAGTATACCTGTGATCTCCCAAATAATCACGCCAATCAGTTTCAGTGACCTCGCAAGGACTATCTTTCCAACGCTCGAGCTCTTTATCCTCTTCTTCATATTTTTCTCGTAATTGCTGCTCATCAGCACCAAACAGGAAAGCTGAACCCAAGGCCTACCATCCAACATTATTAGTAAGGGGAAATTTTAAAAGGTATACAGGGCATTACATGAGGACAGTGGTTGTGGAATTGAACGTCCTTGTATCCTGGATATAAAACTGAGTGAGAGTGATGATTGAGCCTTAATAAGTGTATGAGAGCTCTGTCTCTTTTCTTCTGAGGGTAGTCAATCTGAAGTGTTTCAACTGGGGGAATGTTGGTAGACAGGTGACGCTTAGAGCCAGCGTTTTCGCCAGTAGAACCGAATAATCGTTGTAATATATTGAACTGGAGCATGTTGTTTCTGATCGCTTCACACCTACTGTTTTATTTTTCGGAATGCTTGAATTTCAAAGATTCCAGCCCTAAAAATACCAGAGATTATTCACTGCTGTATCCAGATACAACTGATCCAGCTTGATGTTGCAGGTCAGAAAGACCATGCGCGGATGCACTTCGTTAAAGGTGCCACAAATATTCGAAGTTTGGGTATCAGCCACGTTCGCGTTCATAGCGACGTCATGAATCACATGCACGTGAAACTGTTGTGGCGCAGATTCGAGGGATGTCTACTGCTGAATGTGGCCCATGGCTCCCTTTTTACAACCACTGGATGTAACGATCACAGGGAACACGGGGAAGAAAAAGCTATTTGTAAGAGAGATTTGGAAGTGTTACTCCGCTGTTCGAAGGCTTCTATAACTTCTTTGCTTCAACCAAACTGCTACCTCTTATACCTCAATACCCACTTCTTCAAGTTACAGCACATTGAACAACAGGCAGATCGAAAGTTTTAGCATCAGTGATCCAGTCATCTTGAAGCGTGGGACCTCGACGATCGTGCTTGGAAGTCAGTGTGCACACCCTCAATTGCCGCGATCGAGCCGGGACAAGCGACGGAGGTGAGCGACTCACGCGGACCTGCGCGGCATCTCCCATCCAACTATTTTGCCTAGCACTGGCTAACGCTACATTCCGTCTCAACATATTCCTATCAGACTCCCAAATGTTGCGTCCAATTTGTGTCCAATTTGGGCAGCACTTGCATCCCGCACATATTCTGGCAACCAATTCCGCGTAGAATCGACAATCGTTACTTGCCGCTCTCTTTCACTACAAATGTGCCAACAGAGATATTCAGGTAGAGTACAAATTGTGTTCCACACATATCAATGCTGTCTTGTTGCCCCCACTTCCTTAGTAGTTAGGTCCAATGAACTAGCAAAGCGAGCGATTGGACAGACTCATTCTGACATGAAATACCCTATCGTAACAACCTTGATGGTTTACCAAGACTAATTTTCTGACCGGGAGCACCTCCGCTCCTGTAAACTTTCCGACGTCTCAAATTGCTGTACTGTACTCCATGGATTCGATCAATTTTGCTCTTTCATTGAGCTTTCCAAGCTATTCGTCTCAACAAAGCTAATAGATTTTGCAGTTGCCAACTAGTTCGTTTTAGATTGCACGGGATAACAGGGCAGGGTTGGTTGCACAACATTGTTTGGGAAGTTCCACCCCTCAGCAGTTCTATCACCGGGACCCCGCCTCGAACTGCCGTAATTTTTTCTGGTATATGCCTTGGGAAATACCTGACTTCGATTCCAACTTAAGTGAAAGGTCGATTTAGAATGAGCATAAGAATTTATAACATATTGAGCTTTGCTTGGAGGGAGCTGCTCTAATGTGCTATTCAAATTTGTTTCTGTGTCGCGTTCATTGGGGACTGAGAGCTCGAGACTTGACTGGTACTATCAAAGACGTGCGCTATATCTTAGAACTGTGATCAGCCAAGTTTAAATGGTTGCCTTCAACCTTGTTCGTCGTATATTATCACGGTGCTTTATTTGGTCCGAGATGGATATTGAATCTGTCTCGATTGTACCTACTACTCGCCGTCAATCTCAGAATTACATCATATCTTGACATTGTCGAGAAAAGCTTTAGTCATAATTGCTTCATGTAAGGAGCACTGAGATAGCAGGGCGCTCGGTTTAGAAGAGATCCTGTCTTATTCGGCAGTCTTCTGATTCATCGAGAGTGAATATACGTGGTAAATACTCTAACAGTGACGAATCGTCATATCAGCCCATGCTCTGCCAGAAAATCAGGAACAGTGGAATTACCTTTATTATGTTCATTTATAGTAGGGGTACTGTAACATGATTTCCGGGGGCAATCCGAGACAAACAAATCTTCTGTAGCACATTGTCTGAAGTTCTCCGTATGCACTCGTGTCCTTTACATAATTTGACTACCTAAGGTACATGTGTATCGCCGTCTGCACTGATCTTCTGTCGGCTTCGCTTCCTCAAACACGGTTAACGTAATGTGGAACAGCCATACCGTGTCCCAGGAATACCCTTGCGTCGAAGTGGTAGACATTGTGAAGCAGAGTCCATTTGTGAATGCAGCGGGTTGCTTCATGTCAAGGATATCCATCCAATTTCCTGCATACAGAGCTTGCAGGTGTATCATATGCTACTCTCCTTTTGTTGCTTCAGGCCTCAGTCTGTGGCATGCACTAATGCTACCTAATTCCTGGACCAGATGTTAGATATTCCGGTCCTTTGATCGATCGCTGGTAGTCTCGTAACCAGGATCACCGGCACAATCGCCGATCCGGGGAGTACGGATGTCTCAATCCTACCACTTCCCTAATGTTTACTTTGTCCATGTGTACTGACGCTACTTGATTCAAAGATAAGTACCTTCTCATGCTGGGCACGTATTGGTGAAAGGGGTTCAATTTACTACGTATTGAACCAGTTCATTACGTACTTAAATGAAGGTAACGGATTTTGTTCTCTTTGTCTACTTAACGTAGGTACTTCACATACACTTCTTATCCCGGTTCGGCTTGACAGATTGCTCTCTGGCTTATTTCGTCACTACTCTGCATCAACCATGTATTCAACACAAACCTCTTTAAAATTTATTCTATCATCTAACATTGGTTGAGGAAATACTCTCACAAAGGATACTTTTGTATGCAACAACTAAAGATGCCGTATTTTTTCTATATAGGATATCAGAAGCTTAAATCTGGACACAGGGTTTCCAACTCCAACTAATGGAACTTTGGCTCTATGACTTGCTTTGAGAAAACAATTTTTACCTTTATAAACATAGGTGACAGCAGCTGGCGCAAATCCGTAAGTACTCTATCCATTATTTCACATTAGGTATTTACAGCGCAGCGGACGCGTGAGCTTAAATAAGTCTGGAAGACAGCTGTTGGCCTGTTGACAACATTATCCACCTGTGGATTTACCATAACTGAGGAAGTCAATAGCCTCCTGCCCCATTAGTATTTACTGGGTCTTCCATATATATCACTACTTCAACTGGGGAAGGGCGCACTCAGAGCCAGCAAAGTTACATGTTCGGATAAGCGTTCCTTCAGTGTTGGTCACGATTAAAAACTCCTATGAAAAAAGAATGATTTTGGCCAGGGCAGGCATTATTTTAGAGATGGCATATCGCATCACTTGTGGATATTTTACAACAGCTTCACGATTACAACGCCTTTAGTGGTTAGTGATAGATGTTCGCGCTTAGGTATGAGGTATAAGCTTCATTGCCTGCTGCCGGCGTACTTCACATCCCGCTTGAACCATTTAGGCAGCAGCCGGGACGCCCCCCCGTTGGCGGCGTACACCTTTATCCCGGAGTCAAGCACTGTTTCGTGGATTCAAGTGAGAAGAGCATCAGCGACGAAACAGCTGCAGGAACCCAAGAAGCCAGAACCGCCCACTTCCTCCTTGTGATACTTACAGAGCTCCATCCTATCGTCATTTATTGTACCCTATTTGGCCCCTCTTTGATAGGCAGTCCTACCCCACTCTCATCTCCCCCCACTCCACATCCCACCACTTCGAACCCCACGAACTCCATCCCCTAAGGCTCAATACAACAGCACAGCGTCATGGATAAGATTCAAGGCTTCGGGAAGAACTTTGCTGCCAACTTCACTCCATTTGCTGCTAGAAGCCAACAGTATTTGAAGGAGCAGTTAGGGCAAGCTGACGATAAGGTCTCGAACCCCCCCGACCCCGCCCTAACCTCCGTTTCTGCTGAGGCGGCCACTGCGACCTTTTCTTCTACCCCTGGCCCCTCTTCTACTACTGCTCTTCATGATACCACTAATGCCCAATCGAACCCTGGACTCCCGTTCCTGCCTGGACTCTTCGCTCACTCGGACATCCTGTTTGCCTTGAGGAGGAAGCTGACTGAAAATAAGACACAACTCCCTGCGGATTATATTGAACTCGAGAAGCGTGTTGATGCATTGAAGCAAGTGCATCAAAAGCTGTTGGCGGTGACGTATGTTCCTACTCGCTCGTTCGCGGCGCCTAAATGAATATGCACTAACTGTGATATGCATTGAAGATCCCAGTTCAACAACGAGGTATGCTGTTCTCTAATATTAAATCTCATGTCTATTGTTAACTTTCTTGCATAGGCATATGATTATCCACCTAACCTGGTATGTATTCAGGAGCCACCGTGTGTGTCACGAGGGGTTGCTGAATGCTGTTTTGTAGAAAGAGTCTGTGTTGGACTTGTCCCGAACCATCGCCGAGAAGGTTCAACTTCTGTCCATGGCCAATTCTGCTGCGGAGGCCCAGCAAGCTTTGACTAAACCAGGCCCAAAGCCAGCCCCAAGACCTTCAATCACGCTCTTGGACGAGCGGCTCTTGCCTCCTCTCACCTCCTTGAGCATTCTGACCCTCTTGCGACTGCTTTAGAGAAGTATGCACTTGCAAGTGAGCAAGTTGGAGAAGCTCGTCTTCAACAAGATCGCCTCATCCAAACTAGGTTTAATCAACCATTTACCACTACCCTCAACACGAATTTGAATGTGTTTGCTACAAAGGCCAGGCGCAATGTAGAGAATGCAAGGTTGACTCTTGATTCAGTCAAGAGCCGAGCAAAGAATGGTCCCCTCGGATTTGGCTTACCAAATGTTGGAGGACAGAAGAAGAGTGAAGTACTCCCTTCGGATGATCACTTGACTGAGGAGCAAAGGGCAGAAATCGAGGCTGCGGAGGACGAATTTATAGGCGCGACAGAGGAGGCTGTAGGGGTTATGAAGAACGTACTCGATACCCCGGAATCACTTCGAAACTTGGCAGACTTGGTACAGGCGCAGTTGGAGTATCACAAAAAGGCATACGAGATTTACTCCGAATTGGCACCCTTGATCGATGGGCTGCAAGTCGAGCAAGAGGTATGACAAGTTTCTTTTCTATTTCTTTCGGCCTTTTCGTGGATGTATGATGCTCTACTTTACTTTTCTTGTAATGGGGAGGGCTGATTAAAACTTACAATGTACGACTTGGATGCCTATAAAGTCTAGGAAATTTGAGGAATTTGAGGAAGCTCCAGAGGCATCGGAAGAATGATGATATTTCGCTTACACTATATCTTGCGATCGAGGAACTAACTGAGATACTATGAAAATCAACAGGCCAATTACAGGAAATCACGTGAAAGCGGTGCCTAAATAGGTGACTTTGGTATTTGGTTGGGTGGCATTCTTGGCTTTCATCTAGTACGTGTAGTAGGAGTTGCTGTGTTGGCCATGATCTGGGGGGCGGTGGGATGGAGCACTTGCAGGGCGGAGCTTGATTTTTGGAATTTTGGCAGTCTCTTGCAGAGATGTAGAGATGGCCTAATTCACTTTTCTTTTTACGTAGTGCATATGTATGATGCTGAATTTTTATCGTTTCAATTTTTCTCTTTGACATATGTGGATGAGTAAGGTTTCTTTTACTTGTGAGTGTTGAATTACCTCTACCTTTTACGTGTAATTTTTGAATTTGATGTGAGAATTGGCATGGCATTTCGCAGGAAGCATGTGACAGGCTCATATACAGTGGGACAGAAATTGGGTTCGTTGCAGGACGATCGATGTTGTATGTTGTCATGCAGGCAAGACTGGTTGACATGGAGGTGAGGTCTTGGAAGAGGCGTATGCAGCGGGAATCCTTATTTTTGGATAACCTCAACCGCAAGTCCAAACAGGATTGCGAACGCTGCAAGGTCAGACCGGGGTATCCGTAGTAGTAGGTGTTTCGAGGTTGGAGAGCATGTATGGAAGATGCTGGAATTGGGACAGGGGGAGATTGGGGAGTTCGCAAAGACTGGAGAAGTTGGAAAGAAATGATTCCAGTGTTTATAATAGAATGCGCATGGGGGTGGATGTATAGTTTGTAAAGGGTGTATGATTAGTGACGATCTTGCGGTATAAGCGAAGGAGAGGGAGAGGTAGAGGAGGGGGGATGATGGTTCAAGGTGATGCGTGCGAGAAGATATGTATACTAGCATGTGTGAATACCTGACATCCTAATAATCTGACTAACTTGTTTTGATATATGAAATTGTTTTTGATAATGTTTTACCTTTATGCACGTCGAGCTGCATGAAATACGAGGTCACGAGAAATTCTTCAAGTGCTTGGGGTAATCAAGTAGGTTTGTGCACGTAAGTATGCATAGCTTGGCGCTTGAGGGTAAATGTTTATCTATAGATGGGGTTAATGCCAGCGAACCTTGGGCACGAGACCACCGCGGAAACGAAATGTCAATCTCTATAAGCTGGGTGTATCATATGTGTGTGAGAATTTGGGGGATTGGAAGGGTTAGAGTATCAGGGTATGTTGAGGTCTAAAACTTGGGTTATGTACTAACTACCCTTTTTTTTTTCTGAGAGGTGGGGGAAGACTAGTGTGACAAGTAAACTTTAACTTGTGGAGGGAATATATATGGAAACTCCAGATACGAGCGGGATCTCACAGAAATACGAGTACATGTAGTAAAGGTACCATCCAGTGCACTGTGGCAGTTACAAGGCTCCATGACGGGAGAATATCAACTTCCATAAAAAAAAAAAAAAAGAAAAGAAAAGAAAAAAAGTTGTAGGATTTTGTGTGGTGAGAAATGACGGCGTCTCACGTTATTGCGTCATATTAGAGGGGCATTGTTGGGGCGACGAGGCGGCTGTCGAGCGATTGCCCAGTCTCGTAAACCGGCCCTCCTAGGATTGCGCGGCGGCCAGCATTAGCAGCACCGCTGCCTGGCGGTGGCTCTGCACGGTAGATTGCCCGGCTGTGCTGCTTGAAGGGTAATCTCTAGTCTCGTGGACTGACGCTGCTCATCTCGTGGACTGATTCCATGTTACAGGTCTGGATGTACTACACCCGGACTGCACTGCTGGTGGGAATATCACCATCCAGAGCGTCATTGGTGCTTTGAAACCGCTTCCTTGTCTCCGTCCCGCAGCCCGCATTTGGGCCCTGCATGCATTTTACTTGACCGTCCGTGGCTGCCGTAAGGTGCTGTGCGAAACATGAGCAGGTATTGTGCTCTAGGGCCCCGCTCGTATTGGCGCCCGCGCTGGGCGCAGTCTGTCGACCAAGTACTATCGCACGATCCCGTCCTCAGATCCTCCCCGTATGCCTCAAGCCTCTCACGGCCGCCGCCCGCCCACCCACAACCCCCCCCCCCCCGCCCGCTGCACTCCGCCTGCAACCCTACACACCCCCGTCCAGGGGTCAGTCAGTCTTGCAGTGCCCTGTGGCGGGCTGCACGAGCATTCCACGCATCGCATTCCATCGAATCTTCTACATTCAAGCATCCTCGCATCAGTCCCTCCCCCTTTCCGCAACGCCTCGACAGAAGAAGAAAGAAGCCGACGGAACACACCAACGCATCCCCCCCACCCACACCATCAGGAATTCTTGTCGCCCCTCACAGCCGGATTTCTGGAACTGGGACAAGGACAAGGAAGAAATATAACGGGCCTCATTCGATTCGGAGGTAATACCCCTAACGATTGAGCGTTTTGAAGCAAGGCAAAAAGAATCGTGACAAAAAGTTAGGTACCCGCCCACACATCCCAGGCTAGCAAGGTACTTTTTCGGCACTCTGGCGCAAGTACACTCCTCACCAGTCCACTCCTCACTCTACGCAAGCAATAAAGTTGCTGGAGTTACACTAGCCCAGCTCAAGAAACGCTAAGGGCTCAAGGGTCAGGGCACGAGAAAACGTTGGGACAGGACACTTTGGGGTATTCATCCCTGCAGGCTGTCTTTTGTGTTGCTTACGGATGACGAAGTGACGCAGTGGCGCGGACGAAAGTTTACAAAAAGAGGAAGTGAACGATCGACGGAAAGAGGCATCAACAAACTTTACACTATTGACAGCTTATTTCGCGACGAAGCCCTTGAGAGATTAGACGTCTCGGGATCCGGTATTTGAGTGCGAATATCGCTTGGAGTGTCGGATTGAACGGATCGCAGTCAGACTTGGATTATAAATCATACAGCAACGAGACAAGGCGCATAGTGAAGCGTTTGGGAGGATATATATTCGGCCAACGTCTTGGAGGCGACAATAGGGGGTACCTGCTACGAAACGAGAGACGATAGATAGGAACGAAAGTGGGATATCTGTCAGTGGCATAAGGTGACGGATAATTTGGGTTCGCTTAATTCGGGTTCTTTCATACACGAAGATACACCGAGACAGATTGCGGGTGCGAAACAAGAATACTAGAGGAGGGGACTGAATAGACTGAGGGAAGTTTATTTGAGGAGCGAGAGGATAGAGAGCATAAGGTGCACCTTCTATAAATACGGGACCGATTTGCTTGAGTGCAGGAGGATATCCGGAGGTTTAATTGGAACGAAGGGACTGGATTAGATTTGACCCGGGGCTTCCACGGTATTCATTCAGAAAGAGGTTCACAGTGGTCGTAGTGGGCGCCAAGGGTTCAAACGAAGTGGTTAGACATTCACACAACACACACTACGATCGCCATAAGGACAACCTAGGATAATTCAAAAGGATACTGTAATCTAAAATGTCAACGCCGCGAGCGCAAGCAGACGAGCTCAAGGCTCAAGGCAATGCGTGAGTTTACCCCCACCTACCCACCATGGTCTGCATCTACTGGTCATCTCCATTTCATACTCCACCCCCTCCATCCCACATTCCACACCATCCAGAACGGATAGGGAGGCCGCAAAAGCTAATTCAGTGGCATAAAACCATATCCTCGAATATGGGTGCCTCTGATCCCCCCATAACAGATGCTATCAAGCAGGTGATTACCTTGGCGCCGAAAAGTACTACACGCAAGCCATTATCCGGGACCCTACTAACCATGCTTACTTTACTAACCGAGCTTTGGCTCGGCTCAAACTCTCGTTATGGGAAGCAGTCATCTCGGATTGCCAGCATGCATTGGAGCTGCTGCCGACGTCGTTGAAGGCGTACACGTATCTCGGACAGGCGCAGTTGAAACTAGATAGACCGAACGAAGCACTCAGTTCCTCACAACAGGCATACAAGTTGGCGATTGTGCAGCGGAGTCCAAGTGCTTCCACAATTGCGGGGACAGTGTTGGCGGCGAAGAAAAGGAAATGGGAGGTTGCGGAGGAACGGAGGATCATGGAGGAGAACGGACTGTTGAGGAGACTGGTAGGCTTGCTGGAAGAGGAAGGGGAGAGAGAGGCCCAGGCGGTGCATAGGGAGTGGAGTCAGGGATTTTATCAGAGACAGCTGCAGAATGGATCCTCGTCGCCGGTACACCCGTCTTCAGAGGACGGAGAGGACAACCATTTCTCGGAAGATGCGATTATGGAGGAACTCGAGGCGCGGCGCCACTCCACCCTTCAGCGCATCGCAGCGCTGAAGACCGTCTTTGCGCGATCGGACCCGAGCAACAAGCCACGCATAGTTCCGGACTATCTGATTGATAACATAACGTTCAGCATCATGCACGACCCCGTGATGACAAAGCATGGACAGTCGTATGAGCGTGCGACGATACTGGAGCATTTGAGGAGGAGCAAGACGGATCCGCTCACGAGGGAGCCGCTGGAGGAGGCGGATTTGAGGCCGAATTTGGCGCTGAGGCAGGCCTGTGAGGATTTTCTGAAAGAAAATGGGTGGGCTGTGGACTATTGATTTAGGTGGTGGGAATGGGGGCGGGGTGGGTAAGGTGTATGGAGGTGGTGTGCTTGAGGGACGGAGTTTGTGGAGCCGAGGGGTAAGGGTGGAAGGAGTAGAGGGGTAGAGGGGTAGAGAGGGGGTTTGTTAATAAGGCGTGATTGGGGTTCTCAGGTTGCTCTTTTCTGGTTTGCGGACTGTGTTTGTGACTCTTTTTTTGCTATTATTGTGTGACTTTTTGTTTGGACTTTTTATCGACTCAAACTGTGATCCTGTTTTTCCTTTTTCTTTTTTAATTTTATTTATGTATTTATTTATTTATTTTATTTTATTTTTGTTTTTCATTTTCATTGTTTTTGCAAATATTTCTATGACTTGATTTTTTTAACAAATGTTTTTTTTTTCATTTTCATTTTTTCATTTTCATTTTACTTTACAAATTTAATTTATTCCATCTCTTACCCCCTCCTCCCTCTCCCTCCTCTCCTGTCCTCCTCCTCTCCTCTCTCTGTCGCGAGATAAACCTAAAAACCTTAAACCGTACAAGTAGCTGTACCTACGGTGAAATACCCCCTCCCCCACTGCCTTAGAGAAATTAAATTTAAATTCGAAAATATAAAAACCATGATCCTGATATCTTTTTATTCAGGTTAAAAGGTCCTTTTTTTTTTTTTTTTTTTTTTTGTAAACTAGTAAAGTGAGCTTCCCTTCAAGTACAATCGCGCACCTCCCCCACCCCCTTCCACCCTTCCATCCTCTAAAGGATATTTCTCGATCTCTACCCTTCCCGCACAACAACAACACGAAATGTATACACACGTAACGCATACGGCGTTTTATTATATTATTACTATATTATATTATATTATAGTTACCCTATATCCTTTTGTTTTCTATTTGGATCTGGACCTGGATTTGGACTAGAACATACGTATTTATATTTACATTTTATTCTGAATCGTTTTTTTTTTTTTTTTTTTTTTTTTTTTTTTTTTTTTTTGAGAAACCCACACACACTCAGTTATAATCAAAGTAAAAATTCAACCCCCCATCACAAACCACAACCAACAACGCCCCATCACCAATCCAAACCCCAAACCCCAAAACCCTAAACCCGAAAAAAACCTACCTACCTACCTAACCAAAAAGTACGTTAAAAAAAAAAAAAAAAAAGGCGGCCATCCGCGTATTGAGTTAGATTTAACGTACACTCTCTCACACCTAACCAAGCTACAAACCCTTTTCGTGCCCTTTCGTTACCCTGAACACCCCCCCCCCCCCCCGCACCCCACCAACCCCCCAGGGGGCATCGCAACAAAAACAATATCCAAACCATTCAGAATTTTTTTTTTTCCTTTTTTTTCCCCCCCCCCCTACAAATTTCAAAAAAAAAAAAAAAAAAAAAAAAAAATTACCAAGCTACCAAAATTTTGATTTTTGCGCCCTCCCCCCCCCCCCCCCCCCTCCCTCCCTTCTCTTCTGTTCATTTTCTGCTGCTGTCCCCGTCCTACTTTTCCATGCAAAAGTCAAAAAAAAAGCATACAGTTAACACTCCTTATAGCATAAAAGTAATTTGAGAAGTATACCCCTCTCTACAAATACATACATATATCAACGACAAACGTTAAACACATAACTTATAGAATCATCGTTTCGGGAAAAAAAAAATTCTCCTTTAAATTGATCGTGATTAACTATTTCCCATCCGGAACCTACATAACACAACAGCAACAGAAGCAACATCCAGCGTTTTTCCCCGTGCACACACAAATTGTATATATGCACAAAACACAAAGGAAAGGGAAAAAAAAAAAAAAAAAAGAAAGAGAAAAAAGTAATTTAAAAGAATCAAATAGAAACCACGCAGAATGGAGGGAAAAACAAAGACCGCTCCACATAATGAATAATCCCCAACCGTGAAAGAATTGGAATGAAGAGGAAAACTCGTTACGAAAACATGAATCACCAAAATATAAGTAAGACGAAAAACAAACTGAAAAAAAAAAACAAAAAAAACAAAAAAAACAAGGGCCATGATAAGGACGAAAAAAAGGAGCAGCGAATGCCCTTAATGACATGGTGGACCTGAAACTATATCATATTCCCACTACTTCCAATTTGACAACCCTTGCCATGGATCACCCTGTTGGGACTGTTGAGGAGGCTGAGGATAGTATTGACTCTGTTGTTGTGGTGGGGCATATCCTGGGGGCGAATAGTTTTGTCTTCCATTCACCTGCCCTGGTGGTGGTGGACCTGGTGGGGGAGGAGGAATGGAAAACGCACTGGGATTATAGGGTTGATGAGGCTGTGGGGGGTAGCCTTGCTGATACTGTCCGGTATTGTAATGGCTCGGTTGATACTGCATGTGAGTAGTCTGCGGAGGGGGTGATGACGGTACTGTAATATGTGAATGCGATTCCCGGCGTGGAATGGCACCCGGAAGTTGATAAGGTCGTTGCATAGAAGTTTGCATTGACTGATAGGAATAAGAATCTCGTCTCGGAGCTCCAGGATGCGGAGGCGGTGGGGGAGAGCCATATTGTCCGTTGGCGGTTGGAGGTTGAGAAAATGGATAATTCTGGAACGGCGAGCTTCCAGAAGGAGGTGGAGGAGGGGGTAACGGTGGCGGCGGTGTTGGTGAGGCGTAATATACTCCACTACTCTGAGCATTGTATCTCGGTGTAGGTGGAGGGCTCGCAGCTTGTTGATGAGGGGGTATCTGGGCCGGAGTAGGTTGAGGTGTGCCAACTTTTCCGGGTGGAATAGTCTGTAGTGGTGGAGGCCTTGAGGACGTACGTGACTTTATCGACTGTTTAGACGCATTAGATTGATTCACGGTCACCCTCTCCATTAGCTCCTGCAGCCTTCTTTGCTCCCTATCAGCCTCCATACTCTTTTCACTCTCAATTTGAGCAAGAAGCGACGCCCCCTCCGTTCGTCGATTTGCAACGAAGGTTTCCACATTCTTTTCTAGGCTGTCGACCGTATCCTTCATTTCTCTATAAAATTCTGTGGCCTTCCCAAGCCCCAATGTGATATCCAGGAAAGCTTGATGTGTCTTCCTAAATCTTGTTGAGACTCCGTTTCTTTGTCGAGACAGAGCTTCATATTTGTTTTGCTCCGCCCGTATACGCTTGTCCTGTAATAAATCTCCATAGGCCGAGGTCAATTCCTTCATTAATGCGCTTTGCTTAAGGGCCATCTGAAGTAATCTATTCTGATGGGGTCGGAACTTCTCGAGTTCTGCTTGGAAGATCTGAGACTCTTGGCTCTGACTTGATTTCTTGTTCAAAATAAGAACATTGGAAATATCATCTGCCATGACCTGAATAGGAGTTAGCATCTTCGTAAAGCGTATTCAGAAGGTAGAAAGATAACCTTTTCCTTTAAGTCTTTAAGGAGGGTTGTCCTTTCCCTTTTTATCATTCCCAGCTTCTTCAAAAGGTCCTCTACAACGTGAATCTGATCCATAACACTATGCCCACTCTCACCATCGTCCACATCAAGCAATGTCTCGTAACGTGAAGGATCCTGAACGGAGTTCGTTGGACCGCTACTAGCCCTGACTCGCTCAATTGCACTTCGGAAGAGGTCTTCCTCATCATCTGGTCCGTTAAGACCAGCCAACCTCATAGCTTCAATGTCTTCCTTTACCCCTCTATATTGGCTGAATAACTGATTATCACTATGCACTGCGGCGTCAATTGCTTCTCGATAGTTTCGAATATCATCGCGTAGCGTTATTGTCAGTCTCGCACTCGGCTGTTGGCTCCATGAGTCCTGATATTTGGATCTCATTTTCTCACAGACGCTCTCCTCAGTATCCAAACTTCTCGAGCTATTGTCAAGGGTCTCCACAATTCGCTTCTTTTGCTGTTTAAGCCCTTCGAAAACCGTATCAAGACCCTCTGGACATTCTGTAGCCATCTCCTCACACCACCCTCGGAATTCATCATCTAACTCCAATTCCTTATTCTCCAGACTATGCTTCATCAGCTTTAGAGCCCCAGGTAGTTTCAAAAAGTCCAATGCAGCCACCATTTCCGCGTTCGCTAAATCCGCTTTCTCTGTTTCTGCCCGGACTAGCTTGGCCTTCTCCTCGTCGTACAGTGAAGCCGACTCCGTCACGGACATCGGAACGATCTTTGAGAAAATATCCGGCCCAATTATTCTTTGCATATCTCGACCCGCATAGAGTTCTTGAACCGGAATCGCCTTGGCTGCTGCCATTTTTGGGATTGCCGGGAGCGCTGCCTCATTTGGTACTGGGTTGTGGTAAATGAAGTCGTTGTCCCTGATGTACTCATTGAGTTTTTCCTGAACTACAGCCAAGTGTCTCCTGACGATCTCTTGCAATGAAGGGCCAGTTTCAGAAGACAAATTAGACTGTGATGGGGGATTATGAGGAAATGCATTTGCTGCTCGTAAAGCTTCTTTCGCCTCCCTCTCCGCAATAGCAAGGCGGGCTATAGCTGAACCGTGAGCTGATGAGTTCTTATCAGCTTGTCCTTGAAAATACTGTGACAGGGAGTTCATGTAGCATTGCTTTACCTAAAATCGAATAGCGAAGAATGTCAGCTGGGGATCTCCCATAATTAACTTGTAAAGCGTATAACCTACTTGACAAAGCAATAGCCACGCTTTCTCGAATACACCTTTATTGGCATTATCCTGTACACCTTCAACAGATTGCGTATACAAGAGAGCTGCCTGTGCTGCTAATTTTGCTAGCATACTGGCCTTCTTTCCAGGATCTGCCATCTGCCTCTCCACAAAGACCTCTTGTGCCTGTGCAAGCATTATGTTTATTAGAGTCTTGATGGTATCTCTGCTTAGGTCTGTGGATGGAGCATGTAAAAAGTTTTCATTTATGTATGTAAACATTCCTGCAGAGGCCTGAAATGAATGATATGCAAACTTGAGTCCGTAGTCTTCCGTCCGGTTCTGATTGGCTGCATGACAAGATAGGGCGGCAGATATATTGAAGATTACTGAAGCTTTTTCGAATGCTAAGGAGTGTTGTGAAGTTGGCTTATGGGTAAAGGCATCGTACCTGTTTCCGTATTTTAAGCGTTAGTGCGCCAAGTATTCTAGCCACCCCCAACAGGTGTTGCTATTGGGGTAGACGCTTATATTCCCTTTCAGTATAGGTCTGATGCTAAGGAAGCTTACCATTTGAATGAAATCTTGATATGATTCTCATCGATAGGAAACCTCAAATCTAAAAGCTCAAGCTGACCATAATATCGAAACAAGAGATCCCGGCCTGATGCACTATCCTTCCCCGCACCCCGCATATCCTGCCGAAGCCGATGGAGCGTTGCACATTCTTCGTTGTATTGTTCTGGGTCCCCATATCTATAAACCCACGAGACCGCCAATCAGTACGAGATGCAGTACAATAAAATTAAGATAAGGGGAAGTGTAGCAGACGTTGCTCGAATGTAATTTTTCAGAGGATTTATCCAGTCTATCTCTTCTGTAGCTTTGAAAGGGCAACTTATTGTTGGTGATTGTACAAGCATGATCTTCAATGTCGTCCAGCTCGCTTTTTTCAGTATTGGGGTCCTTCCAGAGACGGAGAAATGATACAACGATCCGCACAATCCCCTCGTTCGATATGTAGTACTCGCTTTGCACTAGGGAGCAATTGTTTTTTTGTTTTTTTTTAAGGTAGGCTGCAGCGGTACGAGAACTTAAAATAAATTTGGACAGTTTTGTTCCTTGTTGTCCAACAGTTGCGGGAGGGGTGACGCTGAGAGAGTTTGCCAAATTCCCGTTATACCCCTGCCTTATGCGTATCGACAAGCGAACTATAGTGTTGCGGGGGTGTAGGGTGGGGGAAACGAATGAAGCGGGAGGGATGGGTGGTGGTTTGGATGGCACTGTAAGGTTGCCTGCCGATGTGCATACACGTCAGTTGAGGTGCTCCAAGAACAGCGCTCCTGCTTGGGAAGGGGCTGCGTTTGAATCCTTGGTGTTTGATGTAGGCTGCTGCAGTCTGGTGTAGGGTTGGTGATATTGTGGTACTCTGCAGTCGTGACTTTTCTTGGGGGGTGTGGTTGCCGTCAGAACCTGCACGCCGCTACCAGGGCGTAATCGAGAGACCGGCCAGAAAGCAGCGGGCAGCGAGCAAAGAAAGGGCCCTCCCCAAGGGAGAGGATGGCTAATGGAAGCAAGGAGTCTTCACCTATCAAGAGCGACTAACGAGGGTAACGCCGGGAGAGATCAAGAGGGGTGTACGAATGAGGCTGGGTTATGTTCGGGGCGGAGGACGAGCAGTGGGCTTTCAGTCAGACTGCAATGGTGGTATGCTAGGAATTCGGGCTTTTCTGCTTTCTTGTTCTTTTCTTTTTCCCCTCTCCGAGCCGGTCCCTGGGCGCTGGCGCAGAGATGCTGAGAAGTATGTAGCGGCGATGCCAGTCCAACGTATGTATGTATATGTCTCGATAGCTCGTGAGCACAGCGATTCCTCCTGCAGCGCACTCGGCAGCTTACAGCGCTTCAGGGAGCCACCGCCTGCCTGCTGTGGGGGGGGGGGGGGGGGGGGGGGGGGGTGGGTTTAGCTGGCCGCCTGCGTGTATGAAGGCGAATGTACAAGCGCGATATTTGCGATACGTGTGTGTGTGCGTGCTGCGTCCCAGTGCTGTCGGTCGTACGGCCTTGTATTCGCAGGGATGGGGGGTGGGGGTGGGGGAGCCTGCTGCGTACAGTGACTGCAGTCTGCTGCTCTAGCGTTGGAAGCTGGCCTCGGCGGTCGTTGCTGTGCTGCTGGTTTCGATTTTTTCCACTAAGGCGTGCGCTGCTGACAACGTAATGGGCTGGCGCTGGGAGCTGAGGGCGGGGGAGCTGGGCAGGGCCGAGGGGAGGCGGGAGGGGACGGGACGGGAGGGAGGCGAGCGGAGAGGAGAGGAGAGGAGAGGGGAGGGGAGGGAGGAGGGAGGGAGGGAGGGGAGGGAGGGGGGGGCGTCGTGGAGCGCTGGGCGGCCGGCGGGCTTGGTCATACGGATGCGATGCGGCACGCTACGCTACGCCGTGCCACCGCTGGAGGGTGCTAGCGGAAGGGGCCGTCTCGCCTCGCGCTGCCGTCGGACGGGGAGCTGGGAGCCACCGCCAGGCACGGGAGCCAAAGACGTCAAGTACTTTGTATGTAAGCGCGTGCGGCTTCCTTCTGGCTGCTTGACCTCGCAAGTACTCGCAAGTACTGCTGCGCGCTGTGAGCTCACCAGCTCTGCCAACTCGGGCTCGGCGCCGGCTTGGGCCTTTAATTCCTGCGGCGCCGCAACACTCTGGGGAGCCTCCGGGTGGCGGGCTATTGATACTGCGCTGCCTGCGCTGCCTGAGGCCACTTCATGTAGCACTGGAGAACTGCCCCCCCCCCCCCCCCCCCCCCCCCCCCCCCCCCCCCCCCCCCCCGCGTTGAAGCTTCATGCACCGCTAAATTACCTTCACTACTTGCTGCTATGCCTTTGCTGCAGCTGCTGCCAGATTCAAATTAAACACGAGAGCAGGAACACCGGCCTGGCGGCCCAGACTACAGGAATATAAAAACTGGCATTCTCAAATTGCAACAAGTAGTTTTCATTCAAGGACCACTGCAGCATGCAGCATGGTCTAGTCCTAAACCCCTCTCGAGATGCCCTCTTGGCCTCCGATCATTACAACAGCGTAATCAAACCTGCAGTCTGGCTCGGTCAGACCTGCTTGAAGTACTTTACTCCTATTGATGCTCAACAGGAACTCTAGCTGCGTTGTTGGACCTCCTTGTTCGTCACTTTATAACAATGCCGGGTTCCTGAACATCAATGCTTTCTCCTGCCAATGTCCCTTTTTCACGCCCCTTCTCCGAGCTCCCCATGGTCCCATGCCTAAAGTGCCCGTCCTCATTTACCATTACACGGCGGGTCCTGCCAAATCAGCATATCGCAATGCCCCCCACGAGAAGGTACTTTGCCTCTTGCATGCGCGAGCGATACCGTGCAACATCCAGCAGCGCGCAGAGGACAGGTATCCTCGGTGTAGCCGGGGTATCCTCACCCTGGAGAGATACATTGCTCGGAAGTAAAAAGGGGAGTTTTTACACTATCCACCTCGCCCTTCTTCTTCTTCTTCTTCTTCATATATTACACCGGCTCCATATTCCTCCTTCATAACGGGGCCGCTGGCCAATCACAGGCTGAACTGCTTCTGCCAAGACACAGGTCGCAATCCTCAAGTTCGCGCGTTATGCTTGAAGCTAGCGATCTGTGAAAACAGAATCCCTATCATATGGACCGTCTGTGCGAATGCCGATGGCGTGAGCTCCCGCAGCCCTGCTGCTAGTCATTCTTGCAAGGTAGCGACACAATCCTTGAGGCTGGCGCTACTATCAGCGGGCTATGCATAACCTTCAGGGCGAGGAACACCCCCGGAGGAACACCCCCGGAGGCCATACCAGTGCAGCACATAAAGCTCCAACATCAGATGACTATGGGTTGAGACGGACACATAGGGGAACACAGAGACAGCGGGGCTTATTTCCTTATACGCGAGCACCTCTGGTGTTGTATGTAGGGAGGACTACAACTCTGGCAAAGCGGAGAGATTGCTGCAGCCATACCGAGGCTACGGCCAGGCAGTAGTGTTTGCAGAGGTGAGCGAGGGTGACGGAGCGAGTCTGCGCGAGACAATCCTCCGCAGTTACGCAACCTGAGTCACCGGGAGACGTAAAAGTGCACACACGCGCATATCCCCAGCGCAACAAGGCGCTCGTCACGTGGGTGCGCCAATTGATCTCGCAGTAGAAGCTAGTGCCTGCATGGCAGAGAGAATCGTCTAGATACATGTTGCGCTGGAACCAGGAGTTGCAGAGAAACAAGTGCGTATCGTAGTACCTTACAGCTGATGAGCAATCACGCAGACACTCACACACACACGCAAGCCCCCGCTCCACGAACACAAGCCCCGGTCCCTGGCGCCAAGGCGCTCCCCGGTTGCAGCCTCACCCTGCAGACGCGTTATCAGATCGGATTTGTCAGCAGCACACATTTGTGGCTAGTGCGTGTGCCAGGCACCGTGACTTCATTGATTCTCCGTTGCCGAGTTCCTGACGAAACATTGCTTCGCCTCCCCCCCCCCCCCCCCCCCACACACAAACAGCCTCCCCATACCGCCCCAGGACCCACCTCCGAGATCCCAGTATATCCTTGCTGTCAGCCTCCTGCTCTCAGCCCTTAGATTTAATTTCATTTGGAAAGCATTTCGTCATCTTGGTTTCGCGCATTGAGAACTTATAGCCAGGTAAGGTTTTGCACCAACCTCATACAGTAACCAATTATCTCTAATTTCAGCGTCCAGTACATCGAGTACATATTCATAGAGTTTCTACGCATCTACTGCAAAATGGTCAACGGACAAAACTTACCATGGCGAATCCTTGGTGCCGCAGCGGTAATAGCGCGGGGCATTAGCGGGGTGGTAAGTAGCTCCGCCGGTGTAATACGGACGACACGGAATCTTCAAATGAGGACGATATCGTCGATACGGCAACTGTCAAGCGGTGTGGTACCGATTGAGAAAAGGACAGGTGGGGTCTCCATACTGACTGTGGGGCGGGGAAATTTACTCAGTTTGCGGGGGAACTTCAGCACACTTACCCCACCGGGCGGATTTCAGAAGGAGCGAAGGAGGGATGATGATGACGAAGGGCCTGCCGATGAGCATAGCGAACATAGAAAGTCTACTGATAGGGACAAAGACGATTCGAAGACTTCTAAGCGGAAAGAGAAAAGGGGCAAAAGCGAGGTCGCGGAGGAAGGGGAAAAGAAGAGCAGTAGAGTAAGGGAAAGGCTTGCAGCATCAGAAGAAGGCGCAAAGCCTTCTGCTGGTTCATCAACAGGAAGCGGATCCGGCTCTTCGCGGGAGCGAGCGTTACAGAAGAATACCATACCTGAGATTTACCCTCAAGTCATGGCCCTACCGATAGCGAAGCGTCCCCTTTTCCC
Organism: Kalaharituber pfeilii; assembly: GCA_015179045.1. Taxonomy (NCBI): domain Eukaryota; kingdom Fungi; phylum Ascomycota; class Pezizomycetes; order Pezizales; family Pezizaceae; genus Kalaharituber; species Kalaharituber pfeilii. The sequence goes on along the minus strand of WHUZ01000055.1, from coordinate 256,066 downwards.
GGGTTTCTACAAGGCTGTCTCTATTCGTGACCCTCAAGTAGCTGCAGCTATTCAAGAGATGATGAAGCGTGGCCAGCCATACATTGGTGCCTTCTTGTTTAAGGACGAAAATGCCGACAAGGATACGATAGATAGCATAGATGAGGTTCACCCGGTTGGTGTCTTTGCACAAATTACAAGCACTAGCACGTTCCCGGTTCACGGGGAGGGCGAAACAAGTTTGACCGCTGTTCTGTACCCGCATAGGCGCATCCGGATAGCCAACTTGCTGCCCCCAAAGAGCGCAGAGTCCCATTCTGCTGCCGACGTTGACGAGGTTCCTGAGACCCGAGTGCAGGAGCAGAAGGGTGACGTTGTAGCTTCCTTTGAGGAAATGGTCGACGATACTCCACCGTCCCCAGCTGCAATATCCCCATATGCTACCTCTTTCCTGAAGAAATACAACGTCTCCCTTGTGGACGTCGAGAACCTCACCGAGCAGCCCTACGATAAGAAGTCCCCGATCATCCGTGCTGTCACCTCGGAAATTGTCAATGTCTTCAAAGAAGTCGCCAACCTCAACCCCCTCTTCCGCGATCAGATATCTACCTTCTCCATGTCCCAATCTGCAGGAAACGTCATTGATGAGCCTGCCAAGTTGGCTGATTTCGCTGCAGCCGTTTCCGCCGGCGAGGTTAAAGAACTTCAGGATGTTCTGGAGACCTTGGATGTCGAGGAGCGGCTCAGCAAGGCGCTTGTCGTGCTGAAGAAGGAGCTCATGAACGCGCAGCTCCAAAGCAAGATCTCCAAAGACGTCGAAGCCAAGATCCAGAAGCGCCAAAGAGAGTACTGGTTAATGGAGCAAATGAAGGGAATCCGTCGGGAGCTCGGTATCGAGTCCGACGGCAAGGACAAACTTGTAGAAAAGTTCAAGGAGAAAGCAGAGAAACTTGCCATGCCTGAGGGGGTCAAGAAAGTGTTTGATGAGGAGCTTAACAAGCTGGCCCATTTGGAAGCTGCTGCATCGGAATTCAACGTCACGCGAAACTATCTTGACTGGCTTACACAGATCCCCTGGGGACAACGAAGCGCGGAGAACTACAGCATCTCGAATGCAATGAAGGTGCTGGAGGAGGACCACTACGGACTGAAAGACGTCAAGGATCGAATATTAGAGTTTATTGCAGTCGGAAAACTGCGGGGAACTGTTGAGGGTAAAATCTTGTGCTTGACGGGACCCCCTGGTAAGCCACAATATAATTATGTTAGCTTTTACATGCTTCGGAAAAAGTAGGACTAATATGTATGCGCTACAGGCGTCGGGAAAACTTCAATCGGTAAATCGATTGCGAGGGCACTGAATCGGCAGTTTTACAGGTTCAGTGTAGGTGGTTTGACCGATGTGGCAGAAATAAAGGGTCATAGACGAACGTACGTTGGTGCATTGCCGGGGCGTATCATTCAGGCTCTGAAGAAGTGTCAAACCGAAAACCCTCTTGTTCTGATTGATGAGGGTAAGCATTAATCGCAATCGACATCTCTCCCAAACTAAAACTAATTCCCTATTTCTTATAGTCGACAAAATTGGCCGTGGCCACCAAGGCGACCCCGCGTCCGCCCTCCTTGAGCTTCTCGATCCCGAGCAAAACAATTCCTTCCTTGACCACTACATGGATGTCCCCGTCGACCTTTCCAAAGTCCTCTTTGTCTGCACAGCTAATATGACAGACACAATTCCTCGCCCACTGCTTGACCGCATGGAGATGATTGAGCTGTCCGGCTACGTCGCTAACGAGAAGATGGCCATCGCGGAGAAGTACCTTGCACCACAAGCGAAGGAGCTAAGTGGTCTCAAGGACGTCGACGTAGCGCTTGGGAAAGACGCAATTGAGGAGCTAATTAAGGCGTATTGTCGCGAGAGCGGAGTCCGGAATCTCAAAAAGCAGATTGAGAAAGTCTTCCGCAAAGCCGCGCTCAAGATTGTGCAAGACCTTGGTGAGTCTACTCTCTCAGAGGCCAAAGGCCTAACTCCCGAGGGCAAAGCCGCGCTCGCGGAAGCCGAAAAAGCTCCCCCAACACCATCACCAACGACCTCACCGCTCCCGTCCATTGTTAATACAACACCGGCGAACATTGCTGCTCAAACCACGCAGAACCCACGTGTACCGCTGGCGCTTGAGGTCCCCAAGGATGTGCACGTCTCAATCACAAAAGATAACCTAAAGGACTACGTCGGCCCACCAATCTTCACTTCCGACCGTCTCTATGATATCACGCCGCCCGGAGTAGCCATGGGTCTCGCCTGGACTCGCCTCGGAGGCGCGGCTCTCTACGTAGAATCAATCCTAGAAGCCGCTTTGACACCCAAATCTACTCCCGCGCTTACTACGACCGGTAATCTCAAAGCCGTCATGAAGGAGTCTACCTCAATCGCATATTCGTTTGCAAAGTCACTCATGGCAAGGAAGTTCCCCGGGAATAGGTTCTTGGAGAAGGCGAAGGTGCATTTACATTGTCCTGAGGGCGCAGTACAGAAGGATGGACCCAGTGCGGGGATCACGATGGCAACCAGTTTCTTGTCGTTAGCGCTGGATGAAAAGGTGGACCCGTCGTTGGCGATGACGGGGGAGTTGACTGTCACAGGGAAGATACTGAGGATTGGTGGGCTGAGGGAGAAGGCAGTGGCAGCGAGGAGGAGTGGGGCGAAGACGATTGTGTTTCCGGAGGATAATATGAGCGATTGGTTGGAGTTGCCAGATGTAAGTAACTGTTGCCCTGGATTAGTAGGCCCTTCCTTGGAAGTATGCAAGAAGCTAACGAGGTGTGTATGACATAGTATATCAAGGAGGGACTGGATGGCCGCGCTGTAAGCTGGTACGAGGAGATCTTCCAGCTGGTATTTGGGCATGTGGATAAGGAGAGGGCAAATAAGTTGTGGGTGGAGCAGCTGAAGGACGACAAGGAGAAAGAGAAGGAGAAGGAGAAGGAGAAGGAGGACGCCGAAGCTTGAGGACGCTTCGTCTGGTTGTTGCTGCCGTGGTAGTGTTAGCAGGGATGGAATTGTATATATGGGGCAAGATCACCCACTTTTTCAAGGTCTCTTGGTGAGGTCGGGAGGATGGAAACGCATTGTTCTTTCATACCACCTTTTCCCTGGCAAAGGAACTACATCAAACCTTCATAGCTAGCATTATGTTTTTTTTGTTTGCCTTTTGTCACAACATCTATTCTCTTCTTTTTCCATCTCTTCTCTTGTTTCTAGGTTTCCCAACCACCCCTCTTGCCTTTTTACCCTCCCTTTATTTTTCTTTCCCTTTTTATGTGTGTGTATTAAAACAAAAACTTTTTCTCTGGGTGTTTTTTTTTTTTTTTTTTTTTTTTTTTTTTTCCCTCCTTCCCCATGGATTCCAATTCGCAATTCTAGACTTTTTACAAAAAGAAAATTAAACTGATACTTTTTGTGGAGATTGTCCTCTTTTTTTTCCTTTTTTTTTTTTTTTGGGTGGGGGGGGGGGGAAGATATATATATTTCATTGTTTTTGTTTATGGAGAATCTATTACTATCTCCCATCCCCCCTCCCCGCCCCAGATTCTTTTTATTTTTTTATTTATTTATTTTTTTTTTTAAACACAGCCAAGGTTGGCTAGATTGGTTCCCGACCGACCCGACCCGACCCGGCCCGAGTGTTGCTTCACGAGATGGGAAATGGGGAATTGGGGGGGCGAGGTTTATGTGTGTGTGTATGTGTGTGTATATATATTTCTTAACTTACTATAGAGAAAGTCTGGATGGATGGATGGATGGATGGATGGAATGGTACGAGTACTGTGATCTCTCTCTTTCTCTTTCTCTCTCTCTCTCTGTGGTATATATAGACAGCTGGGGAAAAAAAAAAAGGAAATAAAAAAGACATCTCTGCTCTAATAAAAGTTGATGAACAAAGGGTTTTTTTTGTTTTTTTTTGACGATGCATTTTCGGACGTTATCGATTTATATTGTTCAGGGCTGTGGACGTCCCCTTCACCACCCCCACTAGACCCCATATCACCCGCGTCCATCTATCTACTTTCGGCCACTTTCTCTATGTGCTCGTGTGAAATTATGTACCACCATCCCTCTTCACCTATGACTCACTCGTCCACTGGCCCCACTCTCGCACTAAGTTACCTACACCCCGCACTTACTCCGTGCTCAGGTGTCCCACGCTCATATTTCGCCCTTACTTGTTACCCTGAGAATACCACCCCCGACCCTCCCGCCCCCCCAGGCACCCCCTTACATCTATCTAAAAAGGCAATTTCAAGTCAAATGAACTCTAACAGCAGTGGGGGGTGTTTGCTAAAAGGGAACGACATGAAACATGAGGAGAACTGGCCGCGTTTGTTTTGTTCTCATGTAGTTTAAATTTTCATAATACTAGCTATATATGTAACTATAATAAAAATTCCAGTCCCGTTTTTTTTTTTTTTTTTGCTAATATTACTGCCTGAAAACGCCATTACCTGGATTTTACCCAGCTCCAACGAGTGGGTCTGTTTATACAATACAGTTGACATGAGCATGAGATTTACGGCTTGTATAAAGTTGAAACCACTTGGCCCTACATTAAGTTAGTAGGCTACGACTCTGCATGGCCGTGATGGATAGAGGAAAAAATCACCATAAAAAAGGAAGGAAAAAAAGGACAAGAAGAATGAGATTGGAAACATGAGGGGAAAAATACATGTATCAAGGACCACAGCCGATCTGAAGTTCTTGGGCAGGTTCACTGATTTTATACGAGAGCTTTCACATTGCTGTAGGGTACTTGTCCATACAGTCGGAATACATCCGCACGTGCTTTGTTGTCAGTAAGATACAATTCATGCACAAACGCAGCGTTATGGAAGCCTCCCCGAGGACCAAGTGATCAGTGTCCACTTGACTTTTTTTTTGCCGTTCTCCTCCGCTGCACTGACTCCTCCAGCTCCTTACACTCAGCCCATAGGTGACCAACCAGCCCACAATTCCAGCAACGAGCCTAAGGCCTCTCCACGTTTCAAAACCCCCATCAAACGTATCATTTCCTCTCTGCCCATTTCTTGACCGATTGAACCCAGGACTACCATCTCTACTACCCCTCTACCAATCCTTGACGGACAGCCACTTCTTTCCTTGCCATCTCCACGCCTCTGACTATCATTCCAATCATTTCGGCTGAGACATCCATGACCCCGAACTGCTGGTTGAGCTGACGAAGGACGACAGGCGGGAACCTCCATCTCCATTCTCATTTACTACTTCCCACCCCGTGAGCAACGCTGTGGCCCTCATTGCAGAGAGCGAGGTTCATGCAATCGACCACATCAAAATTCTGCTGCATCCATCTCTCCTGAATTTGACTCATAGTAGGAAGCAGAACCGAAAATTCTTCTGTTTTCTCAAATGCACTGCCGTCGTATTTCACCAATCTTCTACTGTAGTGACGAAGCCATATACGTCGCTTGCTATCTATAGGGCCTTTCATGGCCAAGCAACATTGCCTCTGCGCCTCTGCGATTAGCTTCCGCCCTCTCCATAGCTCTCTGTGTCTGAGTTCACTGCAACTATCTCCTTCTCTATTCGGAGGCTTATGTTGGTCCGGCGTGATCTAAGGATTTGAAATAACAGGATTGATGATTCGAGATACCAAACCGTTCACATTTGCTTCTTTAAAGTCGGGGTTTGCCTTGGTTGGATATCCCTCCACTATGAGATATCGAACGAGGGAGTCATGTACCAGCTCCTTCATCTTTTAAGACGATTTCCGGTCCAGGAATAAGCTCTCATTGTTGGCGATCAACATACAATCCACTCGAGTTTCAAACCTAAAACCCAATTTATTCTGGGATAGAGACTTTGATAATTACGCACGAAGGCCACCAATATCCTCTCTATCAGTGCCATTCACAGTTGCATCGGATAAACGGTAGTAAGCAAATTCTGGAATTGGGGTTTGGATAGGGCCGAAACCAGGCATTTAATTCGCTTGTATGAACCATGGTGCTCATCTTGTTGGGCATGGAATTGTTTCGCGATGCTCTCAGTTTCCAATGCGCGGATTCGGGTAACAATCGGTGAGCCTTCGTGTATCTGGAAGTGCGTCCTAGCTGCGGCCGGTTTCTACTTATCATTAAAATCATTAGAGTCAGCTTCTGACCTGATGTCAATATCATATCAACTATGGAATCAGAAATGTCCGAAAAGTCTTGTAGTCTTTGCCGATAGTACGTAATGCAGAGTCGTCAGTTGCAGCCATAGCAATAGCTATTGCTTCGGTGGTTTTAGCAAAATCTTGCTCCAAACACGCTTTCTCACTATAGCGAGGCGTCGTTCGGTATGGTGGTTATGGTGCAACGAACAAGGGTGACGACTATGGTATCAATCAGACCTATCAGATATTGTTCTGATTCTTGTTGCCTTTAACGCCATTTGATTCCATCAGATTTTTTTTTCGGCTGTTTCAGTGATAGTTCCATAGAATTGAGGAGGAACAATTGAACTAATATTACTGTGAATCCACAATCTTCACCATGAGTTAGGGCAGAGCGTTAAAAGTACCCAAATAATGAGTACGTCCCTATCGTCTGTCTAGGTGTGTACCACTGGCATTACATAATGCCCGCATTTCGGACTCCGAGAAAACCTCAACTGTAGCCCATTGGATACATGATAGCAATCCCTGGTACCATATGTAGCTTCGCTGCTCCTACTATCGTTCCTGGAATTGCATATGTAGCTTTTGATTCATACTACCTACTCGCTCGTTCAAAAAGTATTGGAACGGCATAAATTATGTAATATTGCATATTGCATAACCGAAATTACACTTTCTGTTCACCCCTACTCCCTGCACACAATCATACTTTACGCACCACTCCTACTGTCGACGCAGCGCTGTACAAATAATCCAGTGATGCAGTATTATGTGAAGAATATTTATCCATTATAATTATAGTCATCCTTAGCTCTAATACAGTGAGCCATAATCCCAGGAAGAGTAGAGGTGTGCTGATTGATCCCATTCACAGTAATCCTATTCCACACTTAACCTGCTCGTTTTCCGAGCACCTCAAGATTCTTTTCTTTATGAGACCAGATTGTTTTCAATAGGATTAAAATCTGGAGAGTTTGGAGCAAAGCTTGATCAAAAAACAGAACTCTTATTAACCGCTCCAGCAATCGCATGCTGTACCGAGTACATCTAGTATAGTACTAGTAGAAAGTCTTGTAAGGTACATTAACGTATTGCATGCTAAGTATCGCAGCTCTTCTTTTGGTGACCTCCGGACCTACATAATGTATTTAGTAACTGCGGAGCTACTTACTTAACTCGCATTTGGTGCAATTAACAATTATTCAACAACAGCGGCAGACAGCGAAAGACTATGTGGATATTATCAGAAAGATAATGACCACGGGCAAGAAATGAGGGGAGTTATATTGTTGGACTGGGGGTTAAACCTTACAGCATCATGACTTGCATGCATTACATACTTTTTTTACGCATCAGCCAGCCATTCCAATACTTTTTGAACGAGCGAGTACATTATACGTAACGTCCCTGTATATGTACGTATCGCTGGTACGTACATACGTGCAAAGTTATTACTTCACCCCTGCGGGTCTACCTACATCCAAGAGGCGTATTGGTAGGCCCAACGTCGCAGCCGCGTCAGTTGGTCACTCAACAGCGGCTACGAGATGTGCGAGGATAGAAGATATTTCATAGCGGATCCGTCTATGGAGGCTTCGGACTGAGCGGTATTGTAGTTCATATCGTTCACAAAGGCCTAGACTCATTCTTGTGGGCGTCGAGACAATTGTTGTGGTAGTCCTGATTAGTTACACAATCAGACAGCAGAAACTTGTATAGGTATTAAATGGTAATGTGGTTATTTTAGGGTGTGTCAATAAGATATTTAGACCCTGCCATGGCTTGGCGCTGCAAGCGGGGTTACGTGATTAAAAAAAAAAAAAAAAAATAAAATAAGTTATTTATTTAGGACAGTAGTAGTCTGTTACCCAACAACCGAGAGCACATACAGCAAGCTAGGCAACAAAGAGACGAACAAAACAGGCACAGGCAGTAATACAGGTTCTAAGGGAGGGTACAACCAACTTGCGACAGGAGAATGAGAGTGAAAGCCAGAATATATCAAACAAAACGAAGGGAACAAACAAGTCCAGAAGCATTGACAACGCGTAGTGACTGCCTAACACCTTCATGATAAGTCGTATCGCCGGTGAACAATTGCCTCAGCCAAATCACGGATCAGCTCCCGTTCATCTATGATCTTTTCTAGCTTTTGAATTTCCTTATTCTCTCTTTGCGCTCTAACAGCACTACGAACACCATCGGAACACACCATATACACCCGTTGATTAGGATTTAATTCTCCTTCCCTCAAATTTTCCCTAACAGTAGCTTTCGTGCCTTCAACTAATATTTCTTTAGCTTTTGTCAATCTTGAATAGTAGTCTTCCTCATCATCACTATCATCTGTCGTGTATCCAAGCTGGTCACGCATGATGTTGTTAATGTGTTGGTTGGTCTTGGATCGAACAATAAATGCCGGAATTTTAAAAGCCTCGCATTGCTGCAGAATTGCAATGTCCTGTTCTGTGAAGCGGTTGTCTATGAGGACAATGATCAGATCAAAGATAAAGAGCCCTTGGGCATTGAAATATTGTGGTCCTGGAATTTTCAAGGTTCCGGCGCCGGGGACATCATACCACACGAATTTGTTGTAGGGTTCAGTGGAGCTGGGATCGGGGTAGGGGGTGATCGTTTTTGTTGTCTCGGTGATTCCGATACGCGCTGCATTGCTATCCTGATTCCGGAGCCCTCGCAACGCATTAATTAAGGACGATTTGCCAGAACCAGATGTGCCAGCGACAGCAATATGGAACCTGTCATCTCCCTGGACAAGTCTCTCCTCAGCTCTCCTCCGCTCCTGTCTCGTTGGAAAAACTTTTGCATTAAGCTTTTCCCGGATGGCTTGTTGTTGGGCCCTCAATCTTTCCAACTCTTTTTGAGAGTCTTTCCACTCCTCGTGCTTTTTTCGAAGTTCCTCCTGCAGGTGTTCATTCTCTTTCTCCCACTTCGCCCGTTTTTCTTCTCTAACCTGGTCTTTTAGTTCAGTCCGTTCCAGCCCCTTCTTGATGTTTTCTACTTGGTGTCGTAGCTTTTTATTTTTTTCCTGCTGCTTTTCTCTTTCTTCGCTTGTCTTCTCGAGTTCATGAATGGCAGCAATAGTCGGGTTTCTGGGTTTGGAACGTTTCTTCAGCACGAGGAGGACTGCGCCGGTAATACAAAGTCCAGCTGCACTTCCTGCACTAACCGTAGTAATGCCTGCCAATGCGGCAGTAGCAATTACAAGAGGGAGCACTGTTTTGATGCGATGGAAATTAGCTAAGCATAGCAGCTCTTCAAAGTCGCTCGAGCAAAATGCAACTTACTTCCTTCGATTGCGTGGTTCATTGGCAGTGAATAGATGCCCACGGTGGAATTACGGTCAGTGTGTCTAGGAGATTAGGCGTTGGTGCCAGTGAGGGTTTAACGATAAAGTACTTGAGGAACAGATGCTTGTCATTATAAGGACCTGGGAAGCCCCATCTTCATATCGGAACTGCATTAACCCCGCACTGAAGACTTCCACCAATCTTTCCTCTGTCACAACTGCAACCCGTAAGCCACGGGTAAGCAGCCTGGCACCCGAACGACAGAGCCACCCCTGGGGGTTGTACTCGCCAGTTACTGTAGCGGTCATGGCCGGAGCCAGGATGCTGGCCTTACATTGAGCCGCCACCAACCAGCTGCCTCGTTACCCGCAGCCAATAGCAATAAGCTCCGGGTCGCAGCGCCGATCATTGACGTATTCTCGGCAGATAAGGCCCTGAGGCCCCTCCTGTAAATAGCTTCTTCTTTCCTTGTTCGTTGTCTTGTTCTTCGAATAGAGGACGCTGTTGCTGTCCGCCCGAAATTGTGCTCCCTCCAATAACCTTCACTTTGAAGTGGAAAAATATTGGCCGCTTGAAACATACCCCAATGGTCAAAAGGGGCATCCTCATTCACAAGACCTGATATCACGCAATTCCAATCTCTAGCACGAACTCCGTTACAAAATGAATTCTCCCTACCAAATTCATTGTATGGTATGAGACAGTCTACCAACTGTTCATCCGTGAGGTGAATTAGGCCTATATAAGATTAGCAGCGGCCTTTCTGAAATGACAACTTACTCTCGCAGAACACATCATAGTCTCAGAGTTCAAGGGCGTTATTTGTCGCGGATATACTACGCCCAGAAGACCTGTGCTTAACACTGAGAGGAGCCTCAGTAACGAGCACGGATGACAGGCATCGTAAATTGTCAATATCGGGAGGCTATGTCTGTTTGCAACAATGATACCAACTATGTGTGAGGGAGAAATATTTCAAGGAGATCTCGTCCTTCGTGTCGGAGCTTTATGCTCAGGCGACTGTCTTCTAGAAGCTTCCTAAAGGGAAGCATATCTAAGCTACTTAGATTAGTTACTAGTACATGAAGGGCTGGCTCTCTGCTAAGCCAGCCTTACACCATGCTTCTGTTATCTCCGAGGTTATGTAGATAACGACATGACATTGAAACCTGGACTGTTGGAATATCGTGCTATGGCATCGACGGCATCGTGAGGTATGGCACGCAAGGTATGCTATGCATCCATGGTATGGCATGCAAGATATGAATGACCTCGATAGTACGTACAGAATGCCTACAGCCTCATGCTATGAAGGAAATCATATATATATAAGTTGTGTATAAACCGTCGAATAGTCATAATTAATCAATCATAACTTAACGAATCAACTGTATCCAATCAGGGACTATGCCTAACAAGGAAGTAGTAATGCCAAGATACCTAAAAGGGCAGTCCACGGCGCCTAAATACCAACAGGGAGGAGCCCAGTTTTCAGTCCCAGAGGTCAAACAATCGAACTTCAAGCAGGCTTGACCTCTGTCAAGAGCCACATACGAACATACTCCTCTCCGAGCCGGAGATAGCCATCTTTCTCCACGTCCGCTACTTTTCTGAACACTTCTTTCTCGACCCAAGGGACATGCTGCGAATGTAACGTCGCACCCCCAAAAGGGCTTGCCTTGCCGCCACCATTGCATAGATCCGCATCATCTTACTCTGCTCCCACAGTGCGGCGTACAATCTTACCCACGCCACCTGTAGCCTCGTCCACTGCATCAATGTAGACCTTCCAGCGCGGACTCTGGGGATCCCAGTGCTGCATTGCGGGCCCATCTCGCAAAATGCTCATCCCTCACGGCGGAAGTATCGTCCACGTCTGCCCATCTTTTCCTCTCTCTTTTTTATGCATTTAAGTAGTCTCGTAACCATGCATTTGAGGTATCATTCCTTCACGTACCGATACCAGGACACCGGAGAGTTTAGTAGGATATGTGCCAATGGGCGTAGGTACTGGTGGCCGAGGCTAGCTAGGAGGAGTAAGGCTAGGCAATGCCAGCCTAGCAATGGCTAAGGGTGTCATCTTCACAATTCGTAGAGGGACCATAGTCGTTTGTCGTGCTCTGTGAAGGCGCGGTAGGCCTGGCGGGATATTTTGTGATGGCTGAATTGCAAACTTAGCTTATGTTCGCGGCGATGCGGCACCGCAGTTTGCGTATGCTGCATAGTTACATACAGTGACCTGTCAAAAGTCTGGCTTGCATGATACACTTACCCCAATATTCCTAATCGCCAAGAATTTTTACGGGTCACCGTAATACATATGTATATTGCTACCAGCTACTGTTCAAATTTCTTTTTGAGATCTGACTCCCACAGAAAGCTTTCAGGTTTTGTTCCAGGGGAAGAAAGATATTTTGATAAACGTCATTCTTAAACCTTTCAAGGAATAATGCTATCTCACGGCGCTCCAGACCTTGGATACATCTCTTCACAGAAAATGCAGAGTTGTCCCCCACAGGCTCAAAAAGTTCCAAAACAAGTTTAGCAGGGCATGTGCTTTTGTTAATTTACCCTGATGATAATTTATACACTTCTATTTGTGGATTTCGGGCCGAACAATACCGAGTGAAAGCAGGATCACATTGCAGAATGAGCCAATCGAGGACCACTCATCTGTTTTCGGGTTATTCTCGCCATAGCCCTTAGGGCGGCATTGCGAGGAATGGTTAAAAAAAAAAAAAAAAAAAAAATTTATGGTACCAAGAAGTTTCATTTGCATATATATAAAGGTCATAGACAAGTACCAAATAAAACGAAGTGGTAAAAGGAGAGTATGCATCTATTATGTACTCGGGGGTCAGGGTTAGTCTTCAGATGCATACGAGCTGCATAACTGGGAGTCTTGCAGATGCCCCATAGCAACGCGACATAGCATGGATAATTGAACAAAAGTCTTCAGAACTTTTATATGGGATTTACATACAAAAACTTCTATCATGAAAATAATAAGGTGTCGCAGCCCCACCAGCAGCAATAATAGCTCAGAGTCTATCTGGCATACTCCTAACTAATGACAGAAACCTCTCCTACATTATCTTTTCCTATTCCTCTTGTAGCTTTTCCTTCAGTACCTCTCTGTCCTTAATCAGACAGCAGATTTGCATCGTCACGTAGTGTAATAATTCTAAGACGCTCACCTCGTGTAGTCTCTCTATTCCGGAACTTGCTCGGACTGCCAAAATAATCTTTTCGGGCTCCTCGTAGCTTCATTGCTGCTGTAACTTATGCGCATACCGGTAATATAGCTCTGTTGACACAAGTGTCTAGCGACACGTCTAAATTACAGTTAATTTGTGTTGTCCAAATCGCGTTACCTAGAGGAAGCTTGGCAATGCAGTGCATATGTAGCGCTTCTGAAGACTTACCCTTGACCCCGAGTACTGTTGGAAAAGCCACAAAAAGCACAGCACCATCACAGAAAAAAAAATTATTGGATCGCTTAATGTCAATTACGTTCGATGCCAGCAATCGTCCCTTCTTATAGCATAGTTCCTTCTCGGCTTAGGCAACTGCGTTCTATTAGCTCCTCGCTACACCTTGGCAGCAACCACACCAGACACCCCTAAGTATGATACGGTATGGTGACTTAGAAGCATGATGAGTATGTATTCATATGCATGTTATGAAGTATAGCAAGCGTGGTGGCAGCATAGCATGATACTAGACAGAAAAATAAGTATTTGGACAGGCATATTCATGCGCCATGCAGTATTCGGCAGAAACTAGCATATTTTCGTATGCTTGGCTGGTGATAGCCATAAGACAGTCCATATTTCGTGATAGGGTGTCCAAATTCATTATGTAAGAAAGTATTTGGACAGCTGACGTGATGAAATTTGGACAGCTGACATAATGAATTTGGACTTTCACACATATTCTTTCTTGCCAAGCATACGAAAATATGCTAGTTTCCGCCAAATACCGCATAGCGCATAATATGCATTATCCCCTGTCCAAATACTTATTTTTCTGTCTAGTACGCATTATCCCCTGTCCAAATACTTATTTTTCTGTCTAGTAAGTATGTGTAGCATGGTGGAAGATTGAACGCAGTGGAGAGCGGGAGTGGATCAGTGCAGAGGGTGCTAGGGGGGAGGTATGGGGCCTACTCATTCAGAGAACAGCGCTAGTTTCAGCTGATGCCTCCGGATATTGGCCTCCGACGTATTGCTAATGGGGCCCTTGATCAAACTGTTGGCGAAACCGGCATCAACGACCTCGATTTCGTGAGTTCTGACGTTTCCTATACCGTCAATTCGCTATACTAATGCTCAATACTCATACAAAATTCGGCTACGAGGGACAAAATTCACAAATATGCTAAGATCACTGTATCGCACTTTGAATTCTTCGAACAACTCCGCATCAAGGATAAGTCCAATCCTTCGTTGCCGGCTTTTCTCATGTCGCGACTGGTGAAGGCAAACTTGACTCAACGACAGTATTTCATGTATGCAAAGTCTCATCATAATAAGATTTCTGCTGAGGATGAGATCGTGGAAGATCCGGAGAAGCCTACGAAAGACTTTAAACTCTCTCTGCAGAGCTGCAGTGCTTCACGTGCTTTGATTGACCCTTCTGTGGCCATTCTATCGCACACGACTGCTACCACCTACATTGATTGGAAGCAAGGGCCATTCAGGGAAGTTGAAAAGGCAAGCTACCTGGAAGTCATACCTGAGCATAGATCTGAGGCCAGTCAAACCACGGTTACTTCAGTAGCTTTAACACGTGCTGGCGATGGTAATGAAGCAACAAAGATACCGAAGTACATCATACCGCCTCCACCTCAGTCATACGGCGTTTCTGGACAGCCAAAGCCATTTCGTTGCCCATACTGTTACAAAATGGTGTGCGTTTCAAGACCTCGGGAATGGAAGTACGTCTTCTTGTATCATAATTCACAGCCATGTATGATACTAATATTCAGTTGCATTAAGAAAACACGTTCTTGATGATGTGCGGCCCTATGTCTGCACTTTTGAGCATTGCGCTCAAGAAGAACGTCTATTCGACAGTCGCAAGGGGTGGTACAATCATGAACTCCAATGCCATCGACGGGAGTGGGAGTGCAATGTCAAGTCATGCGAGAGCTCAGTATTTTCTGATCTATCTTCGTTCCACCACCATCTGCGGCACCGTCATAGCGATGTGCTATCAGGTGCGGCTAACTTAGTTGACTTTAATGACGACAAACTAGCATTTCTGTCGAGCCATTGCGAGATCCAGGCAGGATCTGAACAAAAGTGTCTATTCTGTTCCGTTTTTCTCCGTCCTTCTATTATGACAGGCCATCTTGCCACTCATTTGATTGATATTGCTTTATTTACGCTGCCTAGATCAGACTCGGATACTAATGACAGCAACGTAGTTCAGGAAGCGGATGATAGGCAGTCATCTAACCACCCTACTAATCAAAGCATCCACCAGTCGCTAGAAACTATGTCCAATCTTTCCTGGGGAAGTGATACTAAACCGGCAGATACGCATGGGCTTGATGAAGCCGAGTGGTGGAAAAGAACATTGTCGTCCAAGCGAAGGTCAATTACAGCACACCGCACTGCCCCCTGGCTGGACAGCACGCCTAGGTACACACAGCCCCATGTCCTTAGGGTGATCGATTTCAATGATGATTTGAATATGCTTACTTTAAGCTACATACAGTCTAACCTTGCTATACCGGACGACTAAAAATCCGGTACTTTTCATCCAGTATAGCAAGGTTCCGGTATAGAATAAAATGCTTGGCAGCTGTAAAAGGGGGATGGCAAAAATTTGCATAGAAATTACTAGAGTAGGAAATAAACAAGTGTAGCAACCATTAACTTAATCCAAGTCTATTGAATATTCACTGCTCTCACCATCTAGAAATGTGTCAAGCCTTAAAATCAAATACACAAGCATCGACTATAGCCAGAATATGCAACTCTGACTGTTTTTCTAAAAGCCTATCAATTCACACAAAAAAAGCTTCAAACTCTACAAGCATGGCTCCAGTCTTCCAGCAGCAGCAGCGACAGCAGTGGCAGCAGCAATGGCGACAGCGGTGGCGGCAGCAGAGGTAGCAGCAGTGATAGCAGCAGCGGTGACACCAGTTTTATCGATGGCAGCAGTAATGGTGGTAGCAGTGACAGCAACAGAGTGGTAAACAACCAGACTAAGTGGTAAAGTGGGGTAGTCTAAGATGTATTAGTATTACAGTCACTGGTCAAAAGTCTTGGTGAAAGCGATCTGAGCACCAAGCGGCAACAATGTCCATATGAACAAAAATTGAGATATCTCCACGAGAAGTGACCCAATTAACCTACAACTTGAACTGGTGATAGTGTAAGCAGTATGGTTTATGCTACAGCACAGGATATACTTATAGCACACTGATTGCAGTGTAATATCTACAAAAAGTTATTGATGACTAGGTATTCCATACAAAAACTGTGACTTTTTGAAATGTGATGTATCTTTAGCACCACAACTAGATAGACAAACAGGATTTTTTCTATGATAGGTACTACCTGAAACTTCATGGTTCCGGTTGTAGAACAGATGTTGGGGTCATGTGGCTGCCGAGATAAAATCGCAAACTTCAAAGAACGCCAAGATTGCCAAATTCCCATACAAAATTGTCATTTTAGGGTCAAATATCGGTGTCTGGAAATAAATAGCTCCACACAGAACCCGCAACACAACATAAAAAATATCAAAAATATGAAATAAGATGGACTCAATATGTATTTTCATAGCAAAATTTACTAGCCCCAAAAATATTCTCCTTGTATGGAACTACACTATTATGCAGAGAGAATTTAGGTAAAAAATGCTAGAATTTGCTCCTGATTTATTGGTCCATATAATTGACTACTACTATTCTCATGATTGCTGCATGTGATATGCAAGACTATAGACCCGGTGCTATCAATTGCAGGTACAACTTCTGAAATTAAGCTATGGATCATGGAGATATGAGCGTTTGAAGTTGTGCAAGCAAGCATTTTGAGGTGCCAAGAAAAGTGGCGTCACCAAGACTTTTGACCAGTGACTGTAGCATGTCCGGTATAGCAAATATTATTTGTATGGAGACAGGGGGTAGTTGTCTGGAGGTTTCTGTCCGGTCCGGTATTGTTAGGGCGTCCGGTATATCATAGCAAGGGAAATTTGTATGGGAAATGGATGTCCGAATCAGAGGCCATCCGGTATAGCAAGGTTTCCGGTATAGCGAGGTCCGGTATAGCAAGGTTAGACTGTAAATCTAATCTTTTGTAATAATAGGTGAGGATAATCATAAAACACTTGCAGCGGCACAGCTTCAGGATCAAAATCTGCATAGTACAGTGTAACCTTGCTATACCGGACGAGTAAAAATCCGGCACTTTTTGTCCGGTATAGCAAGGTTCCAGTATAGAATAAAATGCTTGGCAGCTGTAAAAAGGGGGTGGCAAAATTTGTATAGAAATTACTAGAGTAGGAAATAAACAAGTGCAACAAACATTAACTCAATCAAAGTATATTCAATATGCATCACTCTCACTACCTAGAACAGGTCGAGCCTTAAAGCTCTTGGGGAGCATCCAATACCTACTCAATATGCCTATCAGTAGGTGTTAGGTTTCTTAACCTCGAGTACTCACCTTGATTGTACATTAAAGACAAAAGTGATGATATTAACAAATGCCTTTCTTTGGGTGATAAAAAAGAGAGAACTTGAAATAAAAAAGACTTTCCACTGCTTCTAATCATGGCTATTTCTTCAGCATTATTACGGCTTTATCTGCTTGCCGATCTTTTACAGTATCTTTAGAGACAGATCTTGGAAGAGTGACCTTCTTCAAATAGATTCTGCAAGCTTATATTGTAAGGTACTCTCTTGCCCATATGGCAGAATCTCACCTACTTAAAGCTATATACCCCTTCTGTTACGGGTTCACCGCAACCGTAGGGCGGTGGATGGAACCATGCGGACGCGCATACGGTATGCGCATATGCGACGTAGGCGATATGCGACAGCTGGGCGCCGGCGTCGCAGTCACGAAATGTGCTATATGAGCTACGCAGAGGACTAGCGAGCATCGCTAGTGAAGTGTCTTTTGACCTGGCGGACGGTAACTCTCTGCGTTTACCACATCCGTTACACCTTCTCCCCCAGTGTCATGAGATCCACAAGCTCAGAGACATTCTCTAACTACTCTGAATTAGTTCTGTATTCTCCTGGTCACTTTCTACTTCTTCCAGTTATGTTTCGCATTTATCCTTATGTATATTCAGCGGCCAGTACGGAGTACTCCCTGTCGGGTAAAGTTTTTGTTTGCAGTAAACACCTACTGGTGCATATCATACAAAATTAGCGCCCGACACTGCATTTTAGCACCCAACAGCGTCACCCGACAACCAAAAAGAGTCGCCCGACAACTATCTAAAGTCGCCAGACAACCAAAGAGGGTCGCCCGAGAACCAAAAAGTGTCGCCCGACAAGCAAAAAAAGGTTGCAACTGCGTCGCCCGACTCTTAGCATTGCGGGCGACTGCCAAGCACGTCGGGTAAAATAAAGAACAGGAACGGGATCAATTACAAAGAAATATGCATAGTCTGACACAAAGAAAGAACAACAAAAAGATGATCTGCTTTGGGCTGATCCTCTTCGAATCCAGGTTTGGCACTACCGGTAACACTAGCGTATGAAGATCAGTAGTCTAATTGCATTGCCTTTATGCATTCTATGGCTACCAACTTATCGGCTTGGCATAGGCACAAAGTATCAGTGCTTAAGGTGCTAACCGCCAGTGCTTACTTACTCACTTGCGGCGAGGAACTAAGCACTTGCTGAGAGTACCACCACACAGTCAATTCACTAGTGTTACCTGCCGCCCTTTGTGAGCACACGTGACCTCTCCACCAATTTCACTATGTAGTATATTACTACATCCAGTGTATAATATGAGAAGTCCATCATTATTCTTTAGTTTATTTCTACTTAGTATTGCTCTTTGAGCTGGTACTTATATACATAAGGCTAGTTCCCCTAGCTGATCCTTTGAAATATCTAGTTTTGCTCGACGGCAGATGTATCAAGTTTCTTGTTTTTAGTAAAATAAGAAGGATGAATTTATCTTCTCTGTGTTCCTGAAGTTTAATGCTGGATGCAACATGACCGTAAGAACATACAAATGATGAGAAAGTAGATGCCTCCAGTGCCTTGCAGTACAGTATCTATGCAGTTGTTAGCAGCCAACAAGAGTCTCTTTAAAGAGCTTGCCCTGAATATTATGTAGTCCTGCCATCCTGACAATCAAAATTATCATATCTTACAGTCGAACCAGTTATATTGGATAATCTCGGAACCGCTGGGTTTTATCCAATAAGACAAAATATCCAATAATCCCCACCGGCCCAATTGGCTCGGGGCGGCAAAGTTGGTTCAAAAAGAGAGGCTATCCGATATGACAGGATCCAATATAAGAGGTTCGACTGTAAGTCTATCTTCCTATAGTCTGACTTCCACGTTTATTTACAAAGAAGATTCCGATTGTTCCACTCTGGACAACTTCGACCTCACCTCTATCAACAAGATCAAGACCTTGGCAATCGAGACCTCTTCTCCACCTCATATATGACTATGACTCAACGTAAGTCTCTGTCTATTAAGATTGGTCAGGGCTGTAGGGAACGTAGGTTGAAGAAGGGAGTTGGGGTTGAAAGAAAGAGAGACTCAGAGGGATATCGACTATGTGGAGGGATGACCACTATGGCCAAGGCCATCGGGCAGTGGAGCCATAGTGGGGAACAGACATCCAAGGCAGCGAATCATTCCAACAGAATCCCATCCTCTGAAGTCCAATAAGTAAGCGGCTCATTAGTAGTCCAGATTATAGTAGAGAATTGCTTTTAGACATAGTCAATCAAGACATCACGATATCCCTGAAGGAAGGAAATAGACTTTGCATAGCTCTGCCATTATAGATGAACACGTTTAAGTCAACCACAAACTCGTTTAAATGGCAAAACCATAGCATTTAGAAGAGGGGCAACAGATTTCAAACTCAAGGGTAGATGCAGATTCGGGAGTGAGATACTTAAGGGCGAGGAGGAAGACACGGCGGAGCCAGTAGGCTCAATTTCCGCAAAAAAAAAAAAAAAAAAAAAAAAAAAAAAAAAAAGGTATTATACTAAAATTATAGCAAGTATGCAAAGTATTACAGCAAATAGACAAGAGACAATAGTGTATCACGAACGAAACACCGATCAGTGGGTGGGACTCTATAGAAACAAGGAACGGAGTGAATGAAGAAAGCGGAGGAGAAAAGAGAACGGAGGAGAGAAGAGAGCGGACTCTATAGGAAAAGAGAGAGGAAAAATAGGAGAAGGAGAAGAAAAGAGAAGGGGAAAAAAAAACTGATACCAATCCGCTTTTAGCTTTTACTCTTTGCCTCCGTATACAGCAAAATCATGCACAAACCATAACATACAGAAAAAGAAAAATCCAGCACCGATAAACTATCCCTCTATGATTGCTAAGTTGCGCGTTGTGAAGTATGACGAAAGGAAAATGGCAAGGGCCATCGCTTTTGGCCTCTAGGATCAAAAACAGGGTTTCTTCCCCTGTTGTATTTAGGAAGTGTTGACTGCTCTTTTGAGTATCTTGGCATATCTACTTCCCTGTTAGGCATAAGTGTTGTCAAAGTAACTCACTTACCATGTATATGGGAAGAAAAAGCCTTGTTGAGAGAAGCGGAAGGTATAACCAATGCTAGTGAAGTACCGAGAAGAATATCATTTTTGAACTATACAGCTGGGGTTCTCACTACATCTATATCATTCTTAGGCCTGCTATACTGTATCCCATTACCAATACTCAGTTTTGGTGACTCAAATATAAGATCGATAAACTGCGAGGTCGCACCGGAGTCTATTATGCAAGTAAATTTGGCGGAATTATTAACAAACAACTCAAGATCAATGGGTCTTCTCCTCTAAGGTCATCAGAGGCAGAAATAGAAGAAATAAACTGGCAGGAACGAGAACGACAATTTTTCCCCTTCCTAGCCTCCTTTGATGCAACAGGAACAGCAAATCCAGTACCGGACACAGAAACATCGGGCAAAGCAGAAAACGATTAACAAAATTCAAGGAAAAGGCAAGATCAGAATAGACAGCACTAGAATGCATCCTAGCGCTCTTCAGCCGGCGGTCAACAGCTGAAGAGTGCTCTAGTTTTTGGCTCGGAGTAAAGGATGGCAGTATTAGTGGCTACCGGAGCAGAGGAGACGGAAGCAGGGGTGGCGGGAATGGATTCAGAGGAGGAGGTGGCATTAATTTTTGGGGCAGACAATCAGTTGCTCAGTGCCCATGGTCGGAGGGTCGTTGCAACTACAAGTATCTTCATTCCAATTCTTATCCTAATTTAGTACGTGCTACCATCAAGAGGTTCGTCCCAGAATAGAAGTTGCATACATGGTAGGTCACTCTCAGTCTCGTAGCCAGACTTAGTTAGCATGAAACTCCGCTTAGTCAGTGTCTGGTTACGAGACTACATAACCCCCTCCTTCACTCCACAACTCCCATCCTCCACTGCTCCTATCCTCCAACACTCCCATCTTTCACCACTTCCTCCCTCCCACCCACCAGACCTTCTCCTCGCCACTTTTTGACTCTCCTCTTCCGTTCTCCGTCAATACTTCATTTTCATATATCGTTTGTCCATCATAGATCTACTTCGACCCTGCCATAGCTTCGTGCTGCAAGCGGGGTTATGTGATTTAAAAAAAAAAAAAAATTAAAATAAAAAAATGAATCTACTTCAATTGAACTGTCAGATAAACCCCTCCATTGTTACCAACGCTTATCAAGGCGTACAACATGCAGAAAGAACCACAACTAGGAGAGTTACATAATTGACTTCTGCAAGAATAGAAGGAGAAAGATTTTGTAAGGAGAACAATTGTTGTGTTGCAGAAATGATATAGAACAAATGAAACAAAATAACAGGGGTTAACTAACCATGCAAGAATTAGGAGCCCTCGGGATTCCATAGGAAATTGCTGCTCCTGCTGAGTGCAGCCCAGCTCAACCTTGATGTGCTACGGAAGTCTCAAGCTTGGATTTCTCAATTGCTTTGCAACATAAAAAGGAGGGTTGTTACGGTATAATTATAGGCGTTGAAATAAATGGCATTACAGTTCCAACTTCTTTTGGGATTTCCGGAGGAAGTGCCCACCATCATGCCCCCCCGAGGACATTACCTGTTCCCAGGGCGGCACGTGATCACTGATTAAAAAAAAAGAAAAAACCATCTCGTTTGTGGACAGATGGTATTTTTGATAAAGATGCTATTAATATCAGTAAGATATCAATTGGATTGAGGAACACTGCAGATGAGGCAGGTAGCTTTGGTGGGTGGCTACATAATCAATTGGTAATTTTTCTCATACCTGTTTTCTGTTTCTACCCCACTAAATGCGGCAATAGGGCAATATATGGGATTAGTATGCTCCGATTGTTTACCTGCGGCGCAGGAGGGAACCGTTCTTGTTTCTCCTAGCACATTAGAAGTCACCGGTTATTTCGGTAGATTGAAACGTTATTCAGCAAGGAACCGAAAAAGAGCAGGTATTCTTAGTGGATATGATGCTTTTGCTAAACAGTTGATGCAATAGTATGTCAACTGATGATGAAAATGGCGAACTGGTGCAGCCCCTGGAAAATTCTCAGTTGACCCCCCAAAGAATCCTTAATGGGAGACGGTTGGGAGTAGTAAGGGGACAGGCAAAAGCATCCCGTCCTGGCATATTGCTAGATGACAACAGAAGGTTGAGAGAGGCTGGAGCCCCAAGTTCTCCATACCAGACTCTCCAACTGTGAGATCCCAGTTAGACTGGGCGGTGTTTGAGGCAGACCCTCATAGGTGAGTCACACTAAATAAATAATTATGTCTTACGAAAACTACATTCACAGGGTTGTGCACAGCACATATGAGGAAGGAGGCCAACTCGAAGAAAGGTTCAGAATTTTCGAGGGCTAGCACTAGTATCCCTATCTATGACAGTAAGGACAATAGGACGAACAACAGGTCGCACAGAGGGCCATGGACATGGCGTTGTGGTGCAGCGGTGGTGGAATGCTCAGGGGAGCATTGAAATTGAAGTGATATCAGAAGAGGATCACCTTGTGCTTGCACTGCAAGGGGATTTGGGGTCTCTTCTCATTTCAGAAGATGGTATTGAACTATATGGTGTTAC
Source organism: Kalaharituber pfeilii (assembly GCA_015179045.1). NCBI lineage: Eukaryota > Fungi > Ascomycota > Pezizomycetes > Pezizales > Pezizaceae > Kalaharituber > Kalaharituber pfeilii. Next base: position 233,317 of record WHUZ01000055.1, on the reverse strand, counting down.
GATGCTCATCGCAAAGAACATTCAGAATGAGATTGTTCTTGTCACACCTCTGCACGCAGTGCTGGAGGATGTGAGATGCAACTTGGGGGGGGTTGGGGTTGGGCCTGTTAGTTTGCATGCATCTTTGTTTCGAGGCCATCTCCTGTCAGCATTCATGTATTTCAGGAGGCGTTGTAAAAACTTAAAACTTGAACTACAAAAAGCTTCCAGGATTTTCCTAGTCTCCGTCAAAAGCCCCAATGATTATGATAAGCTTTAATTAAAACATCAGCAAAGGCTGTTACCTGCCCTTCCAGGACGCCAATCTCAGCCTTAGGCGTCCCATCTTACTCCCTCCATTAGGAAGGCATCACAGGATACTGATCCTCCTGATGTCGCTGCAACTGCTGAACTTGTGTCGGGAGGAAGCTGTAATTGAGCCAACGCCAGGACGTAGCTGTTTCCACGGCTGCTTCGGGACGCCTATGATGCAGCCATTTCTGAGGCCGCGTCAGGAAGCCAGTGAGCCTTTGTCAGATGCCTGTGACAGCAGCACACTGAGAGTCCTAATGCAGGCTATGAGGGCCTTCACCTGAATACAGCGGCCCCCAAAAGCTGTATCAATACGTCTTGCTATCTACATATTGCTATAAATACAGGCATCTGCTTGCACGTTCCCGTCCCCTGCCCTGCTGCCCTGCTGCCATATTGCCATTTCGCTATATTGCTATGCTGCTGTACTTCCATACTACCATGATGGAGAGATTACTTGTAGCATTCAGATAGTAATATGATATCGAAACCACAAGTCCACACCTCACAGAAAGTAGCAATGCCAAGATACCCAAGAGGGAAGTCGACAATGCCAAGATGCCAAACAGGGAGACGACCTAGATTATCATATACTTCAGAAATCGGACACTACTTGTGACACGCTTCCATTTGTAGCTCCTGGCTAGTCTCGTCCTCCTGGATGCCGTTTATAGGTACAGTGTGTGTGAATTTGGATCGTGGTCACCCATCGTAGAAATAAGTTTGGCAATCAGAAGCTTAGATATATATGGTAGGATGCCTCGTTTACTTCAGCCTATGGCCGTTGAAAACTGACGCTTCCTGGGCTTCATTATGTGATATGAATTTAAGTGCTGAGGAATTTAATCAATCGTTGGGTACATCTTTGCTTTTGTGCAAATTTCGCTTGCCAGCAGGATTTATATGAGGTGGAACAGGTACCAAAGGATAGTCCTTGTGGTTATCCCAGAAGGAGTAAAATCAGTGGTGTACGATACACTTTTCTTCTATGCGTGGCAAAGGTGTAGCATTGCACCTTTGTGAGGGTAACCAGAGAGGGTAGTTCTACAGCTAAAAAAAGTGTGTTTCGAAAGGTGAGAAAAAGATAGTCTGCACTACTATCACCATGCACCACACACTCAAACTTAATAGGCTCTATATATACAGTAACCAGCCAAGCACCTAGCCCAGCATCCAATCCAGCGTCCAGTTCAGTGTCTAGTCCGGTGTTCAGCTCCCAGTGCTGCCCATTATACATCTATGAGATGTTGTAAAAGCAGATGATTGCGTTATACCAAGCCCGATCTGTGGACACATACCACCAGCAATCATTACTCTGCCAAATATAGTCCTCAACATGCAGATATACCTCAACATAATTAATGTACATAGACAACGTATGCATAAGGTGTAAGCAAGCAATGTAAGGTATACCAATTGCAGCAGGGTATCGTACACTGTTCAGGGTAAACACCTGTGGGCGATGGTGCACCTGTTTACTAAGGGGTAAGAGAAAGTATCATTTACGATTGTGTAACCGTAAAGCGTATCTACGCTGGTGAACGAGCGCTTTTCTTACACATTTACTATAGAATTCAATAACCACAGAGTAGTTTAGATGGGGAGACATGCTTTGGAGATCAACTATGAGAATAAATTGTTTTTTCTTTCTTTTTTTGGTTAAATGAACAGTAGCCTCGAATCACACACTACCGTAAATACCACCCCATGTCCCGAAGTACTCATGCATAAGATTGTGAGAGGCCCCAGGTCAGAACTTATGTCACGTGTTTAAGGCTACAGTCTTATTCGCAAATTCTGACGGTACACGGATACATCCTATATTCAGTTACCCTGAACCGACCATCCTGCTTCAAGGAGCTCTAATACAGTCACGGGATTACAGATATCTAGAATATAAAATATTCTACTTCGGTAGTTTTGCACAGGTGCATTTTGGTACTCTCACTTCCTTCGCCAGCCCTTTCCGATGCCCTGCTGGCAACGTGTCAAGCTTCTCATCTGTAAATGATTTGAAAGTTGCGTACACCATAATATTCTTGTTATATGGCATATGGGATTGTATTCTCATGCGTAAAGGTGATTAATTTGAATGAGACAAGAAGTCCAAGGCCTGATGGGCTGGTAGGTATTTCTCGAATATTTACAATTCGTTCTGACTCCCATTCAAAGAGAGGTTTTTAGCCAGGGAATCTTGTTGAAAATAGCACCTTACTCAACGTAGCCGAGACTTCGTTTAATGGCCTCCCCATGTCAATGGCGCTGCACCATGGCCTTTGCTAGTCTCCCAATATTTGAGCCATAGCCCTTCATGCCATAGCTCACGTTTAGGTCTCGGCTTGATGCAGAATCTTCGACTATACGTCTATATAGCTCTCGCCTCGTACAGCGTCGATGGACGTAGCATGAACATGATAGGTTGGTTTAGTGGTAAATATTGTCATTTGATTGGATGTTAGCACTCATATATCTCTAGGTGTTGGATTTTTGAGTAAAATCAGCCCTCACAAAAACTCATGCATTGATAGGAACGCCAGCGGGATTTGGTTTCTTGAATAGGGCTGTCTCCTAGTACTTCTGCTTAAGGTTCTGTTACACAGCTACTTCTCCCGGGGTTAAGGGGTCATAAGAACTTTAGATGAGAGAACCTTTCCAATAGGAAGATCTTGACAAATGTGCACTCCCAATAGCATAGCTGATCATGAGCCATTACACGTTCACTCAGCTTTACACCCCAAACAGTTAGCTCCAGACTCAACCCAACATTCTATCTAAATTTCAACACTATTGCACTGCATCATTGCAGCTCTTGCCACGCGCTAGGTCCGTGCAATGTGAAATGAAGGTTCCAGATCGTGGTTTTCGAGCTCCCGCCTCGTGATTTTTCTCTTTACTCCCCAGCCCCAGAGTTGCGCCTTCAGGACGACACAGCCAAACATGGCTCATGTGTCTAGGGCTTCAGCTTGTATCAGGACACGTCAGTCGACTAGTTCTTGTGTACCATACTTCATGCTGGAGGGTTTACGATACTGGTGGGGGCAAAAGTTTCGTGTGCATCGTACGTATACCTTGTGTAGCTGAATCTGGAACCGAACATCGATTTCGTGATCAATTGCGATGTCTATTCCAAATTGTTCATGTGCAATGGATCGCGAGAACTTTCGTCGTCGCGAAGGCGTCGCCGCTCTATAGCACTTGCAGATGAAATACGTTCACAGATTCGCATGTAAATCTCTCCAACGCATAGTAAAACATATCAAACTGCCTAAATGCTGACATGCGAACTGTACGCTGAATACGCTGAGGGTGACGTCTGGTTGAAACTCGTTGTCGCGATGACTACCCAACTAGGTAAGTAATGATTGTAAGAATAGCTGCTCATCAAGGCCACACTGAAATTGCACACTAATGAGATGATACTAAAATGGTTCAGTGATGACGATGCACTCAGCCACGTCATGAACACCAACGACACCCTTCAAGCAATTGATGACTTTCACATGATCTCTCATCGCCAATGGTGGTCCTATATTCTCGCTCATTCATAATCTCTCAGGAAGGATTAGCCCCATGGGGCTGAGCATGTGTAGCTATTTTGATGCGTGTGTTTTGAACATCAAATTCGAAGTCGGCAGATCCTACGTTCCTTCGTAGTGATCCATGTGCGGTTAGTTCGCAAAAACATATGTAGGGCAAATGTCTTGTTCCTGAATTATTCGCAATGGCAATGGCATATTTGCCCTTCTCACATGATCCTGATGTGTCTGTAAAATGTTTCAGTAAGCTAATTATGCGCTCTGCATAAATCCTCACTTTATTCTCCTAGCCAGACCAAGGAAGGCTTACAGCTAATGATTGTTTGCAATCTGGTGATCCCCACATGGCGCACCATGATCCACAGGTTAAGCGAAAGCAATCATGGCAACCAAACCTTCCCGCAGTGTCACATACGTTGCAAGGCTCAGACGAAATTCAGAACTACATTCCGCATTTGTCTATCACGGAGCATTAGTTAATATTCACCGCCAGTACGTATCAATGCAACAGTATATTACATGTTACATGCTTGGAGGCTTCCCGCAGCAGTCTCAAACCTCTTGCAGGACGACATAAGGCGTTCACGTCAACCAAAGGACCTTATCATTCCAGCCTTGGTCCACAGTGCATAATGATAGACTTTATGTGCCCTGCGAACGTGCATTTTTTGCCACACCTGTTCCTCTGAAGACGGATACCCTTGTTTCAGAATAATATTCTAAATATCGCTGCTGCATCAATGTCTTGACACATGATGGATAAGCCTCTCACCCTACAGTAGCATAATATCAACGCATGTTTATTAGGATAGAATGTAAGCATACGCTACAATTAATAGTTCTCATGTGCATAATTTCTTAATCCTCTGAATCTAATTCACTCACAAAGTAAGGAGAATGTCTTTGTTTTCATGTCCATACCAATTGTACAGCGAGAACTGCGCATTTTGTTGCGTACGCCCAATCAAAGTTGGGGACGAGGAGAATGTGATTGGTGCCACGATAGTGTGCTCCACATCAGGTCAATTGAGGGGTATAAATACAGTAGGATGCTGGGTTATGATACAAGGCTTGGGCGGTGAGAACAGCATACCCATTTGTAGAAGCTTATCCATCAGCATTAGTGTCGCATTTTCTTACTTCGAGGGCTCTAGCTTTGGATGCTACCATTAAGCCGGGCAAGGCTCTGATAGCAGAATGAGAGGCTAGCCTGCCTGGCTCTCTGCATCAAATAACACCAGTCAACATACATGCCCTTGGAATAATTAGGAACAACACGTGAATACAGCCTATGGATCCGACTAGTGAAAATGCCTCGGTCAGCTGGAAAGACAAGATATCTCAATCGGGTTCCCGAAAGCTGCAGGGCTTCCGGGGGATATTGTTTAGAGGATGATAGAAAGGGGGCATCTCTGGAGCCTTGGAATGGGAGATGGAGAAAACGGTGAATAAGTCCGGCTGGGCTTCTGCTGCAGGATGTTCTCCACAGTTCTCGGGCTGCTGTGACTTGTTGTTCAATGGTCTTGGCACCCGACCCTGGTTGTTTAACAACAAGCACATATGATGTAAGTGGAAGTAGAAGTCGGCCTAAGCTAGTCTGCCAGCGGAACTGAAGGCAGCAGACGTCCCAGCGACTCCCGACTGGCAAGCATAACTGTGAGCATAACCATTTTCATGCCACCCAAAGTGCCTGCCTGCGTGAAGAACAGCGACCAATTCAACAGGAAGTGAGACAAGGTATACAAATTCGTGTACAAAAATTCGATGTCAAGAAATCTAGCTACGCTGATACACAGTTAGACGTGGAAAGCAGCCAAGCCAAACTTTTAGCAATTTTTCCATTTTCCAACTGACGAAGGGGTGGGGTAGCTGTAGGTGGTGCGAGGTGTGGATGATTTTTGACATGATGGCCCACGGAACAGGGGAGTTTGGATATTGGAGAGTTTGTGTGCATGCATCATGCGGTGCTAGTTTCTACTCCCTGACGGAACAAGTCGTTTATAGGCGAAATACACAACAAAGAACAGGAGGAAGTGAAACCCGTGCTTAGGAGAACATAGGTTGAAGCAGTAAGACGAGCGCAATACCAATATACGTTATACCCGATGATTGATATACTGTAAGCAGTTGAGGTCTTGACTGCAAGGGCGTTATCGAACACGTACTGATTTACTCAAAACACTAAATTTTGGAGGCATTCTATGCAGGTGAAACATATACCAATCATGGTGGTTATGCATGCATGCGACTTCGCCTGGTAGGCCACATTCACTTGGCTGGCTACACAGCGCTGGCTACACAGCTCTGCTCATCAACCAACTCACTTTAGGTACACGCATCTACACATGCTCTTACGTCTACAAGCGCTTGCAGCATTAGGGCAATACCTGTTGCCTTCGAAAACTGAACTACTCACATCTTGATTTCAAAACTCCAGGGTTCAATATGTGCAATGTTGTGACCATTGGTAAAACAATTCAGTGCCAAAAATGACACCGCTTTCGGATGATCAGGAACTTGGATTGCAAGGTTTACATGGTTCGCCTTTTTGGCCAAATTTTTTAACAGTTCCGTTTGCTGGACAGCATGAGAATTCATTTGAGTACCAGTATTCTAGATACCATTGACTGTTGATAGATGATAGATCTGCGCATGTGCATTCTGAGTCCAACGTTAGCGCTTCTCTTTGTGAGAATTGTCGTCGACTGAAGAGTTTATACACTCTGAGATTGGTTACTCCAAGTTCTCTAGTTTCTTCAGCGTACTTCTCCACCTGGAGATATAACTGTAAGTCCTATTTATCTTCGTTTGCTGCTGCGCTCAGCATTTTTGGGCTCTCTCTGATTAATGGACACAGCGCCGATTCCTTCCCGGAACCTTTGCAATCTTTCTTTCTCACCTGTTACCTCATCCCATAATCACGCCTCGATCACTTGATACCCTTATATTGGCATCTCAGAACCTGCACTCCTTCTACGAACCAATTTGGGAAATCATTGTTTCTTATACATAATCCATTACTGCTCGATAACTCTGCGTCTTTATTGGAACTCGTGCTGTGCAGCGCCGCGCTTATCTGCATTTGCTGTTGCAGCCAACAGCTTTTGAAGTTATAGGAAGCGCGAGCAGTACACCCTCTTTCATAGGCATGGCTCACCCATGTCACGCTAACATCAGTGCTTGGTTGCCGAAGACTGCCCGCTTGCTGAGTTTTTCTCAAGTCCCTGTCAGGAGCATACAATTGGCGAGGGCTTGGAAGGTACCGGGTACTCGAGTACGCAAATACGATACAACGCATCGTCATACAGCTTGGCTAGCGTTGCACAGCACAACAAAGCAGAACCAAGACAGCAAAATATTAACCGGAAAGCAGGAGAAGGACTGCATCTTAGAGTCTTCGTTGGTTCAGATTGTTTTCTTTCGTTTTTTCTACCCGTTCCGTTCATGTCGGAAAACGAATGGGAGGAATGTCTACTTGTTCACTGGACTGGCTCGCATCGAATTAATAAATATCGTCCCCCGCTGGGCTGATTGTTATGGACTTGGCAACAAAACTGGAGCCAATCGCTCCACACCCCACCAGAGACCCCCAGCCGTTGCAATTGTGATCGTCATTATCAGAGGGTGGCCTGCATCTACGGAGCAGTCTGTTTGCGCCTGCATCACGATAAACCTTACAGTACAAGGGCCCGTCGGCACCGTCATCCCTGATGGTACGCCGCTTGCGCAGGCGGGGGGCTGCCATGTCTGGCCCCCGGCCCAGCGCAGCGGAAGTGGACTCAGCTGAGGGCTTGCTCCAGCCACAGGGCCGGCTTGCAAGGCTGGGGCGGTAGCGTTACAAGTTTGCATGCTTTGGTAAGGTGGGCGGAGCAGGTACAGCAGAGTACTCTACAAACTCTTGCCGCGCATTGGCGGTAAGTACGACGATGGCGCTCTCGTTTTGTCTCGGTGCATCCTGACCGCCCAAGTGCGTGCGTGCGGTGCTTGCCCATCCCTCTCGCCGCACGCAGCAGGGCGCTTGTCATGAAACCTGCCGCTGCGCATCGCGCCTTGAATCATACAATACAATAGTGTCCGCACTGTGTTCTCGAAGATCAGGTTCGAGCCTCGTCCTGACCTCTGCTGCGTATGTGTAGCCTGCCCGGTCGCCATCCACCCCCCGTCTTGTGCGCAGCCCAAGCCGTACGCTCTGCAGCCTCTGCTGTCTGACTCGCTCTCGCTCGATCGCACGCCTGCCGCGACAGGCTGGCTGCACCCCCTCCAGCACAGGGGTGCGCGCAGAATAAGAAATTCCTCAAGCACAGAGTGGCCATAACAGAACACGGCATCCGAAAATCGGGTATATGACTCGCTTCTCGGCCTGAAGGAACGACCAGTTGTGTCCCCGGTCGGCAATTGGTGCCTTTTTCACTCAGCATACATACTCACGCACATTGCACAGCATACGACTCGCAGCATACTTGCCTACACGCATACATATACCACTTTGATGAGACCCTCGCCCTACGCCATGGCCCTTTCGTCTCCTCACCTACCATCGACTGTCCAGTCCGACAACATGGGCTTCGTGAGCGGCAAAAACAGCTTAGTTTCCCGTTTCAAGCGGAAATTGAGACGGGGCGGGAAGGACGAAGTACCGCAGACTGACTCGCAAAACCTCAGCAGCAGCGCTGCCATCGGCAAGGGAGCGAAAACTGTGATTCCAAAGCCAGGAATCCAGCGACAGAAGTCCGAGAAGCGGGAGAAGCTCGCGGAGACGCCGCTGTCGCCGCAGGAGAAGCATGAGCGTCGTTTCAGGAACTCCTGGAATCCGAGAGACACTTCAGCCTCACTACAGCCAATATCCTCACTTTCTGAAGGCAACTTGAATGAGAATTACGATAAGCGAAGAAGCTATGTGGACCCAAGGGCTTCCATAATCCACCAGGCTCAGACCAATGGGCCGAATCTTTCTCCTATTTCCCCTCGAATGCCCCAACTACCATTCCAGCATTCACAATCACAGAATCAGGAGCAACAACAGCAGGGACAGGATGACGCTCTGCTAGAACGACAAATCACTGCCGCGAGCACGTATGATGAGCAGAGTATCGATGCACGGGGCAACTTTGGAAACGGTCCCGGAGAGTGGGACCCAAGGACTCAAGACGACCAGCCTGATTGGAAATGGGTTCTTAATCTTAGTATGCATTTTCGGGATCATTCACACCGGGAGAAGTTTTTTGTGACATATTCACCGACGCCGAAGTGTAGGCATCGGGTCACAGTTTCATGTGATTATCGGCATGCAGAGGACGGTTCCCTTGAGCAGGAACTTTCACAGATAAAGAGTCAGAAGGAAAAGAGCAATAGGATCTACGATGCAATTAAAGAGTCTCTCAGGGAAATACAATTCTATCCAACAACGACAAATCTTAAATTGCACACCCATAAGGGACGACTGAACGTTCATGTCACAGAGGACATGCATGAGATCATTCATTATCCTTCTGTGCATGCTATTGCTCACCTTGATTGTCCTAAAATAAGGGAGTCAGACCTCGACTTTGACTCACATTTGTCAGGGTTTGTATACAAAGTCTACCTTGGAAATCAGGTATACATCAAAAAGGAAATCCCTAGCCCAGATACTGTTGACGAATTCCTCTACGAAATTAACGCATTATATGCTCTTCGTCATTCAAGTAATGTCATTAGATTCGGCGGTTGTGTCGTAGATGATAAAATGGAGAAGGTGAAAGGCCTCTTGATTAGCTATGCTCCAAGAGGGGCTCTCATCGACATTCTTTACACGGAAAAAGGACGGTTACCTTGGACACTTCGAGAGAAATGGGCGCGACAAATTTGTACTGGATTGGCGGATATCCATGAAGCTGGATACGTCCAGGGTGACTTTACGCTGTCGAATATTGTCATTGATGAGAATGAGGATGCAAAGATTATAGATATTAATCGGAGAGGATGCCCGGTCGGATGGGAGCCGCCGGAAATCACAGTGATGATTGAAGGACTTCAAAGGATTGGGATTTATATTGGTGTTAAGTCGGACATATTCCAGCTTGGTATGTGTCTATGGGGAATTGCGATGGAGAATGACGAGCCGGAGTATACCTCGAGACCCCTAGAATTTGAATCAACGTCGGATATACCGAAGTACTATCAGGATATAGTGCGAGATTGTCTGAATCCTAAACCGCAACTACGGTAAGCTTCAACTCGTTCCCCGTTCAAAGGTTCTTTAATCCCTATTTACACTACTTTATATTAGTCCGTACGCGAAAGACCTCCTGTCACGATTCCCTACTACATCCCCCAGCAGGGCGGATGGAGATGTAACGCCACCGCTTTCGCCTAACATTGTTGAAGCGATCGCTCCATTTGAAGATGGAAGCCTTTCATCACCCCCTTCACCATCAATCCCTCAACCCCAGATGCAATACGTCCAGATGAATGGGTACTCAATTCCTATCCCAGTACCTACTATTACCGGAGGTGTTCTCACAACCCCAGCATTCTCGGGGCCTGTTGCACCGATAGTTCGACGTGAGCATGATGCAAACAAGGGTAACGGTACCAATGGAACAAGATACGTCGGTGAGAACTTGATCGACTCTGAGGAAAACTTCGAGAGGTACGAAGCCGGTATCGAATCAAATACAGGTCTTCAAGATGAGGTGTTCCAACCCCTAGATGAAGTCGTAGACGACGTGGAAGTGCCAAAGACATCTACCGTCGGACCATCCGATAAGCAGAGTAATGGGGCTACAAAGCCGCAAAAGCAAGCTACGGGAAGTACGAATGGATCTTCGAAGGCGCCGGATAAAGGAAAGACACCCGTTACTGGTAACGGTACGGTGAGCCCAAAGGACAACCGTACGGGGAAGGCGATTGAGGGTCCCGGTGGGGAAAGCGGGTATAAACCGACAAGGACGTGGGATTCGGGGTTCGCTGAGGCGGCAGATAGTAGACCTTGTTCGCGGAGGACGTAGGAAGGTGAAGAATGAGGACTGAAACAAGAGGGAGTGAAGAGCGCTGATGAGAGAGTTATTGGGGGGTGCAATTTTAGGCTTACTGATTATCATCCGGCTTCCAGCCAAAGTGCTTTGAACCAGTTCATAGACATGAATTTGCATCAGTTCACCGAAACTTACATGATCCCGAATTAATTCTTCCATTGTCGACAGCGAAAAAAAGGATATTTTAGAGCAAGCATACGAAGTGGGGCACTGAAATGATGTGTGACGCCATTCGCGAGAATGCAGCATGCCCCCCCCCCCTTTTTTTTTTTTTTTTTTTTTTTTTTCATTGTTACCATCATTCATCATCACCACCACCATCATCACCATCATCATCATCATCATTGTTTGCTTCTGTTGATTGCTACACATTAGTTCTGTTTTGATCTATCACCTTTCATGCAGTCGTATATCAAAGAAAAAGATGGTTTTTTTTTTTTTTTTTTTTTTTTTTTTTCTTGAGGTTTTTATGTTTTTTTTTGCACACATCTCTGTTAGTCGAATTTAGTTCTACACACTTGAAACTTGTTCTGTCATTTATGGGGTTTTGTTTTTTTTTCCTATTTATCGTTTTTGTTGATTTTCATTGTGTGATTATCGTTTGTAATTTTGATATATGTTATTGTCATTTATGTTTATTTCAGGACGGTTATTGTTGGGTTTTTTCTTTTTTTTGTGTGTGTATTCTTGGGTATGATATATTTTTGTGGGGAAGTGGGAAGAAGAGAAGAGAAGGGGGTGAATTACAAATTTGGGCTTTTGGGTACTTGAGTAATATGGAAAAATGGCATACATATATATATAATATATTCATGATTTTTTTGTTTACAGTTCAGTAAAGAAAGTATGAGGGGAAAATTCATTTATATCCAATATATGTCGATAGTGAGAGATAACATCTAGGGGAGGAGGGGAGGTTATACAAGCAGGACAGAATCACGTCCTTCCACCCTACCTCCATGAATAGTTTTCATGCCACCGCGTAAATCAAGAGCCCTTCAAACTGCCTCTTTAGATTATATCACCATATCTGAAAACAATTTTTGCACACATATACATGCCATACACCAGCAAGAATTAAAGCTTTCTCGCCCTCAACTCTCGATTTCAACCCACCAAGCCTCTTCCACCAACTTATCTTCCCCATCTGCCAGTTTCCATTCACTAATAATGTAGCCTGAGTTAGAAGCGTCTCTGTTATTGTTCATCAATTCCCTCCGCTGGCGTAATCCTTTGCCAGCTCTCTTGTGAGAGCCTCTCTCCGCCTCCATCGAATCTGGCGTCCTGCGTCTCCAAGGGTACGAGGTGTATCTGAATATAATAGTTTGAATGGAGAGCTCCCACTTGCACTATGTGGCGTTGAGGTGTGTTAATTCCACCGCAGGTAGCATATCCACCCAATCCCACTCTGGACGTTCTACGGCAATGATTCTCCATCGTTCTGTTTCTTCTTTCTGATTGTCCATCTGCTCGTGGATGATACGCTGTTGTCATCGATACTTTGCCCCTGCCAGCGACATAAGGGTTGACAAAAAGTGGCTCATAAATTTTCCTTCTCTGTCACTGATTATTCTTATAGGCACTCCCTAGTTTGGGCAATGGTTTGCATTCCAGTGATTCTCTCAATTTTTATAGGAGTTCGTCGAGAAGCTCTTGAGGGTAATGAACTTCAGAAACTAAGGCTTGTGAGGGTCTGGGGGACTCACTATGGATCAGCCCAACAAGCCGGCTGCGATCGCTCCAGTCTCTTCATCCATGTTTATTTCCCTTGGAGATTCCCCTAAACCCCAAACTGCAATCCATATATCTTGAGTAGATTGGATGATAGTCTCCCGCGGCTTTTCCCGGATGTAATTCTCCCCGAGCCATCTAAACTGAGGGGACACAATGTCGGTCAACCTTGGGCCAAAAGCTCCTCGCATGTTGGGGAATTGCAAAAAGCTTGATAGTTTACTGCTTCTTAAATTGGCATTTCATAAAATATGGTAAATTACGTTTAACAAATTCACTTAATATCCTGAGGGCCTAGCACGATGTAGGAGGAATCTTCCGCACTGAGGCATTCCGCGATTGCGCCAAAGTCAAAATTTGAAGTGCCACAGAGAAACGACTACCGTCGCTGAGAAAGTCAGTCCCATTAGTATGAATTTACGTAGAATGGAAGCTTGGAAGATTTTCGGATAAAAAAAAAAATTTGAATTTGAATTTGAATTTGATACTACCTCCATGGTCAATTATTGAATATACTTAAAAGTGAATTAAATGTACCACAACCTCCTTCTCCCTTCTCTCTCTCCCCCTACCCCTCATTTTCTCCAATCGTGGAATATCCCTTCCTCGTTGCTCAAGAAGACATTATCAATCTGTTCGGGAGTGGGGCCCTCGAAACCGGAGCGACAGAAGCATGGGTATCGCCGATACCAGAGGTATGGGTCTACGAGTGGCAGAAGCATGGGCATGGGTGCCGGAAGGACGGAAAGTGGGGAAGGAGATGTGGGTGCTGGTGCGGATGCAGGTCCCGGAGGATCCGCAGCACCATCCAATGCAATCTAGAAATCACTGTTGAAGCGAGTGCCACATTTTTAGAGCCACTCTGGCGGTATATTAAATACACTGATGAGTTTGTCTTCTCCGGTGCAGACAAGTACAAGGTGGTGAATACCTATTAGAGATCATAATTTGGATCCACTTTATTGGGAGGAACATTCATTGCCTATGGGCTCAGATTGAATGCTAATGGAAGGCAGGCTTGTAGTTATTCTCGTACCCGGATGTAAATGTGGACATGACGAAGACGTAGATCATGGCTAAAATCACAATTGCTGAATGAGTAGCAAAAGTGAAGCCAGTGGATGAAGGTGAGAAGAGAGAAAAGATGAGTACTAGGATGGAGTGCGGTGATAGCTTTAGCCCGCGCTATAGTTTGATCCCAATTCCCAGTTCTGGAAACATGGCCTCCCTCGGGGTCGCTATACGAGTTGTCGTGCTGGGGACTTCCTGTTGCGTTTTCTTGCAGGAGGATGTGCATTGAGCAGCTTGAAGCACTTGGCAGATGCTGTATATACAGTTACAGCTGCTGGAATTGCACAGCTCGCGAGGACATGCAGTTATATTACTCTCGAGCACCCATCAAAAGGGCAATCAGAATGCGTAAGTAGTATCAAAGTTCAGAGTTACACTTAGATGTAGAGTAGCTTTCGGCCTCATATCAATATGCTTTGACCTCAGGATGGTGACTCTTTGTACAGATAGAACTAACAATTTATTTATGTACCAAAGAGCATTTGAAAACCCCCATAAATATTGTAACAATAAACCAAAGCAGAGACAATGAATATCAATCTACGTATACCAGTGTCTGTACCTTTCGATTTCGTATTTTAAACCGCCCTCCGCCAAAAAAAAAAAATCCACCTTAGATACTTTGAGATCATGTACAAATAGGATTAGGATTGCCTGTTACCCTCAATTATAGTTCCCGTATCATATACATGACTGACAAACCCCAGCACCATGCCCTCCCATGAACTGTTCATTATTTACACAAACCAGTCTAACCGGGATCTGGTACAGTAACTGTCATGATATACAAGCTTCCTTGACTGATTTCATGACCAACTCAGCAAGGCTTTCTCCGCCCACCATGCTGTTGACCTGGTACGGTCCATCCGAAGCCCCCTATACCCGCAAGTTAAGCCCCGTGAACCCACCAGTTACTTGTTTGTTTGAAGAACAGTAGCGTTTACTTAGATTCACACCCAGCTCAGCCAGGTTTTCTGCTGACCCTATTATAGATCTCCCTAATATGCCTCTTGTTCATGCACGTGTCAGTCGTACCCAGGTCACCATCTAGGTAGAGGACCACTCGACAGCCATATGGGAGAGAAGCTATTAGGTGATAGTAAATCACAATCTTGAAAGTTGCAGAGTCATAGATGGAGAGCCCTTTCAGAAGATTCACAGGGCTGAAAAACCATCGTTGGGGCTCCTAGCTGTGCTGGTCATCAGCGCTATCTCTTCATATCGCAGAACACACGGTTGCCAAATAACCAAATGAGACTGGTGTGTTGGCCTAGGGGTTCCCGCCGCGAGGGACAGGCGCTCATTAGGGAGTGGCAAGCAAGGGACAAATGCGCTGCCGAGGGAAGAGAGTTCGAATCCGACAACCGAATCCGCCTTGACCGAGGGTGGACAGCACACGGTCTCATTTAATTTTTAATTTTTTTCGTTTTTGTTTTTGGACTGCAGCGACAGATGTAGGAACTCTAAGAGGTACCTATACTGTAGTACAAGTATGGGACGTGAACAGTCAGTCCATGTGGGCTGGCTATATAGCCAAGGAAGTATGAGTTCTTTTTTTTCCCTTGCAGTTTCTGGTCACATCAATAAGGTGGATTTGAGCCTGGTGATCTGTACAATTTATTATTTTGCCTTACTACCAAGGAGTGTGAATGTTTGTGATGAGATTGTAAGGGGATTCTTGTAACAAGAGGCTTGTTTGTCATTTTTACCTATCACATCTATCCGTAGCACCCATTTTCTCTCTTAAACACTAAGAGAACTAATCAACAAATGCGGCGCAAGATACTATGCTGATGTAAGTGATGTCTGGAGCAATTCCAAGAGTAGTGATGGAATTGTCAGTCTTCTAGTGGGCTGCCGGGTGCAGGCCTTCGCTGGCGACAAATGGTTGAAGATGGAGAAGGAGAAATATACAAAGAATGTGAAACAAGAAGAAAAAAACTGAGGCAACAAAAGATTCATCTGTAGCATGAGCAAGAGAGTATACGCATTGGGTTTGAGAATGAGAAGGCAAACTGAGGAAGAGAACTGAGCTGGAGAACGAAAAAGAGACTACGTATGTGTAATTTGACAAAGAGATGGCAGATTCGAGAAAGATGACAGTTGATCTAGAGAACGAGAATATGAGTATGCGCATGCAGTTTGAAAAGGAGAGCGACATTCGCAAAAGAGAAAATAAAATAGCACGATGAGAAGGTGCAGCTTGAAAAGGAGAAATGATATTTGGGAAAATGTGCTTTACTTCGGTCAAAGGAGAAGTGTAAAGGAAAAAGAGGTAATGCTGCCTGCAAAGTGGCAGAGGGTCAGGTAGAAAACAAGGAAATACAGATCATATCATTAAACAAACTGGTAAAAGAATTGGGAAGGGTGGAAAATTGGTGGAATATGTGAAAGATAAGAGTGAGAAATTCCACCGCTTTCATGATTATCAGGAACATTTTGCCATTGAGTTGGTCTATCAATAACTAATTGGGAATTTTTACTGGCCAAATCGATATGCTGATTGGGATAAAGCGCTGGATTACTTCGCCGAGGAGAGGCACTGGTACCATAAGAAAACAATGGATATTGAGACAACTGCCGTGGTAGCCGGACCACTCACCACCTCGCTCTAGCGCTTTGCTTTCTTTCAAATCTCTTTTTTGGCTTTCTAAATAAATCGCTGATGCTTCACTGAGGTATTTACATTTGTTCCATCGCTACGTTACCCTCATGTCAAGTCTAGCCAAGTACAGTATAGATAATATGGTGTTAGCTATAGCGGTAGTCAGCGGCCGCTGAAGAGAGCCTCGAAATGGAGGTTGATCATAGTTCTACTCACAGCTACTGGATCAGTGATAGAAGGCTCTACAAGAGCCCTATCTCCCAGAAAAAAAAATCACGTGGCTCATCCACAAAGCTTCTAGTAAACGGAGCTGCACTCAGTGCTCCCGTCCCAGCACCCTTTTGCACACCTATTCGCTTTTAGTTCCTATGCAAAATTTACTCGTAGAGCCATTCACGCGACTCATAACTCCGTTCATATCCTGCCTCGCGGCTGTGCATCTTGAATCCAAACGCTGTGATTACTCACGCTAGCAATACTTACATCACCAGCGGCTCTCAGGAGTGGATAGCACTCGGCTGAGCGAAGATTTTGCGCCTCTTTTGGAGAATATCATGAAACTGGCTAGTACTAATCTTTCTGATCATAAGGCCTGTGAAAGATGGATCACAAAGATTAACTGTGAGTTCTAAAGGCCCCATCAACTTACTCCCTTTTCCTTTGTACCTGCATTTTGTCGTTGTCCACCCGTCATAGGACACTTTATTGTCATCCACCCTCCTCTGGCGAGCTATCGAGAATGTCGTCATATTTCACCGTCTTGTCCACACACTTTTACGCTTTGTGCTCTCACATAGGGTGCACAATTATTTGACACTACCACCTTTGAAGTCGTCCCTGTGGAGCGCCAAACCCTTCCATATGAAACTTGGCCGGCCGACTAGCATGAATAGCGGGAATCCCGGGAAAGAATCTATGACTGTCATAAACTGGGGGGAAATCGGCAATCTGAAGTCTGAAAATGCTCCCATTCAATGATTAACCGAAGACAGGAAGCAAACAGTGCATTGTGAATGTGCACTGGTTTCATTACTTCACCGTCACCCATCCATTCCGGCATTTTCGTATATTGATATTTCAAAGTTATTAAGCAAATTCTGCCACCTTCGGCTCATTCTCAGCTTATCATAACAAATAGTGCTTGGTATGGGAAGGTCATTTCTGGATGAGAAGATGCAAGCCAGAGTTGATAATGCTCTGGCTGAGGTTGTGGAAGAGTTTTATCAGGAGTGGAAGAAGATAGGAAATGGTAGAAGGCTTGAATCTCAATCTGACAGTACAAATGCAAGTGATACAGAAATAAAATTTTTCTCGAGACCATAAGAAAAGGCAACCCAAAAGCCCGGCTCTGTAAGATCTATAGTGAAGTATTAGCCGCTTTAAAATATATGGTTGAAAGGGAGACTGGGCTACGACTTGGAGTTTGAAGCACGCATAGAGAGTTTCATTGGTTTAGGTTTAGGTTTAGTTTGCTGTTCTGGCACAGGATTACTCCCCATAGGCGTATATAGTATCTAATAATTCTACCCTTGAAAGGGCTGAGATTGGGAATTAAGTAGCCACAATATACTATGCGTATTCCGGTCCAGCGAGGAACATTTCTGTTTCCAGGCTCCAGCCTGGTTGCAAGAAATATTCGGCTTGGCAAAATCATGAACTGCTGTTCAGCATCCCTGGGCAATTCAACTTCCATATCGTTCTACCAACCTAGCTTGCTGTCGGCCCACGCTTAATCTAATCGTAGAACCATACCTTTCCGATATGTTGCTTTTATTTCTATATTACCTTCTGTTGGTAGATCTCTCCCCTTGAAAGAGTGTGGTGCCCTAAGGCTTAGAAAAGGCATTATACAAGGTAAGAGTTAGTAGCAAAACCTTTCCGCAATTTGTTCCCCAACACTCGATTGAGTACGCAATGGGATGTAGATCCCTTTCGAAGCTGGGTAAGTGTGAAAACCGGTATAATAGGTTACCCTGCAGTATTGATGTGTAGAGGGGCTTTCGCGTGTATAGGCAAACATGCATTTATACCTAAGGATACCCGATACCGTTCTTGTCTCATGAATGTCATATTTACTTTAAGTATAACCAGACGAATGTAACGTTTCCCTAGCAGGTATCCGAAAAGGGAAGTCACCAGTGCCAAGAGCCTCAGTTCAGTATAGTTATATACTCGACATGCCGAGTACAGTTAAAATAGCGAAAACAAAAACATAAATACAGGAAGAAGAGTCTGGGTACAAGAAGCAGATAAAGAGTGACCTGATTACAAGAGACCTCAAGGAATATGTGGTAGCACAATTTCATCACCATCATAACAGCTTTTTAGTAGAACTGTAATTTTAAACGACATTAATGCAAAATTTCATGCATAAGAAACACTACAGTAGAAGCACTAGCGGCTAGCCTCCAGGACGAACATATCGTCAAAGCCATATGTAGCCAGCTCTACAGTTTACCTCCCGATATCCAATCCGAGAGCTACAAACTGGACTTCCTTGCATGGAGATTCTGTTTAATGAACAAATCACTTTAATTTACGGGTCGTGGAAACGGCCACTCTATCCCAATTGAACAGCTCTGGGTAAATACTTCAAAGACCAACGCTACAGCAGAGTGTTAAGTCAAAATGACCGTCGCTGCACCATATAGTGCCATGCAGAAAGTATTCGGCACTAGGAAGTATAGGGATAAGTGTGCCATGCAATATGCAGATCGAGTCTGTATTCGACATAGGCTGATGAGAATATACATAGAGAGAAAACATGAACAATTAATATATTTTGTATACCAACCCTGTGCTTTTATGAACTGCAGCGACCCTCTTTGGCATAGTCTTATATAGACTTTCAAAGAGTTCTGATGGTATAGTATTCCAACACTCAACAACTGCATCTCCAAGTGCTCTTTTCACTGTCTCGGGCCTTTCTGACATTTGAGCAATCTCCGGAAAAACGTCTATTGAATTGACGTTTAAGATGTACCCATACGTGCTCAATTGGATTGAGGTCTGGAGAATAAGCAGGATGTTCGGCAACCTCTATAGAGTTCTCTTCAAAGAATTTTTGGGACTCCTTTTAGCTGTATGGACTGGAGAATTATCTTGATGGAAAATAGGATCCTCGCCTGCAGCCTTAACCTGTGCTATAACAGGTAATAGCTTTTCCTTAAGTATAGTAATAGACTTTAGCGTTCACTCGGCTTTTCTTCAATCACCTCAATTGTGCCTATATCTAGATATAAGTATTAGAGACGAAGAAAGAAGGTGAAAGTACGTACCTCTAGTATTTCCCCAAAAACATGCCCCATACCATCACTGAGTTATCCTTTGCAGTCCTCTTTGGCTGAACACAATCGGGTGCATAAACTTCTCCTTTTCGGCGAAAGACTTATACAGCTTCACCTATTTTTCCTCTCTCAACTGAACACTCATCACTCCATATATGACCCTTAAATTCTTTCAGTCGTAATAAGCCTATGTCGAGTACAGACTCGATCTGCATATTGCATAGCACACTTATCCCTATACTTGCTAGTGCCGAATACTTTCTGCATGGCACTGTATATAAAACAAGTCTTAGGATAAGCACTCTATTTTATTCCCGGGAAGTCATGATGATGGCTATATCTCTTTAACAATCGAGTGAAAACTAGTATGTCTTTACGTACACTAGCGAAAATAATAGTCTGGGCACGAGAACAGTTGGGCGCGGCATGTGGACTATGCAGGGTAAGTGAGGAGGACAATATCGCGGAGCGCAGTCCAGCTGGCATACAAAGATCAGTCTGGACGACGCTGTACGCTTCAACATACAGATAAACCGTAGCATCAGTTCATTCGTTTTGTCATTTCTCATGACTCGCTCTGCTATGGAACGGCCGTAGACGAATAGACCTATATAACCACATGAAACCGGTATCTAGAAATCCCGCTGTCCGATCCCAGTACACCCACCCCCACAGCTCCTGTCCTCCCACAACCTGGACCTTATGCAATGATTGCTTTATGTAGCAAGTTACATAAAACTGCGCGGCTCAAAAATAGTGTTTGCCCTTAACTACAAAAAAACTAAATAAATAGAAGATGGAATTTTTTATTTTTTTATTTTTTATTTTTTTTTTTTTTTTTTTTCCCTGGGCCGCGCACCAGCTCGAAAACCACTTCAGATTATAAAAAATTAAAAAAGATGGACGGCGTCCCTCCCTCAGTACCTAGGTCTCTAAATCTTTCCATTATTACTATAATTTCCCACTCTTATAACCCCCCCCCAAAAAGAATCCTTTCCTTCCGCCAAGTCCCCTTACTCCCCCATTCCCCACACAATCCCCCCATACCCCGCACACCCCCGCCTTTTCCTCTCCCCCACAATACATCAAAAAACGGAAATGTATGTAACCAGCCAATCTTAAATTCAACCAGAAAAAGTCTATGATGCGTGCAACAAGTACGGTGAGGTCATCACGCATACATCCATAATACCTATCATGCCCACCTACACTATGATAAACCCTCCCTTTCTCACAATAACAGGGCGAATAAAAATGAAAAACAATACTAATCATAACAATTAAAAAAAAAATTTTGAAAAAGAAGATTTGTGTGCCGTATATACGTACGTCCGCACGACCGGCGGAAAAGATAATGTTTTAACAGGGTTAGTGCCTGCGGATGTTGATGGGGTAGAGTAAAAATCCCATGCGTCGGCCCTGTACTACAGGCAAACAAATTGCCAGCCGGGCTGTGTGACGTAGGTAAAGACAGTTCGTGGAAGCAAGATAAAGAAGAAGAGGCTTAGGACGGATGATAGTGCTCGAGAATAATATAATGGGAGATAGATGGGGACAAGGTGGGGTCCTTATCACGGAAGAAGGATAGATACAGAAGAGAGACAGAGGTGGAAGGAAGGGTTCATGATGGTCCCCGCGGCCCTAGGAGGACGCAAGCAGGTATGAACCCGCGGAGAGCAGCAGTGATGAAAAGAAATAGAGAAGGAAACATAGAGCGGCATTCAGAATGTGATTATAAGCCGAAGGTTACCAGTTGATAAACTCGTGGATATATGTGAATATCAAACTACCTATTACTTATTAAAATGTGATTTTTCTATCTCACGTGCCGTTTCAGCTTTCGTCGGAAACTATGAAGATCAGTACCTCTACATTCCCTGCATGGCATGGAGCGTCCAGATTGTATATCACAGGTGTAAAATAGTTGTAAAAATCGTGGAGGATTCCATAGATATACGCATTTAAGTACATGCAAATTCAAGGTCTAGCAAAGAAAAGAAAAAACACTGCCCTCGTGCCGCCGCATATATGTAACTATTACACATCGAAGCAAAGCAAGGTACTCACACGTACACAAGTACATATACAAGCCACGCAGTCTTACAAGGTAGTAGAAAACTAGTAAAATACAATCAATGTGCATGGCACTGGGGCTAAAAGCTCAAAAACCAAACAGAAAACAACGAACAAAAACAAACCGCCAACCATAAAAATCAAAATCAACAATAGCACCAAAAAAAAAAAAAAAAAAAAAAAAAAAAAAAAAACACGTGAAAACGAAAATATAAAACCAGAGTATACAAATGAAGCAAAGAAGTAATTTCAACCCATATAGATCCAATGAGGCTTATAATCTGTACTGATGTTCGTCACTGTAGCCGTAGCCTCGTTCTCGTCCTCACCCTTATCCTTGTAGTCGTCCTCGTCTGCCTCGTCGTTTTCCACTTCCAGCAACTGCACCCGCATCGCACGTAACCAACCACAACCATGAAACGTGAATAAATAGGTATTTTAAGGTATAGAGAGAGTCAACATGCAATGAGCAGGATATACATGTACGTACAGAAAGAGCTCAGGTATAGAAAATTTCCGTTAGTTAGTATCTTAACCAAAAAATAAAAATAAAAATAAAAATAAAAATAAAAAATGAAAAATAAAATGAAAAATAAAAGTAAAAATATAAAATAAAATAAAATAAATTCAATAACACAACAAATAAATAAATGGTTTTTTTAGGGGAAAAAAAGGAGAGAGTGAGAGATCACCACAAAAAGTCAAAGAAAATATTTTTCCTAACACACAAAGTGCCAACCAATTAACCAAACCAAACCCCCAGACACTCCCATAGATATTGCCACACCGCACCCAGAAGAAAAAATATATATGAACAAGAATTAAGAATAAAAGATAGAAGAAACAGCAACAATACAAAAAACAGATGACCCCCTGGATAATGTTGATATGTAGATACTATGTATGTAAATATGTATGTTGCGTTGTGTTAATATATCTCAGAAGAGCGAAAGAGATGAACTAAGCATTGAGACTCCAGTGAATATGACGAATGACATCACATTTGCGCTTGTTATGCTATGGGGAGAAAAAGGGAATTAGAAGAAAAAAGGGGGAGGAAACTATTGTTGAACCAAAAGTGTTCCGCTCGGCAATGTTAGGTGGGAAAGTACGTCAAATATGATCCAACAACCAAATAAGTTTGTCCTAGGTACGTCCAACCAAGATGTCATATCCAGTCTGTAGCAATTTTGCCGCTTCGCCCATTAACTCCCACCTCGTGAGCATAAACATGTCCCGTAAGGTAGCTAATAATCCAAGGCATGCATTCCGACCTCTTAAATGAGCAAGTTCTCCTGGTTCTCTTACGCCTCCGACCCTCCGTAGGAAATTTCTCATGTCCGTGTAACATTCCAGTTGGGTTTGTGGTATTTGAGGATTGGTCAGAGGGCCGTCCAATGCATACCCATAAGACCATACAATAAGCATAGCAAAGTAAAGCACCCAAGGGCGGTTTAATAAGTGGTCATCGCGTGCCGAATATAGAGGCACCCCTGTCGTGGTGGTCGCATTGCTCAATTTCCTCGTCGGGCCCATTGCTGCACTCTCATCCTCATCAAGAGGAATGCCAGCCCTTTCCTCCGGAAGCAGAACGTGACTAAGGAACCGCAGAGCATAAAACGTGGCGTCTCTTGCTCTGGCAGTCGGTGCCCAGTCTTTCATTCGTCGCTGCGCAGCATTATAATCTGAAGGTCCAATCGCCTTTCCAAGCAACCGGCTAGCACCTGCGTATATCTGCAGGTCTATGATATCGACATGCATTGCCATATGTGCCAGGTGGTGCAACACAATCCGACTTTCGAAGGTACTTTCATGCTCAACGTCTTCAGTGCTTGGCAAAAAGTAGTCCACTTCAAATGGGCCTGTTCCTGTCGTGGTACTAGTGTGCTTTGCCCTTTGCAGAGATTCATCAAAATCCTTTTTCCAATAATCAAAAGCGCGAGTGAGAGACCCTCGCCATTGACTTTTGGTGCCAAACTGTGCGGCAGTTCCGACTGCGCTGATTTGAAGATCTCGCTGATTCATATGATAACTTACACTCAGCAGTCCGGCCATAAGAACAGTTCTTCCAAATGTATTGGTTTGAACTTTTTGGCCATTCAATGTGCGCTTTAATCCTTCCAGAAATGAGATCGGGCGCACTCCCACAGTTGTCAATGTTTGCTCCAAACGTAAGGCTTCGTTAGCGCTTGTTGCTGCCCACAGACCCTCGTCACAGGGAAGAGTGAGCTGAATCTCGTGAGCAACCATGGTGGCAGAGTGACCGAACATCGTCGCGTGAGTGGAGTCAATCACAAATGCTGCAAAAGCTGCACGCTTTGTAGCCTCGCTTTGAATCCATTTATTCCACCATTCATCAGTGGTTGAGTTCAGGGAGCCTGGGTGGGTACCGTCACGGTGGCTAGCTGGAGAATCTGCCGGCCTGCCAGTTAATGATTGTCCTCTCCTCATCAAAGTTAGCGTCGTTGCGTGGTGTATGTGCGCTCGCTCGTGCAGCGGTCTTGTTGAGAACATCTTCTCATAGGTTTCGAGGAGAATCAAGGCTTGAAAGACCCAGAGTTTTGCTGGGGGCTTGAACTCATCGTCTGAGAATATACACCATCGAAGATTCCACGCCAGATCCTTCGCCAACTCTCCCACAGCGGCAGCAAGGATTGGATCCTGGCGATGGTCAATACAACACGCTCCAATTGTCATAATAGTGAGAAGTAGATAATTTGAAATTTTGTCCGCCACAAATGTAGATTTATGAAGGATAGGGACTTGTGGATGAAAATGTGCCCAGTAGTTGGCAATATACTGCTGCATCATACCCAAGCTCAAAATGTCTTCGTCCTCTGGGGGTACGGGGTTGCCCATATAATACGCTGCCATTGGTCGAATAGCAAAGTTGTTTCCATTAATAAGCTCCATCAACTCGGCTCGTTTGACCTCCGTGAGTAGCGAATCGTGAGGAGGGCTAGGTGGAGCAATGATGCTTGTCACCGACATAGGATGGTTAATCCCGGAATGGTAAAGCCCTCCTGTAGTAAGCTCGTTTGCATAATAATTCTGAGCAGAAGCAGGTTGTTCAATGAACGCACTAGCTGGGATCGAACCTCTACCCAACGAACTCCCACCTTCCTCAGAGAAGAACCAAGTTGCCCAGTCATCTGTTACTGTGTGAGGAGACCTGTTGAAGCCATCACCCCCAAACACAGGCACAGCGTAAGCGGGAGTGTATTCAAGGTCCATTGTGGCCCCCCCCACAAGTGAGCTCCTACCGACAGAGTCCAATGGTGATGTGCTTGTAGGGGGCGAGGTAACACTTGATGGTCCAACAGGAGGCGCAGCAGTCTGCGTTATCGAGTACTCTTGAGGCGGGAGTGTGAATGATGCAATCCCGGCCTGTAAGACAAACGATTGGCGTGTGTTATTCGACGCCGTACCTGTCGTAGTAGCTACAAATCCTGCAGTAGTTGAATGTGATGAAAACGGGTGCGCAGAAGTGGGTGCTGAAGCTGAATACGGAGAGCTAATTGACAGTACATTCATGTTTGGCGTCTGCATGGAGGTTTGTATGGTGGTGCGTGAGAAGTCGGCTTTAGAGGGGGAAGATCGATTGTACTCATCCAGTGAACCCGCTTTCCCTCGAGCAACATGGTCAAGACTGTATCTTCTCCCACCCGCACCTGGTGTGCTCTCCAGGCTCATACTAAGTGAGCGTGAAACACCATGCTCACCCATTGTACGCCGCATCTTTGCACGGTCTCCTGACTTTGGCTGGGCTGGGGGATCATTGGATGGCACACTTATCCCTGGGCTGGATATGTCCGAAGATACCCCGTTTCTCATGGTGGGATGACTTGACTGTGTTGTAGGTGAAGTGAGCTGACTTTCATCTTCTTCCTTCAGAGTCGATTCGGGAGATGAAGAATCTTGTGGTTGGTCTTTTCTATCCCTAGTAGAATTTTGAGGAGCAGAATTCAGGAATTGATCCTTTCTCTGCAATTGAGATCCACGATTTGTATGGCGTTCACGATGCCTTGTGCAGAGATCCTGTCGCACAAAAGTTCTCTTACACTCAGGGTAGTCGCAAAAATAAATTTGCTTTGGCTGGTCTGGAAGTGAAAGAATGTTAGTAGTCCTGACTGGAAATCTCTTGTACCGTAAGAAAAGTACATCGAAAGAGGGGTAGCTTTACGATTGAGCTGATGTCTGTAAAGATGTTCCGCCCGGGAATAGGTCCTCCCACATTCTGGGTGCGGGCACTCAAATTTCTTATCTAGTCCTTTCCTGCTTCTCCGTCGTTTTCGTGATGGGGTTTCAGTACTTGATGAGAGCTGCCCAGTGCCATTGCCAAGTGCAACGTCCATATCGGTGACTTCACTCTCCCTGTCTCTCTCCCTACCCCGTTGTTTCTCTTGCGTGATATTCTGCTGCCGCTGTGCTAGTTGCTGTTTTTGTGACGGCTGCTGTTGTTGTTGTTGCTGTTGTTGCAGCTGTGGAAGCGGCGGCTGAGGATGATATTCGTACGAGTGAACTTGGGTGCGGCCGGGCTCAGCTGAACTTGGCGTGGGGACAGCCTTGGGAAGGTGTGGAGTAGGGGGGTTACGGGGGTGGCTCTGAGGCTGCACGCCCGTTGGTGTGGAGGGCGGATAGAGCTTCTGATGTTGTGGCATGTCTTGCATTATGGATCTAGATATAGCAGCCCCGTCATGTGGCCGTGGCCGAGTGTCGATGTCAATGTCCATCCGCATAGTGACCCATGAACTAGCCAGATGCACGTTTGAGATGCACGTAGTTGGTACGAAATGGTATGTATGTGCGTATGTATGCACTGTACAGGTCGACGTGAGCCTGCGGCTGGGCGGGGGAAGGGTCGCTCCCTCGAGGCCGCGGTCACAGGCACTGGACGTCCCCGGGCTACCTCCCGTTGTGACTGTGGAGACGCTGCTAGGTATCCAAAATCTTTGTGGCGGGGGAGGGGGGTGGGCTGGCGGGGGGGGGGGCTGGCTTGCAGACGGTAAGTGTATCGCCCTTGGGGATCGCGTTCGGAGGCCTGCGGGGGACGAGCACTTTTCTCGGGGGAGCAATTGGCGGGAGCCCTCTGGCCGCGTGTATGAGGCGATGGGGGTCAGGGCTTGAGCGGGCTGCTGGGCTCGATGGCGAGGGATTGAGCCACAAAGGAAGCTGCCTCAATCTTCACAAAGAGCAATTGGGCGGAGGGGACGGTGTCGGGTGCGGTGAGGGCTATTGCTAAGTCACCTCCGTATGCCTTTTACTACGCTCTGTTTGGGGGGGGGGGGGGGGGATAGTCGTTTTCTCCTCTGTCTCTCGCTGCCTCTGCTGCTTTTTTCTTCTTATGCTCTTTTCTTTTTCTCGTTTTTACTTTTGCTGTCTTTCCTTTTTTTAAATTTCTCTCAGCGTGATGTGCGAGCACGGTGGGAACGTGAATACATGATCGCAGGTAATGGAGAATACTAGTACGTACACTGACCCCCGCTGCAATGGCTGGAAGTGATGACTGTGGAGTCGACTGCTCGACCGTGACGGGGCCGGCGTCCGTGACTTGGAGGAGGGCCGGGGCGGAGGGGGAGGGTAGTGGTGGTGGTGGAGGTGGAGGTGGAGGTGGTGGTGGTGGTGGTGGTGGTGGTGGTGGTGTTGAGGGGGGTATGGACCGAGGGGGTGGGAGTGGAGGGCGGTGATCGAGGGGTGTGTAGGGCAGGGGCACGCAGAGCGAGGGGCAGTATGGCACAGGCGGCGATGCACAAGCGACGCGCGAGGGGCTTGCCTCATGCGAGAACTGGAGGCACAAGCAGCAGCAGCAGCGCGCGGGATTCGCTGCTGGGCGCTCAGGAGTCGTGCTGGCCGCCTCGGTGGCCCGAGTGCGTCGATGCCGCGCACGAGAGCACGCCGCCGGAGAGTCCGCCCGGCTGGGGGAGGGGAGGGGGAGGGGGAGGGGGAGGGGAGGGGGAGGGGAGGGGAGGGGGAGGTGGGGATGAGAGTCGCGGGCAGG
The DNA here is from genome assembly GCA_015179045.1 of Kalaharituber pfeilii. Taxonomy (NCBI): domain Eukaryota; kingdom Fungi; phylum Ascomycota; class Pezizomycetes; order Pezizales; family Pezizaceae; genus Kalaharituber; species Kalaharituber pfeilii. The sequence goes on along the minus strand of WHUZ01000055.1, from coordinate 205,709 downwards.
GCAGCGAGGCGAGGCGAGGCGGCGCGGGCGGGCGGCTTGCTTCCTGCCTGCTTGCCTGCCCGCCGGCAAAGCGCAGCTTTCACGGTGTGCGGCCGCTGGCCGTTCGACGCACCCGCGGTGGCCCAGCGGCGACAATGCGGCTAGCGTTGCGGAGTGCAGCCTGCACAATGGGTCGGGCGAAGGTACCCTATCATATGGCATGCAGCGTAGAGTACAGCACTGTGCAGGCTATTACATTATAGGCTGGCCTCTGGCTAATAGCCTACACGCCCGCACCCCCCAGGTAGACAGACACACAGACAGACACACAGACAGACGGACGGACGGACGGACGAACATACAGACAGACAGACAGGCAGGCAGACATTGCAGCAGCGACGCAGGCGAGCCCCAATTGGCCGCAAGCAGGCATGCGCATCATCGGCCTTGGCCCTGCGCTAGAGCACTCGTCTATCACACAGTCCTCGGACCTCTCCAAGTACGGTACGCCAAAGCATCCTGCGCAGACGCGCCAGCACCATCTGGCTCGAACACATAATACATCGGCCTTCTGCACATGGCAGCCCGGCCCCATGGTGCATGCTCTCTCTTCTCATGAGCCCTCCTGATGGCTGCCACAACTTGCCCCTGGGCGGCCCACCCTCGCCAGGCAGCTCCGTCGCGCCAAGCCTGCTCTTGCGCTAAACCAAAAGCCACAGCCGGCTCTGGTTGGTCGGCCCTCCTTCGCATGCACAAAACCATGCACTGGCCGCCACCTGGGCTCCCCCCCCTCAATATGACTGCCAACCAGACTACATATGACTAGCCCCCCCCCCCCCCCCCCCCCCCCCCCCCCGCATGCTGGTGTCCGCCCCACCCAGGCAGCCAGATTCCCCCCCCAGCAAGAGTCGCTTCACCTGTTCAGATGCTCATGGGGAAGAGTGTGTGAAAGGCAGCCAGACAGCTTTCGACCTGGGTCACGAAGCATCGGTTCTGCCTTCTGGAGGTGAACTGGTTTGACTCCCAGAGCCACTCTGACGCTGACAGCTAGAGGCAAATTTTCTTGAAGATTGCCACCTCGTTAATCCTTACCTGATTACCTCAAGGAAAACAGCAACCTCTTTCACTCAAAACGGTTAATGCGATCTCATGTGCGTTGATCATGGATCACCTGACAAGGTACATCCAAAAACAGCTTCGGTTCATGTGGGGAGCAGCATTTTTCACACTCGAGTACAATACTTTTTTAGAATGCCTTTTTTACACTCATCGGGTTTTTTGAAGCAAGTAGAGCAGAAACCCCCAAACAACTTAAATACTCACACTCAGCAATCGGATACATTCTCTACTGGTGTTTCTGGACAGCACCAGCCTGTGGTCAAGCGAGCTTGTCCCGATAGTGCATGCAACTTTGGTTTAAAACACCCATAAAATTACGAGTAGTCTCCGCATCGTTCCAATTTACGGGCCAGTCGTCTCGGCTGCTATGTGTCCGTTGTAACCAGCAAAGCGACACCCCAATATAATGCGGCGGGTGGAGAACAAGCATAACTGAAACCAGACTGCATCATTGAGTGAAATATTTTATATCCAATAATACCTCCAAAACTGGCAGGATGCATCAAACCCCGTTGCAGTTGTTATATTAAGGAATCTTTTGGCCTTCTTCGAGTGGTACTGCAATCAGACTACCTTACTATAGGCTAGTCACAAGAAGTAGGTAAAGGTACTGACTTCGAGTTTGCATTTTCCTCTCTGTCTTCACAAGTTTCAGAATGCTCTACATAGGACTTCATGGAATTACGCTTTGAGGGGGGGAAAAGGATGCACTTATTCAACTTGGTACCAATCCTTGGTGACGAAAATTTTTTACTGACGTCTTCAAAGCCCTTTCAGTGATTGACCTACCAAAACTGGAGCAAGATAATTGGTTGAGTCAACTGCACCCGATTTTGTTGGTTTCCAAGCCCCTGGATCAGTTACAAACCCATGCTGATAGTGCTGATTTCACAAGCCAAAGACAAAGGAGGCAGAGAAGAGGGATATTTGTCTGGAGAAAGATTTTCATACTCTGGACACTTAACGGGCACAAGAAAGACACGTAATGAAAGGTTTTATACATGCCCCTCCTTGAAACGCACCACTTCATTCTTTGCATTTGTGGTAGGTCCTGTATTCTGCAAAATAGCGGGACTCAGTACCAGCATCTTTCGTGTTGCTTGGTTCGAGGCTGGTGTTGCTTGGACCTTTCGGCGTTTAAACATCATACTTGGATTGTGTTGGCACTCCTTCAAAGACGGTTTACGTTCATGCTCACGAGACGAACCAGACATGGGCGCATGCATCAAGCATGGATGCGTGCGCACATGCATGATGATGCTGATGACCACCATATTAAGTTTCACTCACAACAAAACTAACCTTTTTTCAACGCCATTATTCTTTCCAAATAGGCTCATTTCTTCCCTCAGATATAACTTTGAGTTATTCTTAAGCTGACAACGAAGATTTGGGAATTAGGCACACATCCTCACTGTTGACTTCAGGTCGCGACCATTTTTTGCCGTCCCAATAAATATGCGTCTAGTCGGGGAAGGAACAGCGGGGATACCTGCAGCTTTCGATGACCGGCACCCAGCCAGGCAAAATGCGGGGAAGTAGTGGATGCAAGTTGAAGCTAATCTGTTTTTGCTCTACCAACTTGCGCAGCGATCCAATTTGGCTCAGCCAATCACTTGGACTACTAATTTAATTAATCGAAGTTTTTGCGGGGAACACGTTACACACGGCATTTCTGGGAACAAGAACCACACGACATTTGCTTTTTCGTGGTTCAATTCGGTTGTAGAAGCGAAAATTTTCAGCTAAAATGAGAATGCACGAGCACAGTTGACAAGTTATACAATCATATCAAGGAAATACTCTTCCTCTCTTTTGAAGTTTCTTTGTCGAGGCTACCTTACTCTTTGGTAGGACTTTGTGAAGTTACTCTAATAGAGTACTACATAAGCGGCATCTATCTCCTCAAATTTATAAGGCGTCTTGCGAATTCAATAGTGAGCCTTAATCTAGTGACGGAGTGCACCTGAATTTACGTCGAACTGCCACTTGAATGATGGTATTCTGGTTACGAGCGCTATGGTTAAGATGATCGACATTTGGAGCATGTCTAGAGACATTGAGCACTAGTCTGGTTGCATGGGCACTGACCATCGCACCTATTATTAATTACATGCCCTAATCATATCACATCAACCGTCGCCGTTCAAGGAGATTTCAGACGAAATCGACCTTATATGATACCCTAGTCAAGACTGCCCTAGAACTTGGATTTTTTGGTAGCCGCGAATACCTCTACCGTCCACTCAGGGCCGTTCAAAGTTACTACTTGGACTGCAGGCGATCCCCCAACCAAGGGGATGGAAAGGGGTTTACTTCTGGTGTTGGCTGGGCGTTCCACTAGCCACCCTCTCCGGGTCTCTAATTATCACATATGACCATATCTTTTGTTTCAATTTGATAGCTATGAGACGCCACTGGAATATTGTTGCTTCTTTGAACAGAAGTCAGCAGGGTATCAAATGTACTCGATAGTATCTTTCCGTTTATCAGATATTTCAATTTAAGATGGTTTATGAACTATGAAACCTTAGTCTTGAGACACGCCCCCTTCCATCTAAATCAAGGCTAAGCGAGCTTCTCACTTTTAGTTAACAAGTTCTCCATACCTATCTCACTTCTGCTGAGGGACCCGATTATCTGATAACACTGAGTATCCCCGGTATAGGAATGACGAGTCGGGGCGCAACCGGTACAATTGAGCGGCGGCTTCTCTTGATGATACTTACTCCGCGTGACACCTCATAGGCCAAATATCATGCCGGCGTTCGCCGATTCAAAATTGAATGGTTCCTTGGCTCTGTCGATTCTCGGTAATCTGCTTCTAATTTTCCAACTAGAGTACCAGGCCAGGTCTCCCAGTGCCGGCATACTGGAACTTCATAACCTAAACATCTCCTAATCAGGCCTCGCCCGGTGAGACATCGAAAAATGGGGAATTGATGTGTGGGGGTCGCCAGGGGACTCGTGGGATGTCACTTCAAAATAGCAGTCATACTTAGGCTGAAAGGAAGTGTCACTGATGTGATTGATAAGATAAGTGAGGCTACTCTACCAACCAAGTGCATGGATGGAATTACGGTATTGTGTAGTTTCACAATTTAACATGTATCAATATACCCAGATAGCCATGTCCAGCGGATAGATTTCGACCACTGTGTGGTGGCCAATTGGAAATATGACCGACAAAAGCAGTCTCACTTGCAGTGCTTGGTACTGGCATTGGCTGGATCCGGTATGACTGATGAACAGCAGAGATTAGGCTCTTGGAAGAATAGCATCATAAAAACCAACGGTCGTGCTGATTACGGAGGTAGGTGCCAACATCAGGGTTTATGTCTGCGACACTTCGATTTGACTTGTGACGGGAATGTGTGTTGAAGTTAACAGCAGATATGGGGACGCTATTGTATTGCCAGGACTTCATCCAGAAACACTCTGAGACATGCGATCTGGGCAGCAAAATTATGGGGACCCAAGAATTCGGCAATTCAATTAAAGTTCTCCAACATCATCGTCGTCATTTTATAAATATCGGCAGAGCCATAGAATATCTTTCAAATTTAGTTTAGTCGCTTTTTGTGACATTAATCATCAAGCGTTCTATACTTGCATGAACGGGAAAATCTTCGGCTTGGACCTGAACTGTCAATTTTTTGCCAAATTCCTTCTTCAGCCCGGTATGAAGGTTTGTTACTGTTACACAACAACGCCGCAAAACAGACATTCGATCTGAATTTTACAAATTGCATCGGCGAGGGCATTTCCTGGGACCATATACCTTTCGGCCATAATAGTACAATACTATGGAAGGTACATTGACGTGAGGACCGGTAGAATATGTACTGGTAGTTGAACACGTGAAGATTATCCAGAAGGCAGGCTTCCACTGGCTCTTTTGCATGTAAGGTAGCAGTAGGTAGGAGATAGATTCAGCACTCGATACTCAGGCGGCAGAAAGATACGTGTGTCTTGATTCCGTGAAAATATCTAGGATGTGCTCAAGTTACATGACGCGGATATCGCCGCATTCCGTATTACACAAGTTATATTTACCAGGAGGTTCTTGGATATAGGGCAAGCCTGCAAAAAGAGAATGCCTGGCCAAATGTTGCAGGAGTCTGCGGGGAATTGATGGCCGATAGATGTTAATTTTTTTTTTCTTTTTCTTTTTTTTGGGGTAAGAGTTTTGACCTCCCCTGCCTCGTTTGCATGGCACATAACATACATACGCGAGCTCATGGGAAAAGCTCTAATACAAGGTCGAAAAGCAAGGCGAAAAGCAAGTAACGGTGAAAGGAATATTTTTATCGACGATACAGCTACATATCCATACATATATGGACACATCCCCCTCCCCGCCCCACTCCGAATATCCCTTCCTTGAACGGTTGCTGAAGTTCTCACCTGAGCTCTTGAGGTATACGAAAAAGAATTATGCGGGATTTTCCAAGCAACGCCGTCCAGTAGCTTTCCTGTGCAAAGTTTTATGTACTGTCTTTTTTTTCTAAAGTTTGCAAGGATTGGGGGAAATTGCCCAAACGTCAACTTACTTGAACTGGGGCTACACCCGAGAATGGATAAAAACAATGGCAGGGTTGAAATTTACATTTATCACATGATTCTTTAAAAATGCTTTTCTTTTGGTGCGGAGATGTGCCGCTACGGACGGTTGGTTGTGGCATTCAATTGAAGGTGTCATGGTTTCACGGTAAGGGTTTGAGGTAATTGGCGAAGACGAGGAGCTGCACGAGGAATATTCAACAACTGCAAATTGAAGCGTGTAAAGTTTGGAGGAGCTCGAGAAAAGCAGTCGGAGGAGCATTGCAGAGGAGGGGTCAAGAAAAGAACAGCTGCATCAGCATGGACAAGGGGGCGGGGGGCTATGTAGTGGGGGCCGGTAATCAATGGCCCCCAGGGGAATATTCTGGGGAAGAAGGGTAAGAAGTCGTTGACGCTGAGTTTGTGCTAGTGGACCGATGATGGGTGGGCGGGTGGGGATAGTGAGGAGACTTGGGGGAGGGGTGGCTTCAGAGTTGGGGTTGATCTGCGTCATGTCAGGCATCCGTGGGTTTTGAATTGGGCGGGGTTGGAGGCTTTTCATAGAGAATCGACGGGCCTTGATTTGGGTAGATCTTGGAGGGAATTTTCTTAATTTGTGAGAAGATTAGATGGAAAGATTGATATGGTAAACATGATGGAGCTGGTGATCTCGATCCTTTCCATTTCCTTCTCAGTTACAGAGTATCATAGAAATAATATATCAAAACCTTGTCGACATTTCTGCATCTTGGACTCAATGCGGCGATGTTTAGTATATATCATTTATTGGGGCCGCACTTGCTTTAGGTTTGTATGTAAATAGTTTAGTATTCTAGAAAACCTTTTTTTTTTTTTTTTTTCCCCTCCTTCATCAGATAAACAGGCAACACACCAGCGAAATAGCAGTGATGATCGCTTCTTTCCTTTCTTTCTTTCTTTCTTTCGTTATCAATCCGATCCAAAAAGCTTAATGTATGTCTCTCTCTCTCTCTCTCGCGCGCGCTCTCTACTTGTAACGCTGCGGTTTTGCATATATATTTATAATTTTTCCGGGATGTTCTGTTTATTCGATTATTGGGGAAAAAGGATATAGTTTTTTTTTTTCTTTTTTTCTTTTTTTTTTTTGTTCGGGGGGAGGGGCGGGTTGGTTTTCGGTTCCCTTTTGCATAGAAGTTAAGATCAAGAAGAGAGAGAGAGAGTGTGTGTGTGTGTGTGAAAGAAGGTTACTATTTTATTTCATTTTTATTTTTTATTTTTTATTTATTTTTTTTTTCATTTCCCCAGTTTCGTCTCGTGGGGCTAACGGTTCACCTTCTTCACCCCGCAACCCCCCACACCCACCCAACACATACCGAAGCCGTTATGCATCGGGGGGTTTTTAATACATTGACCGCATGGGAACTTGAGGGATACTGGTGTATCAAATTACTCCTTATTGACGTATCCAGTACTCGTACAAAGTAAGTCGGTACACATATACCATATCCATCCATCTTGTGTAGTTAAACAGACAGGTACATAACCCGCTTTAGGGCAAGGGATAAAAAAAAACGTTAGGTCTACATACTAGGTAAAAATGCCCAAGCACATATATGATCTGTATCAGGTTTTGAGTTACCCTGCCTACCTACCTTTCTCACTATTTCTCTCGCTCCTTTGTTTTTTTTTTTGCTCCAGTTGCCTTCTGGTTTGAAGGGTTGATGGGCGGGCTACGTAGTAAGAGAGTTAGAGGTTCAGTCAAGCGCGTGCGCGTGAATGTGGGTTTTCGGGGGTTCTAAGCGTTGAGGTCTGGTGTATCCATACCTGCGGTAACATTATACGCATAGTTTAACCACCGAGAAGGGAGTGCGGATGTCATGTCGATGGAGATATGTGAGAGAGAGAGAAAGTGGGTGTGCTTGTGTAATTATGTATGTAGTATAGGGTATATAGAACAAGGAGTGTTCTCGGGGCCGTTGGATATATATCATACGGGCTTTCTGTCGTGCGCGAGGGCGTTGCTGGTATCATTGTATGTCTGTATATATTTATCTGTTCATGTGGCACATATTCACATTGGGTGGGAGGTATTGGAGTTAAGGATATTCATTACCCTGAAGGATAAGTTGGTGCATGGCATAACGCATACCTTGCGCAGTCGGAGTAGATTGACACAAGAAAAAAAAAGAAAGATATTTGCAGTAGAATGTAATGTGATCCCCGACGGAAATTATTGAACGCTGAATCTCAAACAAATACATCATAGCTGCATAAAGTATGAATCATATGAACGCCTTAAGCATAAACATGATGGCAATTGCCCAGCAAAAGAAAACTTTTCCCATTCCCCATGGGCTCGTGCCATTCTACTCCCACTCCCGTTACCGCACCTTATATACACACGGCTTCAGCAGTCTCTGCTCCCACTTCCTCAGCTCCTCCTCGCTCATACCCTCCGATCCCCATCCTCCCCCACCGGGGCCCTTCGCCGCCTTCCCTGTCCTTCCCCCTCCCATCCCCCCTCTCGAAACACCCCTTAAATCATAATCCGGATCCTCCTCATCTGCCTCTTTCTTATTCCCCTTACCAGCAGAGACTCGGGGCTTGAAAAACTCCATCCGGACGAACATTTTATTCCCATCATCCACCCTCCCGTTCCTCAACACAAACCCCCGGCGCGCGAGCGCAGCAATGAACGGTCGGTACACTTCTGGTAATATCGCCCCGTCATTGCCCTCTAGAGGCCGGTTACCATTATCATCTCCGAGCTCAAAGTCGTCAAAGTCGCCCGACTCGTCAGGCTTCTTGACACCGATTTTGCCCTTGTTGAGTGGGAGGTCGTCGTCTTCGGCGCCGGCTTTCTTCTTTTTGTTTTTCTTTGCGGCATGGTTAGAGTTGGGGCCGTTTGTGTCGGGTATGGTGAAACGAGATTTGATTTCAGCGATCCAAAGCTCGCCGCCTGTTCTCAGTACCCTGTAAGCTTCCTCTATGAAATCTAGGTAATTCGTGCCCATGAGCGCGAGACAGAATACCGCGATATCTACCGACTCTGGTAAGAGCGGCAGATTCGCAACGTCGGCTTCTGTGACAAAGGAGGGGTTGCTGGCATTATTCAGGTCGTAAGACAATATTACGAGATTAAGGTTCTGGGACTTGGAAAGCGGGGTGAGAGTTGACGCAATTTTGGCGTCGCCACACCCCAAGTCCGCAATGGTGCATGTATACGTTGGCGGTGGTCTTGGGAGAGGCCTTAGGTCCCCTTCCGGTACTGCAGGCATCTTATGTGAGGGTTTGCCGTTGTGTTGCGGACGGATCTTTGCCCGCACAATCAGCTGCCGAATGAATATATCCACAGGGTTCTCAGGCCATGCCTGGACTTGCTGCCGGAACCCAGCATGGTAGTCGTTGAACATATCTGTGTGGGTCCGGAAAAGGTCAAAGGAGGTGGCAGAGGGAGTGGTGTAGAGAGATTCGTTGAGGTGGCGGAAGCGCGCGGAGGTGAGTTTGGCGCGCATTTTCTGTTGGAGGGGGGTCAAGGCGGGGATGTTGGAGAGGGGGACCACAGCAGCGGGGATAGGTGTTGGAAGGGAGTCGTCGAGGGAAGTGGGGGGGTCGTTGGTTTTGTTGTCGTTGGATTTCTTATGTTTCTTCCGAGGAGGCCTATCGGTGGGCTGAGAGGCGGGTTCTGTGGGGGCAATTGTAGATGCAGATTGTTCGACGGAAGCAACATTTTTACCCTTCGCATCTCCGGATCTCGATGTACCAGTTGCTCCAGCATCATGACCAGAATTGTCTCGTCCCTTCTTGTTCCTCTTTCTCTTCTTCTTGCCCGATATTCTTACAGTACCCTCACCACTTCCTGCAGCACTCTTCCCCTCCACAATCTTCTCATACAGCACCTGCAGATTGTCATCTGTCACCTTAACCCCGTTGACTCCTCCATCATCCTTTTTCTTCTCTTTCCTCTTACTTTTGCTCTTCTTTCCCTCTAACTTCTCCGGTTTCACATCCTCCACTCCATCATCACCGTTTGCACTCCGCCGCTTGCCCAAGGGCGTCTTGTTCGCCCCGTTGCTGTTCTTTGCCGCCCTCTGCTTTTCCTTGGCGGATTTCGCTTGTTCGGCCTTCCTCTGTGTGGGTTCGGCAGTCTGGGTTGCGAGGGCGGACGAGGGGACGTTCCAGCCGGGAACAGCGAACATATTGCTGTAAAGAAAAGCTGAAAGGAAGGAAATATCCTCCGCTCAATCTCCTTGTCCTGCTTCCTCCTGTATATATATTCGAATTGCGTCGCCTCTCTGCGGTTGTAACTGCAGGCACAATTGCTGCTCGGCCCGCTGGGGGATGTTGTAACATTTTTCACAAGTTGCGACAAGGGTGTGGGCTAAGCTTTTCTGCGCCTTCCCCAACAGGGCATTACGGTAGTCCTTCAAGCGAAACGCAATGGTTTCGCATCGCACAACATGGACGGGTGGGGACAATGTTTCTATCGATAAAACCATAGCCGTAAGTAGTCTCGTAGCCATATCCATAAGGACTTGCAAGTACGCAGTCTATTACTTGATAGAAAAGTGCGGATTACTCCTATGCAACTTGATTATGTCAGCTATTAGATACACACTACCTGCGCTTAGCCCGGAGCTGGCTTGGCGTGATGGGCTGCGATCTAACCTCGGCGTGAGACACCAGTGCGATCTGATACGGAACGATAACGATATCGATAATTGATACGAAGGCGTGAAGTAACAAACAGACGACACGAGAGCACTGTGATAGAGTGTGTGTGTTGAGGAGACAGCAAGAATGGCCTCTTCCGCTGCCGGGCCGAGCTATACGCCAGTCCAGACATACGAACAGCCTATCGAGCAGGACGTCATCGACCCTGACGACCGTACCTCCCCCTCCCCCACCATCCCCACCATCCCACCATGCCCACCACCCCAGCCATCTACCCCCACTCCCCACTCCCGCCCTCCCCCCCACATAACCGCCCTAGCTAACCCTCCATTCTCTCTCAGTATCCATCGACGACCCCCTCGAAGACGCACACCCCGCCTCTTCCGCCGCCGCCACCTCCTCCTCCGCCCGCCGCCCTCTCAACCCCGCCTCGCTCACCTCCTCCATCCCCGGCCGCGATCTCCGCGCCCCCCACGACACCCTCGACGAGCCCGTCTGGGCAACTCTCTCCCGCGACCTCCGCTCCGTCTACCACAAGCTCCTCTCCGTCCTCTGGCCGCGCTTCCTCCTCTCCAAGAAATGGCCCACCGCCGCCTCCATGCTCGAGTCTGGCGGCTTCAACTCCCTACACCAGCTGCATCCCTCCGCGGCCGCCAACCCCCAGATCGCCCAGCAGATCAAGGATTGGGACCTGTGGGGCCCGCTGCTCTTTTGCCTAGTCCTCTCCACCCTCTTATCACTCCCCGCGGACCCTAAACAGTCCGCCGACGTCTTCGCCGGCACGTTCGCCATGGTCTGGCTCGGAGAGGCCGTCGTGACGCTGCAGATTAAGTTGCTCGGCGGACACATCTCGTTCTTCCAGTCGGTAAGCGTGATCGGGTACACGCTCTTTCCAATGACAATTGCCGCGCTGCTGAGCGCTCTGGGCTTGCCAGTCATTGTGAGGCTGCCAGTGTACACGGTGCTGTGGATGTGGAGTTTGGCGGCGGGTGTAAGCATTTTAGGCGGCAGCGGGGTCGTTACGAATCGAGTAGGACTCGCCGTGTACCCGCTGGGTCTCTTTTATACTGCACTAGTAGCCCTGTGTTTATTCAGCTGAGTTGGGCTCGTAAGGGGAAAAAGTGGATGACCGTAGACACCTTGAAACAAAAAAGAATACTTAGCTAGGAAACCTCCCCAAAAGAAAATGAATCCGAAAATTTGTAAAGCCCTGAATAATAATTGTCCTTTCCTCACATTTGAGTAGACTCAACTTGCGCTTTCCCTGCATTATTTATTTATTTATTTATTTATTTTTCTTATTTTAATGTCCTTTACAACAACATCGATTAACTTCGTTTCAGGATATGTGTGATGCATTTGCACGGCATGACGAATGAAGGAAAGAAAGCAAACGAACAAAAGGAGGAAAGAAAAAGAAAAGAAAGAGAGCTACAAGCATTAATTCTAAAGCACAAAAGGTTTCCAACTTGCCCTTCGAAAGCCTTTAGGGTAACCAGGTACCTTCTCAAACCGAAATGTATACTTTTTTTTTAAAAAAAAAAGATCTTCGCTATATACTAGGAGTACTAGATATTTTCTTTAAAGTAATCCTAGAGTAACTTGTGGTTGGCAGGTTTCTGTCTTTGCAATATATCTATAAACTTATATTTTTATTTTATTTTTATTTTATTTTATTTTATTATATTTCAAAAAACTCCTTCCTTGTATCTCGCCCCTTCAGTCCTACCCTCCTCTCCCTTTCCCCAAATAACTAAGTATTTTGGAAAAAAATCATTAAAAGGGTTTGTCAGACAATGACCAAGAGGTAATGAATTCATGACTTTCTCGCTAGCAATGTAGAATTTTTTTTTTCCCCTCTTTTTCTTTTCTTAATAATTTCGTTCCTATTATTACATAGAGTATCTGATCCTAGCAAACCCGTAGATATAGACAAACGAAGAATAGATTTACAGCAAAAAAATATACAAGTCGAAACCCCCAACTATCCAGTTCTTTCCTCCAAGGCCTTCTCCTCTCCCCTCCCACCTCAATTCAGAAATATATTACATCAAAGTATGCAACCGTGACAAGTAACTACATAGAGAAACAAAAAATGCCAAATGAATCCACAAGGACTCTGAAAGTAAAAAGAAGCGACAAGCAAAAAGACACGGTCCTCCTTCTCACGCCTGTTCAATCGCTATCCCTAACTCCTAATTTTCCGCTTCGCCACACTTCCGTCTGTATCCAGCATCGCAGCTCTAGTAGTACAAAGTAGGACAGTCCCGCAATCAAATATCACGATCATTGGCTCCAGCAAACAGAACAACCCCAGCTAGGCCATGCTCTAAGAGACAGGAAAAAAAGGGGAGTATGCAAAAAACACGTAAAGTATCAGCAAAAAGACATTATATATAAAAAAGCTTTTTTCCAAGTGAGCAAACCAAAGAAGCATGTTCGAGCAGACCAAGAGTATTCAAAACAAAAATTTGTTTAAGATCGGTAACTAAGCATCCCCATCAACAAAAGTTAATGCAATATAGGAAAATAAAGGGGCATTCAATAGAAAAGCATAGTCAAGATATCCTTCATCAACAACCTATTTATCATCCATACCATCGTGGACTCTGTCCTTGACGCAAGGTATGATATACACGCCTTGATGAAAGAGTACAATTCTGCTCTCCGCCACGGACATCCTCCTTGGTCCCTGCTATCTCCCACAAAACAAGGTAAGTCACACATGCATTGGGATAAGTATCGATAGCCAGCCGATATGTAGCTGAAATCATACATGTTAGGGTATCAAACTTCCAACCCCCAAGGATGTTTCAAATTTAAACAACGCGAGGGATCTTTCATCAATTGTCGTTATAGCTCATAAAATAAACAGAAATAACTCAAAAAAGCCACCATCAAACTCAAAGCTATCATGAAGCCATAGCCTAGAAAAATAAGCAGCGGAGTTATGATAGAAACTGTGTCAAAAATAACTTCAGGTGAAGATGTATCATGGCTTCATCAACATTGGTAACAGATGACCCTGAGGGGTATCAATTATGTAACATATCGCATAACTCCTATATGGAGCACCCTTAAGCTTACTGACTACCTTTAGTGCGTAAGCGGTTTGCAGGTGGCTTTTTGCTGGGCTTTCTTGCAGGTGATCGTTGAACAGGCATGGGTGGTGGAGGCATCGAATGTTGCTGCATTGTATTCAAAACATTGTTCTGTCCTCTAACCTCTATTTCGCCATATGCAATATGATATGGCTGCTGTCCCTGGAAATCGTAAGACCCATTTTGAAGTACTTGATGCGGTATGAAGCCTCCTAGTGGGGAAAAACGCATGTCTGGGTTGGGAATCATCTGCATTGGCATACTCTGCATTGGCATACTCTGCATCGGCATCTCAGCGTTTTGCATTGGGAATTGGTGTGGCATCCCAGGCAGCATCTGCGGATGTGCATGTGGCGATTGCATATGTTGCATATTGGGATGCTGCATGCTCGGAGATTGCATATGGGAATTTGCATGTGGCATCATATGCATATGTGGCATGTGCACCCCCGGAGACCGCATCTGCACATTCGGAGATTGCATGTGCATACCTTGCATCCCTGGCGACTGCATTGGGCGATTGGGCTGGAGCATGTGTGGAGATTGCATCGGTCGATTTGTAAGAGCCTGAGGAGGCAGCATTTGTGGTGTAGGTACTGATTGAGGAACTGGCGGAAATCCTTGGAGGTACTGAGCTTCTTGAAGATGGATTTGCTGTTCGCCAAATCGCTGATGCTCTGGTGGCTGATGCTGGGGAATGCCTTGCTGTTGCCCACCCATCTGGCCCTCTAATGGTCTAGTTTCCATGCCCTTTGCTATGGCTATTTGCTCACTACTCTGGACAAGCCGATCTGCGAGGCTCTGCCGATAAGCATCAAGGTTCGGGGATTTCTTGACGTGCGTCGGCTGATTTCCTTGTTGGGTACTCTGGTTTGGGACAGTAGATTCATTGGTATGATTGCCATTAGCTCTCATGTCGGTCGTTGAAGGCGTGGAATTGACTACATTATTTGCGGAAAAGTTTTCATTCCCAATAGCTGTTGTCGAGGCTTGAACAGTTGGTGCTGTGCACTTTGATGTTGCAGGTACCGATGATTGAACGTCTGAATGAACAATGGGGTCATTCAAGAAATCCATGAACCTATCTGGAAAGTTCACAGTTTGATCATCGATCGCCGGCGCCGTAACGGCTCTGGCCACATCTTCCAAAGTTGAATGTGGTGGATTACTAATTGAACCCTTTTGTTGAGCAACAGGAGTATTTTTCAGTGACGCTTTTTGTTGCATTCGCTCTATTGCGTCACTTAAAACTTGACTTCTGTGCTCGGGCCCAAGTTCACTATATACGGCTTTGAGTTCATCCTGCAGCGCGTTGAGAAGATTAGCAGGAGGATTCTGATTATGTTCATTGAAAAGCTTCTGCTTGTGCAATTGATATGCTCTTGCCGCTCGAAGAAAATTGTCTGGTAATGTTGCTGATGGTTGTGGGAAAGACAAGGCATTGAAAGACGACATGTGCAGGTTAGGGCTAAGACCTGGAGTTGGGGTATATATGGAACTCGGAGCCGACGATGTAATGCACTGGCGCCAGGGTATAGGTGTTTCATTTTGCTGCATAACAACAGCATGTGGACTCGGAGCACCTACCCCGTGTCCTGTCTTAACACGCTTTGGCGCTTGCTGCGAGACCATACCCCCAGATGAGTTAACGCGCTTGGTGTTACCCTGTGGAGTCCAACATTCCATCTCTCCACTAACGTTCCCAGGCGTTGGTAGGATTCCCACCCTAATTCTCTCGTCGACTAGAGCCTTAAGCCTGCCTCCGATAGTGCTCTCAACTTCAGACATCATTCGTGCCTTCATTTCTTCGATATCAGCCGTTTTTGCGAACGGTTTGAGTTCCTCCTTGAAAACAAGATTTCCTGCAGAGAACTCATGCTGAAGTGTACTCAATTCAGAGAGTTGCTGTCTAAGAGCATCATTATCCCGTTGAAGTGCCTCGATTTGTTTTTTGAATTCTTCATGAATTTCCTTACTAGGCAGATCAGTTGGGGTCTTCTCTGAAGCGGATGTTCCCAATGTTGGTGAGAGGTCGACACAAGAATCTTGTCTGCTTTTTGGCGACGGGTTCGTGCCTGGTGGAGTGGGAAAGATTGCTTGGGATTCACCCGCCGCAACTTTCGCTTTTATCACGTCTACAGAGCTATCTGCATCACCTGATGGCTCTGCGGAGGAGAGAGACTGCTCCAACTCATCGAATATGGGATGCGAGTAAAAGCAAGCGCCCTCAAATAACTGGAGATCGCCTTCGAGGTATGGACTTGGGTCCATTGTTTTTAAAAAAAAAAACGGAAAGTGTTGAACTCAAGTGGTTGTAAATAATCCCACGAAGGTCTCGGAACGTAAAAACACTGATGTAGGTACTCTTTGTTGTGCTCTAAAGTCTATAGCACAGGTGCCCAAGACTCTACACATGGGAACGTCAGCAGCATGTTCCATTCCTAGATAGCAGCAGCTAGGAAGGTATAGCACACAAAAAACAGGCGAGAATTGTGCTCCGAAATTTACCTAGGGAAGTTTAGATGCTTGCAGTGAAGTAATAACAATCAATCTTATCACGGATACTCAAATAGTAGACTTTTGTCGGTCGCTGTCGAAGGGCGAGCGAGAGGACCCCTTGGGAGCAGCCGAGAGCTAAATTAACATGAAGATTGCCGGATAGAGTCCACAAAAAATTGTTATATATAAAGGATGGATGTGTAAAGACGAGGAAAGAGTGAATATGAGATGCGCTGGGTTACCTGAAGTAGCTGAGTGAACTCAGCCAGTGATCCTCAGTGGGAAACTAGGAGGAAGAAGAAGAGGAGGAAGAGGAGAGCGGGAGCGTCTTAGAAATAGGTGCCAGTGTGGGCGGGACTAGCCGTTGCGGACTTGCTGAGTAACAGCGTTTCTGTTTGGTGGGAGGGGGGGTGCCCAGAGCCTGAGACTCAGTCACCTGAATCAAGGTTTGTACAAGAGGCGCCAGTACTCTCGGCCTTCTTCCCAGGACCGAAGGGAGATGGCTGTGCAAGCCTAGACCAGCGGATTGAGCGCAGTCCGCCGGGAAGGGTTGGGGGTATACTTCGAGCCGAGCTCGACTCGAGGGCTTCCCCTATAGGCTAATTCTACTTATCGTATCACTCTGCCTATAGCTTCAGATGGTAGACAACTAACCACGCTTCGAGGCTGTTTCTATGGACAATTTCTCCATTCTTTTGCAACGCCTTGGACTTAAGGACACCGTGGAATTGCAACTGCAGATGGCAGCGGAGTCGGGTGGGTTAGGGGCGCGCCTGTCTGAATTAGGGGATCTTGCAATTTGTGCTTGCCATCGCTGGAAGATGAATCTCGTCGCTAGTGCCGACGCAGCTCGGTAACAGGCCTGCAGCTGACCCCATTGAATCCAAACTTAACACTCGGCGAGAACACTCGCCGTACAACGATGCAGATTGCGGTTGGGCATCCATAACCCTTGCGATGACACGTATCGCTTCCATTGAAGCGCGATAGCATAGTAGCAGGGCAGGTTGAAGTGCCCGCATGCCGTGCCCACGAGAGACTGGAAGTCACTGCAGCGAAGCCTGGATCCCAATTGATCGAAACCAATTGATGGTTCCTTGACCAGCTGGACATCGCTGCTACACTGCTGCTCATAAGTCAGCATCACAACTGTCAAGACGCCATAGCAGGAGAACGGGAAGAGGAGGGCAAGAGCATTCCTGACGCCGCCGACGTTGGTCTTGTACCACCGCTGCGGTCCATAATTTCCAGAGAGAGAATGGTTCAGCAGGGATAATCAGCGGGCGCTTGCACATGCCCTGCAGGACTGTCGAGTGATGATGTTAACGTCGCAGCGACAACGGCGCGCCTGCAGGATCGCAGCAGGCTTCGATCGGTATGCTTCTGCAGCGGTTGGCCACAAGGCTGCAGCTGCAGCGCTGACTTCTGGGTGGTACAGTACCTCAGTGGAGCAGCAGCCGTCATGCTTTTTTTTCTTTGGAGGCAGATCGCACCTTGTTTACGCGAGCGCACGGGTTTGTTCCCTATACATACCATCTATACGCTCCATATTGATCCCTGAAAATATATGCCCTCTTCTCCAACCGTATTCACTCACTTAAGAGGTAAAACAACAAACGCGCGCTATGGCGGTCTTGGCAAGCCTCTTAGCGCCAGTGCGCGTGTATTACGCAAGGGCACGTGATGATCCCCGAATTACCGCGATGCTAACCTCAACACCACGGAGACTGATATTATGAAGAATCTGAGTGCTGAAGTAGGAGACTAGATCAGGGTAATTATTAGACTGGCTGAAGAGTAGGAGATATTAAATATTGAGTATGTTATGGGGAAGAGCTTTTCAATACTGACCGATGGTGCGGGGAGAAAGAAGAATGATCAACAAACACATATAGGGAGAGTGCAGAGTATGGCGCCAGAAATGGCCTGGGGGAAGGTCCGTCATTTCTAATATATTGTTAGTATATATACTTGAATATAAAGTGTGATACAAACTTTTGTTTTTTTTAATATCATTACTCGCGTGCCACTAGTCTTATCATGAGACTATCATAGCGTGCCACCCTGTGGGCTATCATATGGCGAGGATTTAGGTTCGTGATACATACGTGACTAAAGTCGTAGACTGCTGCTGTTTAAATTCTAGATATATGGAAGATTCTACTCATTTAAATATTCAAACAATCTGATAAACGCTGGCCTTAATTCGCCTGGATAGCTGTGGAGGGATTCGTTTAATGGGCTTAAACCTGCCTAAATGGCCTCGGCTGGCCTGGACCGGCCTGATTGGCCTGATTTGTTTCAGGCCGCCTGGGCCAGGCCAGGCCCAGAATTTGGCCAGTCCAGGGCTTCTGTTGGCCTGGCCTGGCCTGGCCTAATACCAATATTGCACCAAAGATTGTGCTAGCGCGATTAATAGTGCCTGAAGTTCTACCAAGACCACACTAGCGCGCGTTTGTGTTTTACCTCTGAAGTGAGTGAATACGGTATACAAGTACTGTACTCTACATACGGGTTGCTTTTACGAGAGAGTCGCGGGTGAGGATCTTATTTATCTGAACATCAATTCTCCTTGATTCATACAATACCGCATAGCGCATAAATATGCAGTAGTCAGGTGTCCAAATACTATGAAACTAGCCACGGTGCGAGTATGCACGTAGAACTCTACTAGTTGACTCATTCACTGCATGTCTCTCTCCCACAATGAGATTTCATTGTTCGCTGCGCTTGGCTAGTTATCTCGTCTCTCCCCTGCATCGATCACTTGCGTACTTAATTTCTTCCACACCATCTCACCTAATAAACCAGACGTTCAATCAGGCTGTGTTGCACATTTATCACTGCATCTTCTTGGGCCCTGACCCCGGTACCACGGTATGACTTCATGGTACCCAATGATGATAGCCGACTTATACCCCTGACATGATCCACGACATGATACCCAATGAATCACTTTTCATCTTATGAAAATCATATGTGCTGGGTGCGACACAATTAATCGCAATATAAGATCGCATATCTGGCGCTGCGCTCGCAATCGGGTCACTCGAACATATTCTCTTTTGAGCTCCTTCGAACACTCGTCGGACCGTCGTGACAGCGATCTCTACTAAAAGCGCAAATATCTCGAGTCGGCAATTTGTGTATCAGTGGAACAACGCCTATTCAACCATCTTCCGTACGCGTGCGCTTACCATAATTATGCGCAAACGCTCGTATTCCTCCTCCCGTGCCAAAGGAACCCACCTTACTCTCCCTTCCACGGCCGCCAAAAAATCCAAGCCTAAACCCAAAAAACCCAAAATCACCACCTCTGCTCCCTCAAGCATCCCTCCTTCCAGCACCATTTTTTTCTGGAAGCCTACCGAGCCCCTCTACGGCCCATTTTCCCAATGGTACTCCTGTACCTTCACCGCACCCCTGCTAACCTTCTCCTACCACTCCTCTCCTGAAACCCAACCGTATCAAATCTGCCCCCCCACCTCATCTTCCGACCTTACCCTCTACACCTTTACCTCCGCGGAACATTTCATGATGGTCCACAAGGCCGCACTCTTCTCCCCCCTGACGTCGAAGAACTTCTGTCCATCCACGATCCCCGCGCTCAACGCGCCCGCGGGCGTACCATTCCCAACTTCGTCGAGTCTGTCTGGGCAGCCCACAGATTTGAGATTGTTAAATGGGGGAATTATTACAAATTTACTCAGGATGAGACCTTGAAGCTTTTATTGCTTGGGCTCGCGGACAGGGAGCTTGTGGAGGCAAGTCCGAGGGATAAGATTTGGGGGATCGGTTTTGGGGCCAAGAGCGCGGAGGCAAAGAGGGATAAATGGGGGTTAAATTTGTTGGGGAAGGCGCTGATGGAGGTAGGATCATGGATTAGGAAGGAGGAGGAGGAGAAGGAGGGGAAGAAGAAAGGTGAGGGAACGCAGGAAGGGGAGACGAAGGAGGAGGAGAAAATGGGGGAGGATAAGAAAGAAGAGAAGGATTCTAAAACCCTGGATGCTAATCCCACTGAGTCTTGACGGATTCATGATAAAATTATGGGGGTAAGAAATATATGGGGACGCATGAATCTCAACACCCAAACGAATACCCTACCCATCTGTTTTGTGTGTTCCTCCAAATATTAACAGTATCTCTCTCCTTCTGTTGTAACAATTTTATATAATGTTTATGTATTTTTATTTTCTTTATGGTTACCGTTGGCTTGTTCTCGTTCCTAGCCTGTTATTCAGTCGATGATGAGCAAGATATTAGAAGAGATATATTACGTATGCGTGTGTGCATGTATATAAATCTAATAAAACCTTCTCTACATCATACACCCATAATGTCGACATATGCTGGAAGCGAGATTAGTATCTCTTGGGTGGGGCAAACCCCCCCACACACAATTTGCTGCCACACACCAAACCCACAAGCTGCCCTTACTTTACCAAAAGCAAATGTCAGAGTCGGGCAGTGCACGAATTATCTGAATTTTTGACTGAGTATGCCACTCCCCAGGACCTTTGGGCCTATCGATAGGCAGCTTTAACTATCTCAGTAAATTTGTGCGGTCTCACCCGCCAAAGGGATACATATTGTTTAGCCAGCATACGCTCCTACCCCCTCTCTCCCCCAAACCCCTGCAAAGAGGTACATTCCATCAACATGCCCTTACCCTGAGTTCTCCCAATGCACTTACTTAAACCTCTCGCTTAACAAAATTAAAGCCCTCGACCGCTTACCTACATACCTACATACTAGTCTAACAACCCGCCTATATACATCTAATCTCGCATACATCCCGCTGTTACATTAAGTTCCATTAAACCTTTTCCCCATCTGCATCTTCCCCCAAACTATACTCTAAAGTTTGCTTGAACACTTTTTTTCACACCGCAATACATAGATGGATAGAGGAATTCTTGGCTGTCTAGCGGTACCCATCTGATTTGTGCTGGAACTGTGAGTGAGCGGAAAATTGCTTTAAACGAAATCGTTAGTCAACTTTGACTAGCCCTATTAGGTTCAAGTATAAGTACATTCATATGTACTGTGTAGATGTACATTTACTTTTAACATCTTATACAAATGGCTAAGCAACAGCTCGGTTCAAGAAAACCTTATTCGTAGATCATTCTACGTACTACATATACAATGTGGGCGGGGCTGGCTGCTGTACCAGTACTGCTACACGGTGCATGTCAATCCAAATCGGCTAATTTCGCACAACGATGCCGGGGTGCATGTAGGGGCGTGCTTATAATGTCATCGTGCCTCTTCTTTATATAACCTGAAAGCCAACATTCCCCCAGATCCCTCTGGGAAGGAAAAAGGCGGAGGAGTGATGGGTGCACATCTTTTGACATGGATGCTATCAGAGACTTTTAGGTGAACAGGACTCAGATCTGCATTAAGATAATACAACAGGTAATTTGAATTTAATAAAAAAACATTTTTAAAATTCACATTTTTCGACCTCGAAGATACCCTTGTTAGTACGGGATAATGAACAAAAGACAAAACAGTACAAGTCACAGATGTCATTTTTTCAACAAAAAAAAAAAAAAAAACGAGGAAAAAAAGAACACAAAAACAGAAAAAAACAAAAAAGTGGTTGGAAAAAACATAAAGTTCAACAAAACCAGAATATCAAGTCCGGCATGCTCTCGTCAGTAATCCCATTCCGGTCCCAGTGCCGCAAATTTCGCCGAATGCCTATGACCTATACATCTCAACACCTCTTACCTAGTAACGTTCCCTCCAACCATGATCACCCCGAGCCAACCCAATTCCCGCAACCTAGCCTTATGGCATTACCATCTATCATTCTACCATACCTCCTACACCGTCCCGCAGACCATATATCCTGCTCATTCGACAAACGCTCCCCTACAGTCTCCCGTATCTTTCTCATTATCGATGCCACCTCATCTGTGCCCAACAAATCACCTCTAGCAAACACTCCTAATCCAATATTATCTCCAATGACAGCAACTTCGACATCTAGGTTATTCTGTTCCAATTAGTTAATATGAGAAACTTTCAGCCTGAGGAATTTCGAAGGGTTCATGAACTTACCATAATATGCTTCCTCACCACATTCGTCCCCAACATATCCGCCCCAACAGGCTTGGACAAAGCGTTGATACCGTTGGGCTGTGATTCCCTAGCTTCTCCCACCATCACCGGAATCTCAGGTTTTACTTCCTCCAGCTCTGCCCATTCATCTTCATCACAGTCACTTTCCGCTTCCTCGGAGTCACCATTTTCAGGATCGATGCCTGTGCCAGGTAGCTTCAGATAATTGAACCACACATCCACCCTCACTCCCTCCATCCCCTCTCCCTCGCTATTTCTTGTCCACTTCTCGATATCCGCAACTCCCACTCCCCCCGAATTCTCTGCGTTCCCAATCTCGCCAAGGCCTTTCTGAATTCTCCTTGCTAACGTATGCAGGCCGGTGGTCTTTGGATTCTTGAGCCTCAATGGCAACAAATTAAGCGTTGGGGCTGCCAAGTCATAGAGACTCTCAGTCCCCTGAGTGACGGGGAGATGGCGGCTAGAAAGGTATACCCCTATTACCACGTCCTGATCCTGCTCCCTACTGACTTCTTCCACATCCGACAAATTCGATGACGTCTGCGGCGAATTGGCTTCTGACATTGCAACTGATTCATCTGTGTTTGAAGAATCGTGTTTTGGGAACAGTATGTCTGCATACACCTTCGCAAACGCAGCTAGAAATAACGCTTGCAACGTGATTCCGTTCTTGCGGCATTGCTCCTCGAAGAAAGTGACATTGTTCAAGATCTTGGGATTGAAAACACATGACCGTTCCTGCTGAGTGGTGTTGATTGGAGCTGACTTCGTGCGCGATGAAAGAAGGGTCGAGACTGCGCCATCAAGATATGTTGTCCAGAAGCGCTCTTGCTTGGTGCGGTCGCGGGAGGAGGTGTATGCAACAACATCGGCAAAGGTCGGCAAAGAGGTAAGAACAGAGTTAGCAGGGATAGAGATGAGTGAGGCTGGTGCAGTGGTGTTGGCGGTTGGGATGATGATTGGTGTTGAGGAAGAGGTAGTGGTGTCCGATGTCACTTCTGTTGAAGTAGGATATGAATCAGCGGCAAGCAACGGCAGAGGCTCGAGTTGCTGAGATAAAGCTGAAGGTAAGGTTAATGCAGCTTGTACTTCTGCTGCCGGCTGAACAGCAATTTCAGCCTTTATAATTTCTTGCGCCTGCTTCATCACGACGGGCACTTTGTTATATATTCTCCGCAGTTTCTTCAGAAGCAATGGAAGACTGACTCCATCGTATAAGGCATGGTGAATGGTAAGCAAGATGACCGATTCCGTTGAAGTATTCACCAGCGTTAACCTCACAGGTGGCTTCTTTAATGAAACTTCCTTTTGCTGCTCCCTAGCAATGCCCACTGAGATCAACTCCTGCAGATTGCTTGTTACCACTTCTTGCGACTCAAATTGAACGGAGGGATCGCTGAAGACAATCTGCAGAATCGCCGGCCTTTCAATCCCTGTTGAGATAAACGTTGTCCGAAGTATTGACTCCTCCCGTACTAGGGTTCTCCATGCAGTCTCCAATCGCCTATTATCTAGTTTCCTCGACTTGAAGCTGAACGTAGGCATAAAGAGTCCCCCACTGCTATTCTGCCATGTAGACAGCATATGGATCTGTCCAGCAGTAGCCGGCATCACTTTCTCAACAGTCTCATACTTCACTCCACGTCCTTCCAACAGCTTAACCACATCCATTCCCTCTATAGCATTCTTCAGCGCCCTTTCCGTGTTAATGACATCAGCAGGAACATCTTCAGCCTTTTCTTTTTCCTCCGTTGCCCAGGCCATCTTCTCAATTGTAGTGTGTCTCAATATCTCAGCTACACTCAACACTATCCCCTCCTTGCGCAACTCCGAACATACTCTAATAGCACTAATCGAGTCGAGGCCAAGGTGGAAGATCGTTTGGTTCCTCTCGATTTCATCCTCTGGTATTTGTGCTACAAGTGACAGCACTTTTCTGATTTTGAGCTCCGCGGCAGACCATGTCCCTAGGACCTTTACCTCTTTTGGCGTGGCAGTCTGCGTGACATTCGGTTCGATTAACGGCGTGTAAATGGGAAGCGGTTGGGTATTGCCAAACCGAACTATATTGTCCTCATAAGTCACAGCAGGGAAGTCTGGGTAGTCCATCATGTGCAGCAGCAGGGAGTCCAGAGTCTGTAGCATGTTCTCAACTTCATCCATCGAGAGAACACTAGACTTGCAAGCTGCTCTCCAAATGAGGTTGTTTCCCTCTCTTTCCATCTCAATACAGATATTGTACTTAGCACATTATTAGCCTTTGTATAAATAGAGTGGGAATTGAAAATTACCTCGAGATCCGAATTACCCTTGATAGAATGGTAGAGCTTGTTCATTTGGGGACTGTCCTGTCCACGTTGATAGATGAATAAAGTGTCAAACAGTCTTTGTCTGCCGCTGTTCACAAGCTTCTGTATCATTCTTAAGGGCGTATGCTGGTGCTTCAGCACGTTCCCGCTGTTGTCTTGCATGTACTGAAGCATCCCCCTATAACTACCATGCGCTATCACCCTGACCGGAATAGTGTTCATTGCCGGGAACATAATCTGTTCTGCTTGCTCCGTATCTCTACCCGACAAAACGGTTCCAAAGACGAGATCCGGTTTTCTGAGGTAGTGGGCGAGTATGAGGCCCCAGCACGTTTGACCCAAGGTCTGCGAAGTTATCCCGAGTCGTTTGCAGAATTGTGATATCTTGGTATAATCTGCCTTTGAGATGATTTCGTGTCTGTGTGTTTGGGGTAGTTCTGTGGAGTTGGAGAGTATAGGGAACTCAGAAACTTCGATCCCCTGAAGGATTTGTTTCCAATATTGGGAGGATTCCTCTGCATTATTTCCCAGGATAATCTCTATCAATGGCATTGGCGAAGGTCGGGGTTGCAAGCTACTGTGGTACGCCCTTTGGACATCTTCATGAAGGAGACGCAGTGACCAGCCATCGTAGAGTGCATGAGAGATTGACAGTAGGAGATAGCTTGAGTTTCGTGCCTTTAGGAACGTTAACTGAATTGGGGGATGATTAAGCAGGCTTGCAGCGCTAGCAGCCTGATCCATAGCCTCTTGAATCTCAAGCCATAGGTCATCACCGCGAGAAAGCTGAATGTGAGTCCAAGGGACTTCGAATTTCCTGTGAGCTACCTGACCAAATGCGTACGGAGAAGAAATGCCCAGTTCATGCACCTGGAAGAAGTTTGTCCTTAGTATAGGATTGCTTTGTATGACCATCTCCCAAGCCAGGCGTAACCGGCCAGGATCAACGCTTGGATCTAGTTCTAGAACGTCGTGATTGAAGTAGAACTTATAATCCGAGGCGAGGGTTTCCGCAATCATGGCTTCTTGAAGGGGAGTTGTGGGATATATAGCTTCAAACTCGGCTTCAGGAAATTTCTTTCTAGCTGCCACTTCAAAACCCAGTAGACTGACATCCTCAGAAACCTTCTGTGACCTCACTGCCGCTTCTTGTAGAACTAAACACATCTTCCTTATAGTTGGGTTTCTCATAATGGTACTCACTGGGATTTGCAATCCAGAGCGACGGAGACGAGCTGAGAGTTTGATTGCTTCAATACTGTCAAGTCCAAGTTCAAATATAGACGCATTTTCGGTGACTTCAGATTCTTCCAGTCCCGTTAAGGTAGCAATCACACGCTTCATTGTAAATGCTTCTGGCGTCCATTCAAATGCTGCTTTGTCCCTATTTGACTGTGCATTATGGGTTTCTGCGGGTATCTCACCGGGCTTCGGCTTATCCGCAACCCTTGGCTTACCATCTGGATCATCCAGTAGCGACTTCAGTGCATTATCACATTGGGAAATCAAATTCAACGCTTGGTCGTGCTTAAGGATACCACCCTTCACAGCAACTGTAATATAAACCTTACCATCGCTATGGTGTTCAACCTCAAGGGATAGAGGATACTAAATGATATAGTGTCAGCTAAAGCGTATGCAATAATGTTGATTGATCCCAGAATGCTTACATCTGGGTCAGCCTTGGTTTGAATTGGCTTCCATAGTGGGGAGCTGCTTGTGTTGTCTTCGGATGTCAACCTCTGATAAACGAACAAAGTATCAAACAGCTGCTGTGGCCCGGATAAAGCAAGCCACTTCCTGATCAGACGGAATGGTGTGTGGTGATATGACACAGACTCGGCGTTGAATAAGTGAGTCTGCTTGACCAGGTCTTTCCATGCCACGTTGTCGCTAACATTGATGAAGCATGGTATTGTATTGAAGAGGGGTCCAATTGTGCCTTCAACACCATCAAGTGGTAAAGTACGCCCTGATATGACAACGCCGAATGTAACGCCGTGACCAAAGTATGATGCAAGTACACTCGCCCATGCTGTTTGCACAATTGATTGCGCGGTGCAACCGAGTTTCATACAGCCATCGTGGATCAAATTTCCATCAACTGCAACGAGTCGCTGAATCGTGAAGTCCGCTCCTACCGCCTGTGTTGACCTGGGGAATGGAGCAAATCGCTTGAGCCTCAAATGCTTCATCCAGAATCCTTCAGCTTCCTTGAGATCGCAGGACAGTATGTATGGCAAAACCTGTGGGAATTGGCAGGGCCGACGGTAGTATTTAGAGTGGTATGCATCCTGAACATCCTTGAGTATCAACGGTAGACTATTCCCATCATACAACGCATGGAAGATATTTATTACCAGGATCGATCTAGACTTTGCGTGAATGATCTTGAAGTAGATTGGTGGCTCGTGAAGGGATCTGTTTAAGTGGGCCACATGGTTCCTTTCCTTCTCCAAGACCTCATCGAGGTCTTCCTCCTTGTCAAAGCTCAAGATAGTCCAGTTGAGGTGGCTTTCATTGAGCACAACCTGAGCATATCCGTCGGCGGTTTCACAGAAGCAGGTACGGAGGATATCGGTTGCATTGGCAACCGTAGCCCAAGATTCTTTAAGGACATCGATGTTTGTGTATGTCGTGAGCTCAAAAGTAAACGAATTAAAATACAGTGGCTGGTCAGAATCGATAAAACGAAGGATCATTCCTTCCTGTAGGGGCGAGCAAGGCAATATTTGCTGGATTTTATCTTGTGTAATGCCGAGTTGTTCGCAGACTTCGTATGAATTATTGTTCGCAAATGCAGATAACTTTTGGCGGATATTTTCAATATTGTTGTTGGTCTTTGTATTATTGGCGCTTCCTGAAAGGAATTGAGCAAGTTGCTCTAATGTGCTGTCTATGGGAGTGTCAGCGACCATCTAAAAAATGGGGTTTAAGGTAAAAAAGAGGAAGGTTGTTCAGGGTAATGACTTTGCATAATTCCAGACACTGTAGCCCCACCGAAACCACTCTTCTTTAGCCTTCTCGCCAAACTAACAACAGACACTGAATCCAGTCCGAGTTCAAATATTGTGGATGATCGCTTGATTTCTGAAACCTGTAGCCGAGCCATACGCGCTAGGATTGCTTGAATTTGAAGCTCTGATTTAGATCTTGGAGCCTCTTTCTCCTCATTATAGGTAAGTGATTGGATAAGTTCGAGTGGAGCCTCTTCATAGATTAGCTTTAGCCTTTTATTATCCACTTTGTTGTTGACAGAAAGCGGAATCTCGGATATGGGAAGGAAGTGCGTAGGAATCATGTACACTGGAAGGTGCTTCTTGCAAGTTGACAGGATTGTCCCAATTAGAGAGGTGTAGTTTCCAGTGGTAACAATGCAAGGGCTGGTATTTTTAGTGGTTGAGTCTTCAAACGAGATAAAAGATACAAGTTGATCTTTCTGCTGCTTAGGATGCTTCAGCACGAGGGTTGCCACTGCCTTCACCTTAGGATCGGCTCTCTTGATAGTTATATTGATTTCGCCGATTTCGAGACGCTGACCTCGTAGCTTCACTTGGTCGTCTGCTCTTCCTGCAAAGTCAAAACACCCGTTATGAAGAATTCTAACAAGATCTCCGGTGCGATAAACCCTGCCGAGGTCAGTTCGCTGTGTTTATAAGTGGGCACGAAGCTCTCACCTTTCGCCATATTGCTCAAGATAAGGAAACTTTTCCTGTGTAAGATCAAATCTGTTCAAGTATCCCTTGCCTACAAGTTTCCCAAAGACGCATAACTCTCCAATAGCCCCTCTGAGCAACGGATTGTTGGCGTTTGGTGCCATAACGAATGAACCGACATTGTCAAATTGAGGCCCGATATTCGATGGCTTCCCATCTTGCGGGACATGAGGAAGCATTGTGCAGCCGATTGTTACCTCAGTTGGCCCATACCTAAATTATAATCAGAAGTGTCTCAACGGAAATTTACTTCGGAATCTTACCCATTGTAGAGCACACCATGCTTGCCCCAGGTATCTAAAACATCCTGCTTCAACGCTTCACCACCGACGATAAAAACTCCACGACGAAGTGTTGGCACATCATCAGGATTAAGTAGAGCTGCCAAGCTGGGTGTCAAGTCCAAGTGCGTAACTTCCAACTTGCTGATTGCCAAAGTGAGGTCTTCAAACAGAAGGTCGCGGGGAGTAGAAGTAACGCATGCACCAACACTCCAGCTCCAGAATTGCTCCAGCACACTCACGTCGAAGTGGAACGACGCAAATTGAAGGAATCGAGATTCTTCGTCCCAATGCCCTTCAAAGATGCGTTGGAAGGCAAGCATAGCTTGGACAGCGTTTTCATGTGTAAGTTCACAGCCCTTTGGTGTTCCCGTAGTTCCTGCTACAGTTAGATACCTGCAAGATGGAATTTATGCCAAATACTTACCTGAGGTGTAAAGGCAGTAACACAAATGGTCCGGCCTTAATCCTACAATACATGGTTGCTTTGTGGACGAAGCCTGGATACCTCTACCATCGGCCACAGAGTAAACGCCGACCTCAACCCTCTCCCTGAGATCGTCCAAGAAGCGATTCATTGTCAATATACATTGCGCTCCAGAATCCTGCACAATAAATACTTTACGATCGATTGGTGCACTGGGATCCAGAGCCACATATCCACACCCAGCTTTGAGAATACCAAGGATAGCAAAAGATGCCTCTGCGCATTTATCAAAGCAGATACCCACAAGACCACCTGTTTTCACCCCTCGTTTAAGAAGGAAATTGGCCACTTTGTTACCCTCATTATCCAATTGCTGATAGTTCCATTGCTTCTTCTCCACGAACGTTTCCGTTATCTTTGTTGCAAATTCGAGCGCAATCTTCTGGGGCTTCAGTTTGGCGTATTTTTCGACAAATTGATGTAAGAATGTCACATCACAGGGGATCTCCCGAACTGTCGGTGGAGAAATTGATAGAAGCTCTCTCGGGAAATTTGAGAAGAGTGTGCAGTCGTGATCAGGGTTTGCAATGATATCCAGGATTGCAGCATCTAACTGCTGTACAAGGAGTTTGCTCTGCTCCAAAGGCATGACGCTGTCCCTGCATGTTGCTCGGAGGAAGAGTCTATCATTTTCCGTTGGCTCAACTTCAATAGATATTGAATACTAACAGAGCCATTAGCATGTAATCCACTGGTTCTCATCCGATACTCACATCTACATAGGCATTTTCATCGACAATCTTCCATACGGAGGATTGATTCTCCACTCTCTTTGATACCATCTTTTGATACACGAAGATGGTGTCAAAAAGCGCCTGATCAGGATGATTCAACCATCTTTGAATCAAGCGAAGTGGAGTATGTTGGTACTGGAGCACTTTCGTATTACTCCGCTGTATCGTTGTGACTAGGTTGTGATTACTCCCAATCGCGGTACCAAGCATTGGGATTGTTGTGAGACAAGGGAACAGAACATCTTCAGCGTCTACTAATCCGGTTCGACCAGAGAGAACTGTTTTTTAATTAGTCGCGAAGCACTATCATTTACAGGAATTAATCTTACCAATTCCAAAGGCTACTTGAGATTCCCCAATATAAGCGGACAATATTCTCACCCATGCTGCTTGAGCTACTGCATGAAGAGAGTATCCCAGTTTCTTGCATTCCCCCTCAATTTGAGACAGTGGCTTCGATGAGAGCTGTGAGGCAACATGACTGGTGGTGGATTGGACTCGACTGACGTTAAGATCTGGGAAAGTCGAGATACTGCTTCTTTCGAGCTGCTTCAACCAGAACGAACGCCCTGCCTCTAGCGCAGCAGAATCAAGCGAGCTCTCAAGAATTGCTTCAAGGGTAGCTGCGAAGTGAGGGTGAGAATTCGGAGATTTGTCGAGGTAGATGTCAGCTGCATCACTAAGCATCATCTTTAGTGAATTTGCATCATAGAGCGCATGGTTTCCCGAGAAGAGGAGCTTAGTTGATGAAGGAGTAGAAATATAAGTGAGATGCCATTGTAGAGACCCTAGAGATTCCACAGATTGCGAGACCAGCTGATCCTTATACTTATCAATTGCAGCTTCAGTATCAAATTGTATTTCTGTCCATGGAAGCTCGGCAATGCTTTTGGAGTATATGACAGTAGCAAACGAGTGCTGCTCATCATCAATACCGAAGAACCCGGCTCGAAGAATGTCGTTTGACTCCATCAGTTCTGTCCAGGCATGACGCAGTTTTGCAGCTTTGATTGCGGGTGGCAGTTCAAAAAGGATGTGATTGAAGTACAGACCGCCATTGGAGCGCAAGAATTGAGAAAGCATCCCCGACTGCATCTCAGTGCATGGATATATTCCATCAATCTGATTAAGCGATAAACCGTACTCAGATTTGAGGGTCGGTGCGTGCCGTGCTGCGAATGCATCCAAGAGAGAGTTTGGTTGATTGAATGTAGCAGTTTTGGGACTTCCCTCATGGTCCTTAATAAGCCTAGATGACAGTTCTTTAATAGAAGGACACTGTTAAATGTTAGTGACATTCAAAAACGAGCATATACGAGAGTATCATTGTTGAGGGTAACAACCTCTAGAATATCGATGACCGTTAACTTAAATCCTTGCTTGCAGAGCCTCATTGCCACTTGTGCAGCACTGATGCTGTCCAGTCCAATTTGATAGATTGTCGATGATTTTGTAATTCTCTCAATGGGAAGCTGTGAAATTTCCGCTAGAATTTCGCGGGCTATGAGCTCATTATCGCTCCAGTTAAAATTATCCTCGGTAGTTACTTCTCCCAAAGATTTGATCTCTTGTTGCGAGAACAGAAGCTTCAAGGCTTTCCTGTCTACCTTTCCCGCCGCTGATAGCGGTATATGATCAATAACGAGCATAATTGTGGGTATCATGTAAGAAGGCAATGCTTCCTTTGTAGCTCTTCGCCCCGAAGTCAGTACTTGTTCTCTAACCTTCTCATCACTAATAACAACAGGAACAGCTCCGTGCTGCTTCCTACCGTCAAGGGCTAAAAAGGATATAAGCTGCTCCTTCGCATCTGTGGAATGTTTGGAAACGATTGTTACAGCATCTGTGACGTTCCAGTGACTGTTTTTCAACACATGGTTTATCTCGTCAAGCTCCACCCTCAGGCCTCTGACCTTCACCTGGTCGTCCAAACGGCCAATAAATTCGAAGGTCCCATTGGCCAACATTCGCACAATATCTCCAGTGCGGTAAAATCTTCCCGACTCCAAGGTAATGAACTTCTCGCTCGTGAGCTTTGGATTGTTGTGGTACTCTCGGGAGAGCTGTGGGCCCCCTATGCAGAGTTCTCCAGATCCAAGTAGCGGTACAGTATAAGTCGAGTCACGTGAGATAACCATGAATCCTGCAGTGGGGAATGGCTGCCCAATATTATCAGATTTGATGGTAGTGTCAACTGGCACTATAGTGCAGCACATTGAAACTTCTATGAACTTATTAGCTAGTAGTTTGACGGCATTCGACTGACGTCCACTTACCTGTTGGCCCATATGAATTTACGCATCGTCCTTCCCAGTCATCAACTAAATTCTGTGGCATTGCTTCACCAATGCAATAGAGTAGCTCAACATCAGGTAAATTCTTCGCGACTAAAGTAGACGCCACTGTAGGAGTCAGGTCAAGAAGCGTGATGCTCATTCTCTTGATGGTTGCTTCGAGATCACCGAGAAGATATTTTCTTCCCGCCGAGCAGAGGGTGAAACCAAAATTCCACGCCATAAAACAGTCATAATAGCACATGTCAAAAGTGATAGCGGCAAATTGTAACAGCCGGGACTTAGGATGCCATGGAATAATTGACCTGGAAGCTCGGATTGTTTGAAGGGCACTCCTGATCTCGACCGATACAGCCTTTGGTACGCCGGTAGAACCTATTCAAAAGGTTAGAAATATATCCAATCATTGTTGGTGACTAACTCCTTACCTGATGTATACAGCCGATAGGCGAGTTGATTGGGTGTAAGATCGGCAACTGACGGATTTGACACTGGTAGAGAAGCAAGGCTTTCATCATCGAGGTTTAAAAATGTCAGTCCATCACAGTGTGGTAGATCCTTCGCAATGTTAGTGCTGTTTGTAAGAGCAAATCTTGCCTCCAGCTCTTCGAACATGAACGCCACTCGCTGAGCAGGTGTATTTGGATCAATTGGTGTGAAAGCAGCACCAGCTTTCAATATACCTAGTACACAAATATAGTATTTGGCAGACTTCTCAAGGTATATTGGGACTGCTTCATCACGCTCAACCCCATGTTGGAGGAGAAGATGAGCAACTTGATTAGCAGCCTTATTCAGAGTATCATATGTGTGTCTTGTAAATATGCCTGTATCATCAAGGAATTCCAGCGCAGTGGCAGTGGGCTTCGTTCTTGCATATTGCTCGAACAGTGTATGCAGGAATTGATCACCGGATTGAGGAAATTCAAGACAATTGATATTTGAAAGAGAGACAATGCTGTCCCTCAGGTTGCTGAAATTATTGACGGAAGATTCTGGCTGCTCGATAACTGCGCAGAGGACCTGATCCACTTGCTGCAGAATAATCCTGGCAGTATCTTCATCCATGATATTTCTACTAGGCACTCAGCGACAATATTGTAGAGTTTCAGGGGATGGCACAAACCGGCGGTGATGAAGGATAAATTCAATATAATCCTTCTTGCGGGTAGGTACAAGCTCGAGAACAACAGAAAACTGTGAAAATATGTGAGTATAGGCCTTTTCGCTTGATAAAACTTACTCACATCCATTTCCCCTCTATCATCAATGACTTCCCACAGTTCTTCCAACTCAGACTCCCTTCCGTACTGCAGAATAAATAGTGTATCAAAGAGCATTTGTCCATCCGTTTTAAGAGATGTCATGATCCTCCGAAGCGGGGTCAGCTGAAATGGCATAGCATCCGCATTGCCTCTTTGCAAGAGGTTCAGAAGTTCCTCATTGGTCATGCTTATGGTTAGAGGAACACGGACAGGTATAGTATTGAAGCATGGTGCAATAATATCCTCTACACCGGGGACCGGAATTGTGCGCCCACTGACAACATTACCAAAACATACATCTAGTTCACCAGTATAGGATGAGAGCAACCTTGTCCACGCGCTCTGACCCAATGCAAGTAAAGAGGTTGAAAGCTTCTTGCATCCAGCCTCAATATAGCTTAAGTTCTTCGAAGATCTTACCTTGACCGTACTCATGCCTGTGATGTTAGCCCTATAAGAGTTTGACTTACCAGTGAGATCTGGAAACTGGAACGGTTGAAGTCCATTCAAAGTTGCTTTCCAATACGAGTCCGCTTTCGACATGTCACAATTCTCAATGAATTCTAGGACACTTGAAAATGGTTTCCTGGTAGGTAGTGGGGTACCATTATACGCCATTCGAACTTCATCCAGAAGCAAGTCCATTGCGAACCCATCATAAAGTGAGTGATGTGTCGTCATAAGCAGGATATTCAGTCCCAGCATCCTGAAGAGAACAAAAGCTAACGGGGGCCGACTAATTCTTAGTGAAGATGACACCAATTGGATCTGCTCCTTGACAGTAGTCATCAAATCTTGACTACCGTCTAACTTGACCTCAGTCCATGGAATTGGGAACTCTTTGAGCACAACCTGAGCATATGCATGTCGAGGGTGCGAAGTGATACAGAAACAGGTTCTCAATATATCGTTCTGCTTCATGACCATACTCCAGGCATCCTTCAATCTCTCTGCATTAACCCGGAGTTCAAACACCGTATGATTGTAGTATGTTGCTGCGTTTTCATGTAGTCGCTGCGTGAGCATTGCCTCTTGGAGTGGTGTGCACGGGAGAATCGTGGAAATATCTGATGCAGTTAATTGCAGTTCATCCAGTACCTGAGCCTTAACGGTATTTATGAATTCATCAAGTGTACCACGCCCTTTTTCTGTCGGTTCTTCTGTAACCCTGCCAATTCCCTCAACCAATGCTGCAAGACCCATTATTGTCGGGTTTCTCATAATCTGCGAAACATCAGGACGTTTGTATCCAAGCTTGCTAATCTGGCTCGAAACGTGAATTATAGATATAGAGTCAAGTCCGAGCTGGAAAATTGATGTAAATCTCTCCACTTCATCTAATGGAACTTTGGCAAACTGTGCAATTATTTGTGCGACTGACCGCTCAAGCGAAGTCCATTTATCCTGATCGTCACCTTTTTTTATTGGATCCATTGAAAATGTCATCAATATTTTGCGATCAATACTCTGGTAACATTTTTGGAGTACCCGCTTATCTGTCTTGCCCTGTGCCGTCATTGGTATATTGGTTACTGGAATCACATTTGTAGGTACCATATAAGGAGGAAGGTTGTCCGACATGGCATGGAAAATATCCGGGATAATTTCGCTTTCATTTTGTAGTACCTGTAATGAGGTCTCCGTCGAGGTTTGGGGATAACCGTGAAGTACCACAAATGAGACGATGTTGATTCTGTTTGTATTATCTCTAGTTATAGTGATAGTGGTAGCGTCTTTCACTGTCTTCTGGCGGAGAAGAACGGAGTTTATTTCTGCAAGCTCAATTCGTAATCCTCGAATCTTCACTTGATCATCCAGCCGCCCAAGAAATTCAATACAGTCATCAGGAAGCAGCCTTCCAATATCACCACTTCGGTAGATGATCCCATATTGAGGATGCTTAATAAACTTGGATGCAGTGACCTCTGGCATATTAAGATAACCCCGGCCCTTTTCTATGTTAGCAAATTCGAGCAAATCTCAAATGATTCCATATGCATGACCTACCACTTGGGAGCCCCCAAAGCAAAGTTCACCCACTCCACCTCTAGGAACAAGCTCGAATCCATCACCTACAGCTAGTATAAAAACAGAGACGTTCTCAAGAACAAGTCCTAAGTTATTAATGTTATGTTTTTTTTTCATTCTAGGGTTGATTGTGCATATGTTGGTAGTTTCACTAGGCCCATAACCTTGATATAGCCCACGGCCTGCCCAGTCACTGAAAACCTTTCGAGTGAGAGGTTCTCCGGAAGTTACCACGAACTCGACTTTGGGAACGTTCGCAGGTTCCACCAAGGCTGCTACAGTTGGTGTAAGGCTCAAATGGGTTATTTCAAGTTCGTTAATCGCTTCTTCTAAACCACGAAGGAGGGTATCTTTAGTTGCAGAACAAAGACATATTCCGGTTGACCATGCGAAAAATATCTCAAATACAGAAACTGCAACGTTGTTAGTTTAGACAGTTAATGTGGGTTCGCCTCGACTTACCATCGAACGCTTGGGAGCAAAACTGTAACAGTCTAGAGCTTTGACTGTACGGATAAACCTTCTTCAATGCGAACAGATTGGTGACAATATTCTGCTGTGTAATAAGTACTCCTTTGGGAACCCCAGTGCTTCCAGATGTGAAGATTGCATATGCCAGAGCCGATGGATCAATTTCGACCTGTGGATTTGTGGATGGAAGTCCATTAAGATTGAGATTGTCTACTTCAACAGATGTGGAGCCAGCTGGTACCCAGAGAGAACTTTTGAGGTCACTCGTTGACAAGCATATCTGCACTCCAGCGTCTTCAAGAATTTTCCGGCGCCGCTCAAGAGGAGTGTCAGGGGTAAGAGGCAAATAACCTGCACCTGTCTTGACAATCGCGAGAATCGAGATGTAAAGCATAGGCGACTTCTCCATACAGATACAGATAAGATCGTCTACTTTAGCACCCATTTGGATGAGTCTGTGAGCGAGGCGGTTCGAGGTGGCGTTCAACTCTTGGTATGTGACCTTTACATCCTGACAGTTCTGCTTTTGGACGTCGTATGCGAAGTGCAATGCTATGGATTCAGGAAACTCTGCAGCACTTTTTTCCACGATGCTTGACAAGGACGATAATTTATCCATGCTCGGTATTATTGGATTCGGATTGTAGATAGATAATAGTGTTCCATCGAGACCGGAGGAAAGGGTATTCAGGGTAATATAGGGGTTCAACGTCATGCTAGCGATAAGATGGTCCAGTTGAGACAATAGGAGGGAAAGCTGGGTAGCTGGGATGATCTCGACGCGATATGTCGCCTTCATTATAACGACATCTAAGGTAGGCTCTGTTTCTAGAAGCAGTGAAAACTATTACATTCATTAATATCTCTTTAATTATCAAAGGAAAAAGGAGTATAACGGACCTCTGAGCGATCTTTGCTATCTAATTGCCTTACGAGACCCTTGGTCCCATCTCCCCTCTCAGAAGTTGTCTGCTGCCAGATGAGTAATGTATCGAATATTCCAGACCCAGATTCGGATAAATTCTTGATTTGCCTTAAATCTAACTCCCCATATAATAAAAGCATTCTGTTCAGTTCTTGTACCTCTCTCATGAGCTGTGTGCATGTTTTTTTCCCGTCTCCTAAATTCACTCTCATCGGTAAAGTTGAGATACAAGGCCCAATTATGTCCTCAATTCCTGGGACTGGAATGGTACGGCCCGAAACGACAGTGCCGAACAAAACATCAGAAGAGTGTAGATAAGAGCCCAAGATATACGCCCATGCTGCCTGAACAATCACTTGAGGTGATACACCCAGCTCTCTGGCAGATTTCTCCAAATCCTTTCGTGGAACCCTCAGCTGATAAGTTTGGGTAGAAGAGCTGTGTGGAACATCTGAGTGTCCGTGGAAATTGGGCAGTTTAGAATTTGGGGCTCCTGAGAGCGTCTTTTTCCAGAACGATTTGCACAGATCCAGTTTGGAATTTGGCCGCCCAAGAGTATACTTGACTACCTCCCGGAACTGTGGTCTGTTATATGTAGCATTGGTATGATCCTTGATCAAGACTCGATTAAAATCTTTCAATAGTTGATCCCAAGACCATCCATCATATAAGGCATGATGGATATGTACACTGAGATTTAATGATGAATCTTTCCGAATCAGGAACGCCCTAAGAGGAGGGTCAAGCATGTCTTCAACATTGAAATGATAATCTGAATTGACTGTTGTTGCGATAGTAAACTGGTTCTCTCGTGCTGACTCCCACACAATCTGCGCAAACATTCCTACTCTGTGCTCCAAATGAACAAACCCTGTTCTCAGGATTTCGTTGCGGCGAATTAGTTTCCTGAAGGCCAGCTCAACGTCATTATCTGAGTATGATACCGGAAGCTCAAGAAGGATCCAATTACTGTAGGCCGTCGAATCTCTCATCGTTTCAGCGAGCATTAGCTCCTGAACAGGAGTACAAGGTATGATGTCCTCAACATCGTCGATATTCCATTCATCATATTGCTGAAGTTTCTTCCAGCCGGCATCACGAACATCTTTATATATCGTGATAATGTCAACTGTATCATTGGAGATGGAAGTCACGTCAGTTAAGGTAGTCAGAGATAGTGCCAATTCCTTCACGCAATCGGCCCGCAGGATATCTGCAACCTGTGGTGTGAGCCCATATCCCCTCAATTTGGAGCAAACACGGATAGCCAAGAGAGAGTCGAGCCCATTGGCAATAAAGCTAGCATCCCGAGACAGCGCAATACCGAGAACCTCTGATATTGTATTGGCTATTATCTTCTCCGTGTCATTCACAGCGTCTTCCCCCTTTCCTGTTTCACCCTGGGAACGATTTTCTAGGAATTCTTTTTCAAGCCGTTTCCTGTCAGCCTTTCCACTGGGTACTTTGGGTATTTCTTCCATAACCACTACTGCACTGGGTACCATATATTTTGGAAGCCATTTTCTAGCTGCCTCCCTCACCGCTAGCTCTGTCACGTGACACCCACCCCCAACAAAGGCTACTAAGCTTCCCGATATTACACTGGCAACTACACCTCTGGCTCCAGGAGCCTTCCTGATTGCTTCCTCCACCTCTCCTAACTCCACCCGCTGGCCTCTGAGTTTCACCTGACCACATGAGATCCTCCCGAAGCACTCGATTGTCCCGCCAGGATGCATCCTTGCTCGGTCCCCAGTACGGTATAGTCTCCCATACTTCGTGTCAATAAACACATCCCTAGTCTGCTCCGGCCTATTGAGATATCCATCTGCAAGCTGATAGCCTCCAACTGCTAACTCGCCAACCCAGCCGATTGGTAATACCGTCACGTCACTTCCAGGTGTTGATGGGCCCAGTATGAATGCGCTAACAGTATCCAATGGTACACCTGCATCACCTACTGCTCCACCTTTGCGAAAGTTCGTCGCTAGTGTGCAATGAATTGCTGCCTCCGTAGGTCCATACATTCCATGTAATAAGCCGTCACCAAATTCATCCACGATGTGACGAGTCAACATCTCGCCAATAGTCAGGACAGTCTTGACTTTGGGTATTCGATCTCTTGACACAACAAGTTCGCCTAGAACAGTGGGAGTAAGCTCTAGGGCGTCTATATCCAGTTTATTGACAATATCGACAATATTAGACAAAAGCCGAGAGCGTTCACATCCTACCAAGGTCGCACCTCGAAAGAAGGTGAAGAAAACCTCGAACACAAACACGTCGAAAGAGGGAGACGCAAACTGGAGGAATCGATTGTAAGCTGGAATGTGTTTCTCATGCGCAATTAATGACTGAGTAGCCGCTGAATGTGATATAAGAACGCCCTTAGGAGTTCCAGTTGAACCTGATGTATACATCACATAGGCAGGAGATGTAGGATGGATTGGAACGGTGGCTTTTGCATTGACTCCATTGTGAACTAAAGATGTGATATCAATATCATCTTCATCCACTATGACTACCGTAGGTGCCCCCTCCCAAGATAGCTTATTTGGAAAGGATGAGTCTGCTACGATAACTTGTGCCCCAACATCTGCAACCACGAACCTGATTCTTTCCACAGGTACATCTAACTGCAATGGAGCAAATGCTCCTCCTGCCTTCAATATACCGAGTAAAGCTATGTACAGCTTAGGCGACTGGGGTATCAAGACTGGAACTATACTGCTCCGTCCTGGCTGAAGTTGAAGCTTTTGAGCGAAGCGTGTCGATAACTGGTCCAGCTGTGTGTAAGTGAATGTGCGGCGGATACCACCCTCACAGGGGAGGAAGTCTATTGCCTCCTGTGATTTTGCAGTTGGACTTGCAAGGCTGCTTTGTAGAATAAGCTCATGGAGGAGCTTTGGCCCTGGTAGAACTCGGGCTGGATGGTTCAAGATGGAGAGATTGGTATCTGCCATGGCTGAGCTTGCTGGGGCATCGAATTGAGAAGTTAGGGGTAGGGAGAGAGGAAATGTAGGTCCCGAGCGTATAATATGAGCCAGCTGAGTACAAAGAGTCGGGACATGCGTCGCAGGAAGGAACTGTTGAGACACAGCGAGGACAATGCTTTGAGTCACGTGATCTATTGAGACGTACACTGGAGGTAAGATTGTTGACGGTGGGGGCTAAGTTACACCGCGAGGTCAGTAGGGTGCTTGAGAAATGTCGGTGCAGAGAGAGTGGGGTGTATAGAGTAATGGAGCGGCCAGTGCTGTTATACGCATGATATTGCGACCTAGACAGGACTTTTTGATGCAAAAGATAGTGACGGGAATAGGCTGGCGCAAGTCTTGGCAGCCCGTAAAGAGATATGAGAATGCTATGCACAGCACAACATGCGAATGCAAGCACATGCACTTACCACACGACTGTAGTAGATGGCGCTCCCATGGCGAACGGCGTGTTGGGCAACCGCTGGACTGCGCACTATCGACTCATTGCTGAAGTCCACGCTGAGGATGTCTCCATCCACGGCGAATGTCACAGTGTCGCCAGGCACATACCCTTGGAGAAGGATTGCCCACGACAGCACGAGGCACTCCTCGCTCACCTCACTGGTGCCTAAAACCGTGCCAACAGAATATGGCGCCTGAATACTGGGGAACGCAGTCAGGATAAGATCATCCTTCATTGCCGCTATGCCGCTGGCCTTCAGGACACCCGTAGCGGCGGGCATTGTGCTCTTCAATTGCAATGGCAAAGTTGCAGAGAAAGTTCGACTGCGTATGCGAAAGCTCTTCGTGTGTTCCTGGAAAATGTCGATGTGGGATTTCTCAGGTGACGAGCAGGATGCAGCGCGGGAAGCGAACTCGCATGCGCAATAAGTTATCTCGATGTTGTTCGGTATTCACGATGCTGGGGCAGGCCTGCAGTGAGATGATAGCAATTAGGGAAAGTATGTAGTAGGGCAAAGTGAGAACGGGAGATGGAGCTTGTACCAACATATATGAGGTAGCTTGGACTCGAGGAGCATCTCCAGTTGGTAGCAAGGGTATGTATACTGCGTAGATGCCGCTCGACATCTGAAAAGAAGCTGGTAACGACCTCTTGTGTAATGCAAATAGGGAGGCGCACATCATGTTTACCCCATCAGGCGACAGCCCTTGCCATTCATCTGGGATTCACGGGGCAGGTCGTCACACATCTAGGACAGGGCCCTCTACCTCCCAATCGACGGAGGCGAGTTGGTGCAAACCTGGCTTAGAACGATTTGTTGGAGCTAAGGACATGTAGGTATCTATCTCTTCACAGCCCTCAGAACCGGAGCGAGCGCTCTCATCCTGCCTCCTGGCGATCTTCTAGTTCCCCCCCTTCATGCGCTCAACCTCGGATTAAACCTAGACACAACCTCCACAGCTTAGGTCAGTCAGCGTCACTGCTGATGGTTTTTGCGTACCACAGTTGAAAACGTTCTACACGCTGTAGAGTGAGCATCTGGACGATTCCATCCCAGCTCATCCCTTTTGACTCCAGACTATGCTTCAGAGGGAGCTCTCACTAGGTTGCTATTTGCACTATTCGAAGGAGTTAAAATTCCTAGGGATATACCTGCGTTTGTCGGCGTCTTCGCGATCATGAATTTTCTTCTTCTGGTTGTAGTTTGCAACTGCAAGCTAGATAGTATTGATAACGAAAACTCGTTAATAATTATCAGTTGTGGATGCACCACTGAGACGTGCTATGACATGATCCGTTAACATTAGGTACAGGCTGTGTACGAGGCGTGCTCGATGTCAACACTTTCTGATAGCAACTAAGACAAGCACTTCTGGCCTGCGCCGCCTAGGTCAGTTTGTACATTTTAGAGGCATATTAGCTGTGTTACGTTCTTTACATTTCTAGTGCTATCAACGTATACAGGCGATGAATTTTTTCTACGTCACAGGAACGTGCATGCCTGGGATCCAGGTCTTGCATCCCCAAGCATGTCGCTACTGAGTTCTTCATGGGATCCCTACAACCTGCGGTATCCTTTACATACTTAAACATAGTTACTAAATTAGATGAAGTACTACCATCAAATGAACGCCGTAATTAAAGAGATTGCAAAAGAAATAATGCGGTTGTACACGAGATGCAAACCCTCGTCATCCGCTTTTTTTGCATACAGGGATTGGAGGTATACAAGTACTAGTCTGCTAGTCTGCTTGCTTATATTACCAAATGCGGCAGTCAATGCACTTACAGCTTCCTAAGCAACTACAGCTTCTTACAAGCCAACCTACATCATCTTCACATCTCCGCAGCAGTTCGGCGCCTACAGAGCAAACTAAAAATGGTCACAAGGTTGGTCCGCGATGTTGATGTGTTGAACATCCCATTAGTATTATAGCTTAACGATCGGCATGTCTTCTCCCCTTGCCACTTGTCCATCATGTCTGGTCACCAAGCGACCACAGAATTATGGAACTTTATCGCATGGGAGATTCATCGCGACCGTCAATGGCCATCCCCCCACCGATTCTCGCTTATGGTATTCCCCCCGTACCCCCACCTTCCCTTCCTCGCCAAACTATGCCCCAATTCTTCCATACATACTCTGATCTCGAGCGGTCCCACAAATAGACCTACTACCTCTTTGCGCAGACACCATGTCACATTTCTGCACACGCCCTACAGTAGAACTTAGCACAAGAGCGCATTAACTATTGATGTTGCCAAAGCAGGGCTAAATACGACGGGGGATCTCCTAGCCTAACTTTGCAGTTCATTCTTAATCCAAACTGGTTTAAACTCAGGAATATGCAATTGATGAAATATTTCCA
Source organism: Kalaharituber pfeilii (assembly GCA_015179045.1). Classification (NCBI taxonomy): domain Eukaryota; kingdom Fungi; phylum Ascomycota; class Pezizomycetes; order Pezizales; family Pezizaceae; genus Kalaharituber; species Kalaharituber pfeilii. The sequence goes on along the minus strand of WHUZ01000055.1, from coordinate 163,403 downwards.
CTACAATCCTGAGGCACATACTGAGATTTTTACAAATGGCCCTAATGCACGTTTAGAATTAACCACAGCAAGATCCCACCTATCATAGGTACATAGATGATACTACATATAGAATCTTTATGTTTTTTATCAGATTACACGATTTTATCAGATTATCAAAACTAAACTCACTTGGTCAAGTCCAAGTCGTAGCCCGGCCGGTGAAGCCGATTGAAGTTTGCACATCCTATCCTCTTACTGCCTGTTTATTTTTTTTTTCTTGCAATTATGGTTCGAGTAACTAGTCATCGATTATACCTTTCGCTCCAATCAAATAGACTAGCTCATTCTGAGTTCATGAGCTCTTTACTGGGTTTGTATTGCCATAGTTCTATTAAGATGGACAAGCTAAGATCTGATTTACCTAGATCTATACTAGATGGAGAAACAAGGAATATGCACTAAATGCTCTCTGAAAAATATACCGTGTTCCCTGAGAAGCAGGAGGTTTTGAGGGGTCAATGGAGATTCCCACATGGATGACTATCTTTTGTGACTTGATTTGAATTTTTCGTGGGTGTCTAAAGTCACCGTTCTAAACCAGATTCTTTAAAAAAGGAATTTGTTGGCTCCAAATCTGCAAGGGAGATTGACTTGATATACCTTTAAGCACTTTCAATCGTCTGTTACAATATGAGGACTCAGGATGATAGATTGAAGACGCAGCCGCCCAATGGTTCCTCCGTCAATATCCAACTAGAGTCTACAGCAAACATACAAGAAACTGCAGAATGCCATCCTCAGCAATCGAATATTGAGATAAGCTCACTGAACATTAACCCTACGACTCAAAATTCCTTTACGAAGCGTTTTGTTAGGTTTCCAAATGCATTCACCAGCATCTTTCGGACTCATTACTTCAGATTATATAGGCCTTTAGAGACATGGCGGGAGAAACTTCTGTTGATCAGCGCCATTATATTGTCTCTAGTAGCTGGCGTACCGCTGCCCATTATTGGCGTTATATTCGGGTAAGTTTCTTCCTCTAATTTGCAGCGATATTCCTCTAATTGATTCAGAAAAATCATCAATGGGTTTCCACCAGATGAAGAAACACTTAAGATACGAATAGCACAGTTGATTGGAGTTGGTATGTGGCTTAACGTCCTGCGACTAAATGTCACACTGACATAGTTTCAGCAATTGCCTATTTCCTCGTTACTTGGGGATGGGCAACATGTTGGGGTATAGTAGGAGAAAGAGTTGCTAGAGGACTGAGGGAGCAGATGCTGAAAAAAGCCATGGGAATGGACATGACTTATTTTGAAGTTGAATGCGTCGATGTATGCCCAACTTCAATGCCCTCGGTATTGCAACTGCTAACCTCAGCACACAGATCGCTCATAGGCTCACGGCGGATACACAAACTATCCAGCTTGGGGTATCAGAAAAATGTGGCTTATTCCTCCAATCAATTGCATATTTCATTGCTGCTTTCATTACCGGCTTTGTCCTCAATCCACGTCTCACTGGTATCCTCTTCGTGGCTGTCATACCGCCCATGGGCTGTGTCATAATATTTGGCACCGCCATAGTTTCCAAATGCGCACAGCTGGCTCAAAATGACAGTGCCAAGGCCAATGATGTTGCGGAGGGAGCCATCAATGCAGTTCAGGTTGTCCAGGCATTTGGTGTGTTAGAGAGACTCGCAGAGGAGCACCTTCGACTGATAAGGCCTGCCGTAAAAAATGGCATCAAAAAAAGTATATACGGGGCCGCTATGCTTGGAGTGGTATATTTTGTAGCGTACGTAAGGAGCAGCTCAAGTAATTCGCATTTTGTTAACTCGGTGAATAGGTACGCAGCAAATGCACTCGCATTTTACGAGGGATCAAGAATCATTACATCGGAAGGGTTTGATGCCATAGAGGGAGCGGGGACAGTGTATACTGTCGTATTTCTCATTTTAGACGCATCTTTCGTCATTGGACAATTTGGACCGTTTTTGCAGACATTTGCACTTTCTGCCGCAGCAGGAGAGAAGGTTCTGTCGATTATCGATCATCCAGAACCCATCATCAGTTCATATGCTACTGCTGGAGCCAAATTACCCATCAACGAGAATGGAGTTGAACTTGAATTTAAAGATGTGAGCTTTGCTTACCCAGCACGCCCAGCAGTGAAGGTGCTAAACCAGGTGAGTCTTACTTTCAAAGCCGGGACCCTGACTGCTATCGTTGGCCCGTCCGGGAGTGGAAAAAGTACAGTTGCTTCCCTGTTGCTACGCTTTTATGACCCGTCATCAGGAGCTGTTCGTGCTTCAGGTTTGGATTTGCAAACGGTCAACCTAAGAGATTATAGGTCTCACGTGGCGCTTGTGGACCAGGTTCCTGTGCTTTTTGCTGGGTCAATACTTGACAATATCAAGCATGGTTTACTTCAAAAGCCTGGCCTACCTGAAGATGAGATTATTAGACTTTGCCATCAAGCCGCTCGGGACGCCAATGCTTATGACTTTATCATGAAGCTTCCTCAGGGTTTTGATACTATCATAGGAAGTACCGCTGCCACTCAGTTAAGCGGCGGACAGAGACAAAGAATTGCAATTGCACGTGCCATTGTTGGAAACCCTTCGGTACTGGTTCTCGATGAACCCACAAGCGCATTGGATGCAACTGGAGAGGCTGTTGTCCTAGAAGCTCTGGAACGTGCAGCCCTTGCTGCTCACCGAACTACCATTATGATCGCTCATCGACTTGCCACTGTGAAGTCCGCAGATAATATTGTTGTAATGGTCAATGGACAAGTGGTTGAACATGGCAGCCATCTAGAGCTGATGGAGAGACAAGGCGCCTATTATGATTTGATCAAAGCGCAAAAGCTACTTGGTTCAAGTTCAAGCCTTTCGAGTATAGAGACAAAAGTAGACATAGATGATTTCGGGCGACCGTGGAACCAAAATCCAGCCCCCAGGTAGGTTTAGATAGCGCTGGGCTTTCAATATATGAACCGGGAACATCTTATTCAACAGCGCAAATATTACACCGATGCTTTCAAACAAGCAGACCAGATCTTTGGCTGATACTATTGGGACTGACCGGTATGAGATCTGTATCCAACGTTTTCTTCAAAATGTCCAATTTATTAACTGAGATTTAGCTTGTGTTGTTACTGGCGGCATTATTACAGGAGAGTCGGTCATTTTTGGGAATTTGATTTCAACACTGAATGACCGGTCAGATATGGAAGGACTCAAGTCTCGGGCATCCTTTTTCTCCCTCATGTTCTTTGTTCTAGCTTTAATTGCTTTAATTGCATATACCACTAGCGGAAGTGCCTTTGGAGTGGTCTCCGAACGGCTTATTAGGCGTATCCGAGATCGGTCTTTACGAACTATCCTCCGCCAAGATATATCATGGTTTGAGTCTCCTTCACATTCACCTGCACATTTGCTTTCAATGATCAATATGGACACGGGACATCTGAGTGGTCTGTCGGGTGTCATTCTTGGCACAATCTTCACAGTAATAGTCTCCATGACTGGAGGAATCACCCTCGCGCATATTGTTGCTTGGAAGGTTGCGGTAGTCATACTAGCAGCGGTCCCGATAATGATAGTTTCTGGATTTTTAAGAATAAGGATACTTTCGAAATTTGAACAAAGACACGAAACTGCGTACTTGGGAGCAGCTGGATTGGCCAAAGAAGCCTGTGACGGAATGCGTACCGTTGCTGCCCTTGGGAAGGAAAATAATGTGGTCGACCAATATCATGAAGCCATTGAGAATCCTTATAAAGAAAGCCTACGATTTATTGTCACTGGGAATCTTTGGTTAGCTCTATCCCTAGCTATGACGTAAGTATCTTCTACAATCTTGAAGGCAAAGATACTGACAACATATTAGATATTTTGTGTATGCGCTGGCATATTGGTGGGGAGCTAAGCAAGTCAGAGCTGGGTTCTGTACCCCATTGGACTTCTTTATTGTGCTTCCCGCTTTGCTTTTCTCTGCGCAAGCATCCGGACAAATGTTCAGCCTTGCTCCAGAGATAACGAGAGCAAGAACGGCTGCAACAAGCATTTTCAAACTTCATGATCAGAGGCCGACAATTGATGCATGTGATGACTCGAGCCAACTACCAGACGAACGCTGTCTTCAGACTGCGGGAATGGTCGAATTTCGTGATGTACATTTCACATACAAATCACGACCAAACAATCCTGTTCTACGTGGAGTTTCCATGAAGATAAAACCTGGGCAGTTCATCGCTCTGGTAGGTCCTTCAGGGGCAGGGAAGTCTAGTGCAGTGGCACTGTTGGAGAGGTTTTATGATGTGAATTCCGGCAGTATTCTTATAGATGGTAACGATATCAGGGGGATGGATGTGAGGCACCATCGCCGTAGAATCTCACTTGTCAGTCAAGATGCCTGTCTATTTCCAGGTAGCATTTCTTTCAACGTTGGCCTGGGGGCAATTCATACCTGCACTCAGGATGATATTATCAGAGTGTGCAAATTGTGCGGACTTCATGAATTTATAATGAGCCTTCCAAACGGTTATGAAACGTATGGTTTGTTCCCATTTATTATATTTTCTTCCACTGATTTTGTTATAGAAATTGTGGCACAAATGGATCACAATTGTCTGGAGGCCAGAAACAGCGAATTGCTCTAGCCAGGGCACTGATAAGAAATCCTCCTATCCTACTACTTGACGAAGCTACCTCAGCCTTAGGTTTGTCAACCTAATATGCTTTCATTGGGCATTTCACTTATGAATTGTTTTAGACTCTCACTCTGAACAGCAAGTGAAGGAAGCAATTCGAGTCGCTAGTCAAGGCCGAACTTGCATAGCTGTCGCCCACAGATTGGCAAGTATCCAACATGCAGATTGCATTTTTGTACTCAACGAGGGAAGAGTGGTTGAAAGTGGTACTCATAATGAATTGGTTGCAATGGGAGGAGTATACACAACAATGAGCCACCAGCAATCCCTCACTTAGTACAAGGGTTATTCAGACGCATAAGTGTCCCAAACACACAGGCAGTTCTCAAAATGAATCATGAAAAGCAAGTTCTCCATGCATTTTATCCCTTGATACTTCATACCTGTATAATAAACCTGGGATCTTCGTTTAATGCCGAACAAGTTGACATAGGCGAGCGAATCGATACCCTCGTGTCAAAGAGGTGTACATCAAGTACTCCTACATATGAACGCATGCGCAGACTACTTAGTCTAGTTACAAGACCCCGCTTGAATGAATGAAACTAGAAACTACCTAGCATATCTAGAAAAATCACAAGAAAAGCTCATCCCTGCGCAGCGCTGATAAGGAAATCGTGCTGGTGAAGTAAGGGTCAACAATTCTAATCCATTCCTTGGATTCAACATGTGCATCTCTCATGGATCTCTGATGTCACAGCCAATTTTATTATATTATAGGCTTGGCTTTGGTCCACTGGCGTGTTTGCTTTTGTGCTTTTTTTTAGTGGTGCAGAGACAATGCGAATGCTGAATTACATGTTACTCTATAGATCTAATTGATCTCTTTCTGGTACTTGTGTGAATTCTAAAGGTACAGAAAAGTATATAGGACCATCGCTGGTGCGACTCACAAAACCTATCAGATATCCGGTAATAACCGGTACCTCGGCTAGTAGGCCCCCTTCATATCGTGAACCAGACCCTATTCTGCTTAGTAGATCTCCGAACAAAGCATGTTAATAATATAGCAGTATGCCACTTGCATACCTTAAAATCATTTTTACTAATCTCGCACTCAATATAGCAAGCATGGTGGCATGTTGATATAGCAGTATAGTAGTATTATAATATAGCAGCATGATGAGTATACATTCACTTATATGTCATGTCATGAATGTCCGCTTGCTTATAACATGGTGGTGGTATAGCAGCATGGTAGTACGCAGTAGTAGCAGGAAGTATAGCAAGCATGGTAGCAGTTATGGCAGCATGATGAGTATGCATTCAGTGGAGGTGAGAGGGGGTGGAGGGGGAGGGGGGTGAGGATAGAAAGAGTGGGGAGGTGGCGGGATTCGCCGCGGGAACTTGGAACTTGGAGTAGGACTGGTAGGATTAAGGGTCACTGCTGGTATGGATGGATACAAGTATCTCTGTCTATGATGGGGGCCCCGTACCTTACCGCTCGCTGTACCGCGCATTCATGGTCGGGAGGCGTGGTACTGCTAGTATGGATGCACTGTATCAAGTGTCACCTCACCTTGGTGATTGATTGATAGTGCTCAATATTAAGTTATCAGATGGAAGTCAGCCGATGTCGATCACACTACGATGGCATAAGCCCTGTTGGTTTAATCCTTGCACCAATAAGCAGTCATACCTGCACGTGCCCATAATTTGCACAACAGCTAGAATGAAGCAAAAAAGAGGGGAAACTAAATATTCGGTTTGGCAACCCGTGTCTTTAGGCTGGGTACGAGAACAAGGGGAAACAAGGGGCCATGAGTCTTCCACGCGAAAGCTAAAAAAATTTGAAACCCCTTGTTATGAAAATTTTTATCTGATCCGTTCTGCATGACGCAGTGCGACTTGCAGCCCCCCTGTCAGGTGCGCAACGTCAATCTGATAAGCAACCAGGTCACAGAACGCCACTGTTGCGCAGGGTGGAGCACACCTCGGTTTCCTCATGGGGTTGTTTTACACGAGCCCATGGTGTCCCACCGGTAAACCAGTTCCTCATCGAAATCTCATTCGTCGAAGGCGTTGCCACATCATTAGTGAACATAAGAGGCGGCAGGCCCGGATGGTACGTAAGTGGAACACAACGTGCAGTGCTTACTAGATGGCTACCAGCGTCACCTGTGCCCAGAAAATATCTGAGAGAAACAGACTGTTATAAGTGGGCACCTAGAGGATTGCAAATAGCCTTCAGTATCAGTCGGCCGGGCCAATACCACTAGTGCAACAGAGCAACGCGTGCATGAAGCACTAAGCACTTCAGGGGCATGTGGGGCATCTGCTTGATTGAAGTATCTGATGGCAAGTGATCCTTAGTCTGGTTGCAAGTGATCCTATGCGTACGCACTGCGCTAGCATACTAGTGACAAGCGCGCTAGAGCGATATTCTCCAACTTCCCAATACGGCAATGCAAGTACACTGGCTTGGTGCAAGATGCACTAATTTGTATAAGTTAGTGCATCAGCAACCGGACATGCAACCCCAGTACTAACTACTAATTAGCATTGAGAACAAGCACGTTCCTAACGACTTGACTAGCAATTGCAACATCAGCCAGCACACGCATAAGCATCCTCGAACAGATAATAGCTCACACACCGCTCCACCTGGTTGTACACATTGTTGGGCAGACTGTTGAGTAATTTACTGGAATATTGACGCAATTGATCCTTCGGGTTTTAATTTACACACAGAAGGACATGAATACAGTTCATCACCCGTTTTTTATCGTGGATAATGGCAGCCAAAGAGGGCAAAAGCATCGGGTAAGCACCTTAAATGAGTTTAAGAAATAAAAAAGATAGTCTAACTTGTTACTTAGGTATGCAGCCTACGGATCATGTGAGAATACTGTTACAGCGAGTAAGGATGCATTCAAATTAGCATTCAACAGCAATGTAGCAAAGTATGTAGAAGCAACTACAGCAACCTTCAGGCCGGTATGCTATAGAGTGCTGTGGCTGTTGCCATCGATCCTGGAACAACTTTAAATACTCCAGGCTGCGAGACCTCAAGCTGCAATCTACCTAACTGGACAGTAATCAGGTTTGTAGGCACCCTTATTTGGAACACCACCCAAAACACCATACTACTTCCACCATCCCTGATCCCATTCTTACCAGTTTGCCATGGGAATGGCAACAGTATGGCGCTAGAATAGTCTAGCTGTGCGGTGGGGACTTAAGCAGTGAAGTGTTCACACACATGCTGTGATAGCATTGAAGGAGCTAACTGGGTGCCCTGCCATGGCGAACAGCCGCATGCGGGGTCACGTGAAAAAAAAAAAAAAAAAAAAAAAAGAGCTAACTGGGCATCGGATCTTCTCTGTACTTCTCACATTATGAATTCCCATATGCAGATCAAATTTCTTCTCCACTTCAAGGCCATGCCCGAGCAGCAACAAGGATGTACAGTGGGAGCAATGATCATCGTATGATAAAGACTTGAGGTATCACAACTAATCCAGCTGGTCTACATGCTATCCATACTAAAAACACGCAATATTATTTGTGATGCTAGAAACTGCAGCAGGGACCAGCAAGCTCAAGTTGCGGTTGAGACACAATTGGGCTACATTACCAGTTCTATGATTGCAACTGCAGTTCGTCAATCGTGCACATTGCGTGAGCAAACTTGTACGTAGCGAGAAGCAGGAAAGAACCAAACCCATGTTTGACAATCCTTCATTAGCTTCCAGATAGACCTATATATGTACACTCCTTTTTACACAGACTCAGCTCTTTTCCTGTCTTGAAGAAAAAAAGCGAGATGCGTACAAGAAATGAGGGGTTGAACGGCGAGGTGCAAAAAAGATGTAATCCTGGCATGCTGTAATATATTGCACCCTTAAACTCCCGAGATGACGGCCACACAGGCACGGGTTCTCATGTGAGGGAACTACTTGCTACACTTAATCACACTACACAATTTTTTTCCTGTTGTTTTTCACTTTGGCCCGCTTACTCTGATTGTTTTTCACAATGCTTATTTACCCAGTAAAATTAATCCTGGTAGCAATACTTGCCCCTATGATGAGCCCCTCCAGTTGCAGTTTTTTCTCCAGAGTTAGACTTCCGCTCCCTAAAACATCATTAATCCATTTGATAATAGCAGCCGAGACAAGAATATGTGGGATCATTGAGGTGTGGGAGACCGAGGGGTAGTTGATCTGTTGCATGGTGACATAGGAGCACTTGCGCCGTAGCGAGGTTATACTGTCAGTTCAGTTCTGTGTTAGCACCATCCTCACAAGTTCTCCAAACTGGACTTGTCTTGATGTATCCTCTGGTAGTCTCGGAATGTTCAGGTGCAGCCGAACAGAGATCTAAGCAATTTTACCTAGCTGTCATCTCCTCCATCAGCCGTCAATCATTCGAGTGTGGACCTACAGGACTTGCACTGGTTGCAGACTTCATAGCTGACTGTTAAAGGATTAGATAATCAACTGGCGAGAAGTTATCCGTGATCCGGTGGCATATATGATCATTGCATCTTCCCCATCTTGTATTGATACCCCGTGCCTTACTTGCGCATCAGACCCTAGAAAGCATCTCATCCCCCAATCAGAGCTCCATCCAAATTCTGGGCCCATTTCCGTTCGTGGCCCATTCGTATTGTTACCATAAGCTCTATACCCTCGCCCACACCCTCCCACACTGACGCAGGGAGCATTTACGTACTGGGACTTCTACATTCTTCAATAAAGCTATCATGCTTCCTCTGACCAACGACACCTCACAGCCAGGCTCTGCGGAGCCAAGCCCCTCCTCCAGTGGCGAGAAAACTACCAGAGAAACCGTTCCGAGAACAAACGGGCATGTGAATGGCTACAGTATGTCAAATCTCGGCGTCAGATCATAGAAAGCAAGCATATGCTGACTGTCACTGACTGTAGATTCACAGAAGGATGACAGTAGAAAAAATAATACAGTTATCAATAATTCGGAAGAGCCATATGACCTCATATGCATTGGATTTGGACCAGCATCTCTGGCAATTGCAATTGCTCTCCATGATCGAGGTTTGAATTCTACATCGCGTGTGCTCTTCCTGGAGCGGCAACCAAGATTTGCATGGCACGCTGGAATGCTTCTTCCGGGCTCTCGCATGCAGATTTCCTTCATTAAAGACCTTGCCAGCCTACGAGATCCTCGATCACACTTTACTTTTCTCAATTACCTGCATAAAAACAACAGATTAATAGACTTCACCAACCTTGGAACATTTCTCCCTCTCAGAGAAGAGTACAATGACTATCTATCATGGTGTGCCAGTCATTTCAATGACAAAGTGATCTATGGCCGGACGGTCACCGAGGTTGATCCAATTCATACCAACGGATCGAACTCAGTAAGTTTGTTTGACGTGCACTCAGTGAATGAGGACGGAGTAGCCCGAACTTATACTGCTAGACATGTCATCGTAGCTGTTGGTGGGAAGTCAAGCATACCACCAGTCTTCCCTAGCAATGACAGAAGAGTTATTCATTCTTCCACATATACCTATACAGTGCCTACGGTGCTAAGCGACAAGGAAGCTCCGTACAGAGTTGCCGTCATTGGTGGTGGTCAATCTGCTGCAGAAATTTATTCTGACCTGCAATCCAGGTATCCCAATTGCCAAACTAGGCTTATAATCAAGGGACAGGCGTTGAAACCTAGTGATGACAGTCCTTTGTAAGTAGCAATTGAAGTTTCAGCGGTGAGCCGAGGCACTAACTTCTATCTACAGCGTCAACGAAATCTTCAATCCCGAAAAGGTAGATGAGATTTACGCTCTCTCACCAGAAGTACGAGCTCAATCAATCCGGTCAGATAAGGCCACAAACTATGGTGTTGTTCGTCTAGAGCTCCTTGAGCGATTATACGAGCACATATACCTCCAAAAGCTTCGGGATCCCAATGAGGAAAATTGGCCACATAATATTATCCCACTCACCGAGGTTGTTGGTGTGCAAAACTCTGGACCTAGATTAAAGTTGCGTCTGAGGCATGTCAGGTCAGGGGTTGAAACTCTGGAGCAATTTAATGCGGTTGTCGTGGCGACGGGCTATATCAGAAACATACACGAGACTATCCTTAAGAATACGAAGCATATGCTGAAGAAAGATGAAGCTGGGTGCGAGTTCTGGAGCGTAGGCAGAGACTATAAACTTCAATATGAGGAGGGAAAGATTGCTGCAAACGCTGGAGTGTGGTTGCAAGGTTGTTGTGAGGGTACACACGGTGTCAGTACAGATCGTTACCCTCACCTGATTACATCGTCAATTTCTAACATGCGAGACAGTTGAGCGATACATTGCTTTCTATCTTAGCCGTAAGGGGGGGTGAAGTGGTGGATTCAATATTTGGGAAAAAGGAGAATGAGGATGGAATCTCATCAATAAGAAGCCCTCCCCCAATTTCGGCGAAGCCTTATGGTCATGACAACGGTCATTCCAACGATTACATAAACAGGTCCACGAAAAACCATACAAACGGCCTGTCTCCAAAGAAGGGAATAGCATATACCAATGGCACCTCCAAGACGGTCGACCGTAATGGGGCATCTATGAAGAGTGAGGCGCAGTCCAGTAAGTTCAACTCACTTTCCACAATCGCATTACTCTTCAACGAGGGGACATCTAACATAATCATTACAGCATGGCGGAACCTTAGTCGACGTATCAGCGGTCGTAGTAAGGCAAATTAAAATTAGTGCAAGATTGCCCTTCCTCATTCTTTATCGCATGCAATGTTCCATTTCTTTTCGTGATATAATATTGATCTGTTATTTGAGGTTAGAAATCGGGTGGAATATTCCATGCGATCAGTGTATAAAAAAAGCAGCCTCCCTTTTCAGTTCCTAACGTCATGATTTTTTGTTCTTAGTCTATATAACCACATTCGCATGATCCTTCGCCTATTCCCTGCAGGCCTTTTTGTTTCCCTATCTGATGTACCTTTGCCTTCACATTGTACCATTTGTTTTATATTTTTCTTTGGGTACTTTAATGAGGTATTTAGTCCTGTTAACTGTGTTGGGTGAATCATAGGTGTGATATTGGTACGAGATGTAGGGTACTTAAGATTCCAACAAAATGAAATAGAATGGATATATAAATTCTTTTTTCACCTGAAATCATGTATACGCGGCAGGAGCCGGATATGTGAATTGCTTTTTCACGGCGGCTTGAGACTATTTTGACGACAATCGTGAGTGATCGGCATAGATCTAGAGGTGTGATTTATGTATGTAATGTTCTGCAATGTACGAGAAAGTCAAAATGTTACCTTCACGCTTGCCACTTGTAACTATTATCAAGTGAACTTTTTGCATAATTGGGTTATTTGATTAGAGAAGTGTAGAATGAGTAATGCCTACAGAAGAAAAGGTTATGATGTACACCTTCAAAACAAACTTAGCAGGTGCGAATAGTGGTTGGGGTGGTGTGGAGCGGGGGAGTTGATCTCGAGCCCAGTAATGGCAACGGGACGGTTTTCAAATAATACTTGAAGGGCTGAAGATAGCATTCAGCTTAATCTTTATTTTCGTAAACAGCCAGCAGGGACCGACATGACTTTGTTAGCATTCACGGTGTTCAATACGCAGTTGCCAGTGACATAGCTCGAACCTCGTGAACATAAGTCTGTACGTGCACGAAATCTTCCGCAAAATAGTAATCATCTACATCGATCAGTGTGTGTCTAGATAAAGCGTGGCTCTTTTAGTTCAAATTTAACAGTCGATGCCAGGTGGTATCAAGAGAGGAGATAATCTGCAAGACACACCTCCCCCCCAAAAAGCGTCGCAAGTTGAAGAAAACATGCTTTTGCTTTCATCGTTAAGGCTCAAAAACATTTATTAATCCCTCCTTGGTAACCTTTCTCCTACTTTACAACTGTCAACCTGTTCTCGTACCTGTCAACCTAGCACTGCAGTGGACGGCTTTGTGACTGCGAGCATTGCAGTTACCCTGAAGTTAGTGCCCTCAGAACCTCACGATACTCATGGTGGATCTGTCTGTTCTGCTGTTCGCGATGGGACGAAAGTTTGTTGTATTTACAAGCCATCTCTTTTATCTCTCAGCCTACAAGCAGCTTACGACCAGACCGCTGCGCATGTACACAAGGAAGGGGAATCACAGAGGTGCTGAAGCGCCGCCTGGAACCCGACACCGGATGGACCCGCTCACGCAGTGAGGAGGGCCTGGGATGGGAGGATAGCACGTGGAGGACTGGATGCCGCAGTGATATGGGTCAAGGGCCACAAGGGGGTAAAGGGAAACGAAGAAGCAGACAGGGGGGCAAGGATCGGCACCTACCTCCAGTACCGGGACGAGACGGACACAGAGGCGGGCATGCGCCAGGAGGCTAAGGCGCGGCGAGCCGAAGAAGAAATAGACTGGGGTTGAGCTACAAGCCCCTACAAAGACTGGGCTTTGAAGTGCGCACCCTGGCGCGCCTTATGGGGGGCAAGGGCCTGCGGGGGTGGAGACACAAGATCGGGAAGGCGGACGGACCGGAATGCCGATGGTGCGGGGAAGAAGAGGAGACAACCTCACATATATGGCACAGGTGCAGCACGTGGAGAAGGAGATGGCCGGGCCGACTGGGAGCGATTCACCGACCACCGGAAACAGGCGAAGGAAGGGTAGGGGGACCCATTGGTGGAGATACTGCGGTGGGCGGACCTGTAGACCGATATTCCGTGTGTTACTTACTATTACTTTTTTCATATTTTTCCCTATTTCCTCTTTCTCCTATGTACATCTAAATCCTCGCGGCACGCGAGTAATGATATTTAAAAAAAAAAAAAAAAAAAAAAAAACCGCCTCTAAGTGCCTCAATCCTTGCAGCAGTGCACCCACCTTGATGTAAAAATACTTGTTTGTGGGGAGATATTTTTACTCGCACTCGCTAGCTATATTGGGAATGCTATTGTTTATCTACAACAACAAATCCTTTTATACCCACCCATCCGGTCTCTTTGTGCTACTTATTTTGGAATTATCTACATTGGGCCTTTTCTTCCGAAATTGTCCATTTTGGCCATGCCTTACACTTGAGTCACAGCTTCCGCTGCCGACTCATACCATTTGCTGCCTCACACACTCTTCCTCGCCATAGTCTACATGTCGGCATGCGAGTTATGATATTAAAAAAAAAAAAAAAAAAATCACACTCTTCGACCACTCTCGGCCTTCGCACCCTCACTCTCCTCTTCCACACCCCCATTGCCTTAATCGATTTTACGCTGTTACACTCATCCCATTAAATCGTATATAATTCGATCAATTCGCTTTCTGAACTCCTTCAAGTCAGATTTTATCTCATGAATCTCGCTTGTGAACGCATCCAGATCCTAGCAAGCCATTAATACAGTTAACCGAAACAATAAGCTCAACTCACCATGTGGAGCTTAGAAAGTGCATATTACGTATGATGTTGCAGAACTTATCATATAAGTCTTTGGCGACCTCAGGTTCGAGCGCGCTAGACTTCTTATTGTTGTGCTGTCTTTGCATCACTCGTCACTCGGCTTCCATAAGCAACATAAACAAGCGCCGTGGGACTGAAGACTTACTTGGGTAGTGGTAAAAGCTCTTCTTTCTAGTCAACTACGAGAAATCTGAAGCTGGCGGCGACCGAGAAATAGTTGAACGGCGTTCTGTTTGGGCCTTTTGAGATCTCCAGATATAGAAATCTTGAGATTAAAACATTTAGTAATTGATCAGTCAGTCCCTACCAGGTTGTGAGAAATCATGTTATTGAATGTGCTCACTGGTAAGTGCACTCCTTCTTGTCTTCTGTTCGTATATACGGTGTCTCTTGATTGTATGCCTTTCAAGCCCCAGTGCCAAGCCTTTGACTGCCTGTTTGAGAGTTTACATGCAAGGTAGTCTCGTGCCCAGACCCTCGAAGGGGCAATCTGCATCACGCAGCTTCGTCTAGTATACAATTGCAGCCACATGTATCTACATCGTGTACTTGTAACAAAAGTAGAGTGCAACTCGCGCTCAAATAATCCGCATGAGAGGACCTAAACTGGTACAACCTATTTCTATGTGGTCTCATTGGGATTCGTCCCCCACCCCACCCATACACTTGAATAATTCCTTGCGGAATGAACCTAATTTCCTATTGGCCATATCAATGTATGGCTCAGGCGATAGTAAACTTCCTTCGTCGCTCGTCCCAAATCAAATTCAATGAGACCGTGCTACCATCCTATACTCTAGTCTCGTTACTACCTATACTCAACAACTTCGAACCATGTCTAAGAAATTTGTGACTTGAGAGTGGGGGTATTTAATTTAAGCCACAGGATCTCTCTCCTTTTCATCCCTCTCGCCTCCCCATCTAGTTCCTTCCCAATCTAGAGCTTAAGTCCCCTGTTCTCGGGTTTCGTTTCTATTTTATAGTAAGTTTCCCCCTGCAGAAAAACTTTAAATAGAGGCAAGTAGAAACGGAAAAACGGAAACAAAACTCAAAAAAATAACACCCTCCTCCTCCCCGTTCCCTCTAGACCCATCTCCTCTAGCCGATCCGATGCTTGCAATCCAGTGACTCTACCCATCACTTGAGGCAGGTTTGATCCGCTTCGCTGCCCTCAAGCAATACATTCATGTCTTTGATTCTCTTCTTGGCAGGTTTCTTCAGATGCTACACAATAATTGTATCGATCCCCTTTATATTCATCGATACAAGCTTCCATGATTGAGATTTGCAACCTCAACTGAATGCTGAGTCTTGAGAATGTCGTTTGGAACCATTGACTGGATATTCTGCAGTGACTACGCCAATTCCATGATCTACTTTATCTATAGCAAGTGTATCCACACCGCGGCCAATTTGCCAGACTACCCCCCCATCAGCCATGAGTGCATCCGATAGAGTACTCAAAGGGTTTGCGAATTCGCGCAGGAATGTTATGAGCACCAAGACACTTTGTTAGAAATTCCGTTGCCATTAATCAAAATAGCGATAAAGTACCTTGGTAGCCCATGATGATGGTTGATGTAGCTAAGCTAGTTCACTAACTTTGGTTGACTCTGAATTAGTTTCTTATTTGATTTTAGTTATAATGTACTCACCGAAATTTTATTATGATGCCGTTTGCTCCATATAGAACAGTTTGTCTGTGCAGAATCTGTCACACATGATCACTAGCAACTTGTTAAAATGATAGGAGCCCCACCTTTAGATTGAAGTGCCCGGTTGCCGCACTGTATTAGCTATGAAATGGTACTGGTTAAGTTCTTCCTGGCCTAACATTGCTGTTGCTGCTGCTGTACAGCCTGCCTTTGCTACTGCGGACGGTCACAATTGGCTGGTATTGGTACTATATATAGCACGGTGCCAGTATAGAAGAGAGCCTTGGCCTAACATGCCCAGTCTAAAGACCTACAACTACCCTTGATGGGTTTATATTGGTACAGCATTGAGAAAGGTATGATAAAATGTACTGAGCTCTGACAGCGCTCATTCCCTTTGCAGTAGCGGTATTCAGATTAGAAAAATCTGGCCAGATTTTCCGGGTTTCAGAATTTTATCAAGTCCGGAAAATCCGGTCATCTCCATACAAAATTTTATCTGGTATTTTCATGTTATAAACCTGTTAAACTGGTTTATTTTCGCTTTTTTTCGCAGAAAAAATCCAGTCGGATTTTTGCGACAACTGCATATATATGGTGCATTTTGCGGGCCTTGGTGCAATATTCAGGACCTGGTGTGCATAAATTCCTGTGGATTTTTGGACCCAAAACCAGTTTCCGATTTGACAAAAAATCCGATTTCACAAGAGGGTACTCAGACTACAGACCGGATAAACTGGTTTGTCCGCCGGATTCCATTTTATATGAGGACAGTCTAATCTGAATACCGATAGTGATTCACTGCTACTTAAACGTCCGGTTGGTGGATGAGTGACCTTGCCTCCTAGCCGCCCGAATAGGCATGCTAGTGACGAAATGGGAAGTTGGGATGCAAAACTGCCAAGCACCAGTCTCGAACCGGCCAAGCACCTCCTTTCTCTAAGTACATGGACGCCTGCACTGCCCTTTGCGGCTCGGGCCCCGCCTTCTACGCGCTCATTGTCGAGGCAATGGCGTCATGATGGGCCTTCCCCGCGCCGAAGCGCAGATGATGGCGGCGCAGACGATGCAAGGGGCTGGGAGAATGGTTCTCGCGGGGCAGCATCAGAAAATCGAATAGCTGAGCAAGAAATAATCTCCTATGTACTACTTCATATCCCAACGATCTCTATCTTTGCAAGAACATATAACAACATCTGTCTTTTTAGTTATACAAATTTGTTTCGTATAGTGCAATATAGTGCACTACTATCTACCACTACCTTTGCAGTTAATTCTTCTTTTCATTTTGGGAGAATTCAGGGGATGAAACTCCTATTTCAAGCACTCAATAGTTAGAGGTATTCAAATTGACTTTAATGAGTTCATAAAACCAAATTTTCCGTTCACTGGCACAAATGAAGTTGATGCCGTGAGATAGCTCCAGAACCCTTTATTGATCTATGCTACTTACAAACTCCAGCTACTCTGGGTTTTGAGATATTGCTGTGAACAAGAAGGATTAAAGAACTTTGTATACCCTTATTATGGATCTTGATAAGATTACATGCAACATGGGGGACTTACCAGCTATGGTTAACGATATCTTTGATTATTTTACCTTGAATATATAAGCGTATTACCTTTCCGCGACCAATGTTATCGAATTGGTTAGTGAAGCGCAAGATGAGCAGCTGGAAACAATCTCAAGTGATAAGCTGGAAGATCACGTTCAGGAGGTGAGGGCAAGATTTCAACATTCCCATACAACCACAATCACTGGCCTAGTCTAGTTGGCACCTTGAGGGCTGAACAAGCATCAACCACGATCAGAAGGATTCAAACGACCTACACACAAACTCAACAAAACATGTTAGTATGTTTTCTATGGTTATTGTCCCATAGATTGCTCATTTTGCTAGCCGTCCGGTTAGACTCCACATTGTTCATCCTAGGATGTGTAAGCCAGTCCCAGGCAAGTATCAAGTCTCCATATTAGTTTAACATTTATACTGACAAGCATTCTTATAACTGAATAGCTCGAATGCGGACTGAGTGGGTAGAGTTTGGGATCCTGCCACACGGTCAGCCGGTTGTGTTTCTGGTAACCTTTCGAACACCCACGAATCTGGCGTTATGGCTCCAAGCCCTGCTGGACGCGCTGGACTGGCTTCAGGAACCTTGGGCATGGTCAACTGGGACATTCGCCTGGTCTCACTACTACAGCCCCAACAGCTGACTTAATACCGGGGCAGGTACATCTACCCACTGGAACTTCTGAAAGCAGCAGATTCCATGAATGAGGTGGACCTCGAGCCTCCTGGAATGGACAGGGCGAGGCAGGAGGTGAAGGAAATTTTGAGTTGCCTGGGTCGAACTCTATTTCGATAAGGATTTGTAAAAATCGAAACTGTAAGGATACAAATCCACATTCATATTCATTTCGAGCTAGCCTAAGTGACATCAGAGTCATGTCGTTCTAAGCAACTTATGCAAGTACTGACGCATATATCAAGTGGGTGATTACATTTGGAAGGGGGGGGAGGGGTCGCTTCCAGTTTCCTCTTGTAGTATGTACTGACCTTAAAAGGAAATATACGAAGTATATTACTACGACATAAATCAAATAAACGATATGAAGAAGTAGATGACGGAAACAGTACATCAGGAATTTGAATTTATGAGGATGGAGTTGAAACCATGAGGAAGGAGATACTATCGGAGATCCAGGCCATGGAAGCTGGAAGATGGTACATTTGTTTTTATGAAACGGTTAGGGTACTGCTTAGTTCGTACTTTATTGGTGGTATGATTACCAAAAGGACCTTGAGGAGTTTGTTTAATTCACCTGTAAATGAAGGGATAATATAGGAATATTGATTTAATTGATGTTTATTCGTTGGCGAGTTGGACGTCAGACTAGTATTTGCGTAAGTGAAAGGATGAACGTTGGTGATACTTTTTATTGAAATTATTAGCATCAGATCTGTTTTATGAGCTCACAATGATGTATAGCTTACAATAAGTTCGCAACCTCGCAGAAAATTGCCCTCGAACCTGTTCATTGCCCCCTGAGAGTATCCGATCCATCAAATCATAATATCCTAAACTGACCATGTGAGTCATCAACTCACACACCTTGTTATCTTGCGCCAGCACGCCATCATCTTGTACCATCACTCCAGTAGTATGCTTGGAGGTGTGCTATCAATCCGGGATCCTGTTGAGCTCATTGTTCCAGCTCAAAATTTTGGGATTTTGGTCTCATATCCATATCCATTCTTATCTTAGAATATTTCGGCAGTCCATGTAATTGGGATCTCACAAATACTAATTCCCACGAACAATCAGTCTCCTGAATAATTACCTTCGCCAACATACCTACCTGGCAGATAAACCGTAGAGACAGCTACAATTAGCGAGTGCTAACCAGACTACACCCTGGTAACTAGTCTCGTAACCAGCCCCGTAACGAACTGAATCGAACGTTTGATATCGACTATTATGTAACATAACGTAGGCAAAGCCGTAGCATAGTGACTGATTGATCCTGGTCAGCCTGACGCAACGGCCCCCGAGTATTGCTTCGTGAGCGATATTCTTCGAGCGGGGGCAGCATACTTCTTATAAACGTCTATGCATACATAAGTACTAGAGGCGCAAATCAAGTAATGTACCTGCAAGCACAGAATGAGGGCGTCAATTCATCGTTGCTGCCATGCTACACAGGTGCTGCCATATGGTTCGTATGCTGCCATATGTGAGAGGTTAGGTTTACCACTATGAGATGGGCATAATACCATAACTCGCCTTACTACTACGCTTATGTGAATACTCCCATACTGTGCAAATACTGCCATGCTGTGCAAATACTGCCATGCTGTGCAAATGCTGCACGGATACTACCTTATGGGAGAAGTTAGCTTTCCGCATGAATGCTGCCATGCGGTGAATATACTGCCATACGGGATGTATGCTGCCATATGCGAGAGGTTAGCTTTACTACCACGCGATAAGTATGATACCTTAGCTCACGTGTAGTCCTAACTAAGTAATGAGGAGTTTCTGTACTAGCTCACTTCCTAATAGTGCTCGGGGGATCCATTAGTGCCGGATTTCTTGGCACTCCTCCTCCTCCTCTACACGCCCATTATCATCTGCATTATGCACGTTAGCAACGTGTGGAGTATAGCAGACACATCTGAGTGCGCATATTTGGAGGACATTTGATAGTCACACTATATATATCCCGTTATTGCACAGAATACCGTTTTCTAAATGAAGGTAATAGGATAAAGTGGTGTGGATTGTGCTGGCTCAAAATCCGTGGCTGAAGTGGTCTGGAAGTGTCCCAAGTACCAAAAATACGTCCTATTGTATGGACAATATGCTCCACCGCGATCAAGATGCCACTCTGCAGGTAGCATTGCCATAATCTCGTATAGGCTATAGAGTTTTGTATAGCAAATATGCACTAGGACAGTTCAGCATATGGTGAAGCAGTTGTTTGTCCAATATCTCCAAGAGCCGCTACCCTCGACACACTATGTCCTGGGCACAATGCACGCCCTGGCTAGCCTGGTGCTCTGGTATCGTGAGCGTTCCGGATGTTCCTAGCATCCTCAGTAACATAGGCATCATGGGTATCCTGGCATTCTCACGTAACTTCATCCAGCTCACCGCCCTAGTACTATTGCCGGACATTGCCCAGCATGCCGTCCTGATACTTAGGAGGCCGTTGCAGAGGAGTGAACGTCTAGACGCAGTGGTTGCTATGTTTCCATGATATTATGAGAAGTATCTACGTCATTCTATGTACATCTCCTTCCAGCTGCCATGGCGGCTATGCTATCACCCCCATTCCTCCTGTCATGGCGTATGTTGTGAGGGTGTTTTCATAAGCTATCACAGCTACGAGGGTGTTTTCCTAGCAATCAACGCTGTCACTCCTTTACATGCCGTCGCTGTCGTGAGGGTGTTCTCATACTGGAATTGAAGGGAATATAGGAACATTGAACCAATGATTATTTGGTGTGGGTGTATGGACGACGAACTAGTGTTTACACAAGTGAAACGGTGAACGATTTTAGTGTTAGTTTTCGCTGAAACCGTTAACATTCATAGCAGATCCAGTTTATAAGCTCGCCATGGCATATAGCTTACATAGCTTACAGTAAGCAATATATAAAAAAGATAAGGATAAAACTAATAAAAAAAATTGACCGAGCGGTATAATGGTCAGATGCTTTTTCCACAGCACCACTTCGTGCTGTCCTTGGAGGTGCTAAAGAAGTTTTCTCCACGAACACAGCCGCAGCATCGTATCCAATGCCAAGGTTAACTCATGATTGGCATGCACTGCTTCAAAAATGTAATATCTCCGATCACTAAGTGCTGCTCGTAATCGAGTCTCTATGGAGAGTCCCTCGTTTCGAACATCAAGATTTGGCCGTCTATCATCCGATCCGTCGACATACTTAATACCATACCGATTCAACAATGCTCGTAACTTTCCAGCAAAGTGTCCTTCATACATCTCACACACACCCGTTGCTCTCGTCAACATCCAATCCCGAAGTTCTCGCAAATCGTAATCAAATGCTGCCAACCGACTTCCACTCAACTCCATCAAATCACTAACCCTCGCACACCCTAAACTGACCATGTGAGTTGTCAACTCATGCCCCTTGTGATCTCGCACCAGCATGCCATCATCTTGTACCATCACTCCGATGGTCTGGTTCGAGGATGTCATTAAACCGGAATCCTGTTGAGTTCGTGGAGAGTCCTGTCTTTGTGATTTCATATCCGCTGACATAAATATTTTCGCAGTTCACAGAATCGAGGATAATGTAGTATGTCACAAACACTAGACGATACCTAGTCTCGTGCCCAGACGATACCTACGAAAAATCAGTCTTCTGAACAATTACCTTTGCCAATGTGCCTACCTGACAGATACCGCAGCGTAGTGGACAGTCCAAGTAGCAGCAGCTACCCTTAGAGAGTGCCGACTAGACTAACCTAGTGCGATACCCAAGCTGAGTAGCTACTTATGCGTAGTCTGGTAAGCTATGTGATACCGTAACGAACGTTTGATATCGACGATTATGCAACTTGACGTAGATGAAGCTGTAGCGTAGAGATTGATTGTTCCTAGCCTCAAATATTTGTTTCGTAATCTGAGAGGGGGAGCATAACGTCTACGCATAAGAACTAGTGTTATGTAATCTGCTTGTAAACTATGCATCCATAAGTAGGGGCTAGCTGTTTTGGAGTGGTTAGCCAGCCACATAACGAACACAAATAGAAAGATTGAGACAAATTACCATGCAACCTTGGCAGCTGAGTTCGGACTCCTCAACAACTTTTGTAGCACACTTCGTATTGACTTACTAGCAAAGAAATAACCAAATCAAGAAATATTCGAGACTAAAATAAAGCATAAGTGAATCTTGAACTCATAGATATCTGTAACGGCCTGCCTTCGGTCCAGACTAGCCTTCAGTAATTACAGCAGTCAAAATGTCAACAACTACTAACAAGCGGCGAGCATTAAGTAAATTTGAGAAGCATCAGATATGCAAGAAAAGATTAGAGCCGAAACATCTAAAAGAATCTTGAATGAGTCTCATAGACATTTTATGAATGAAGTGGTATACCATTGTCTTAATACTAGTAGTATAAATTCTAATAAACATGTAGGCTTTCCTATTTGCCGCTGGCATGGATATACGAGTAACTTAGTGGGGTCACTTTTCGCTATAGCAAGAGCAATTTGTAACTCCGTATGTAGACAGAGATAACTTCCACTAAATTTTTCTTTCGTTTTGTTATTTGGTGGAATTTCGTTATAGCAAGGTCACAATGAGTGTGGAGGGAAATCCGGGAGAGCAGTACATATCATAACAAGGTTTTCGCTATAGCGTATAAGGAAGGCCAAGAATCCGACCGGTTTTTCTTCACTATAGCAAGTTTTCAACTATAGTAAGGGGCCACGTGCTGGCCCCAAGAGGCAAGGGGTGAAAAAAAAGCGAAATTTTCAGTGAATGATATTCATATCTCAAGTGCAAATTTAGTTCCTTACTGGACTGCCCGCATCATGCCTCCCCAATGCAGCTGTGGACATCCAGCTCTAGAGAGATGGAAGATATGTTGCGCTCGCCAGGAAGTGGGACAGCACCCACGAGAAATGACTTCAGAAGACTTCTGCAAATTATTCCCTAATCCTGACAGCAAGCCAATGGCATTATTTTCAATGTTCATGATATTGAAGCAGTCAGATACACTAAAAGTTTTTTGCTCTTTTTGTATTGAGATATCTTGAAATAAATCACCACACTGCTAAGCCTATGACATAAAGCAGTGCTGAGGCCACACCCTCGATATTTCACTATAGCAAGTAGACTTTACCTGTTGCTGAATTAATTAGTCCTGAAAAGTCCTTCACTTTCACTATCATACAGCGCTTCTTTTCACTACATATAGCCGGGGCGCTCTAGCTGAATGTACAAACGAGCTTACCCATTCCTTCACTATAGCCAGGATTTCACTATAAGGAAGTTTCACTACAGCCGGGGTCACCTGTACTAGTACTTGTAATTGGGTGCAAGAACTGGTTCTCGTTCCTGGACGCTTGATGACTTGCATACTAAATCCAAAATTGGGTAAAATGGATACGAAGATCGACATAAATTCTAATAGTATGTTAATTAGCACACATTTATAGATCTGTAAGCGGGTGTATTTATGTTCTGTTATGATCGACGAGGAGTAAATTACAGCAAAGTCTAAACTTGGATGCAAAAGGTTAGGCGTGGGATGTGCCGATGGGTTTTGGTTGGATGTTGTGCTTCCGGAAGTTTGGGCGGTGATTGCCAGGGGAACTGGGGGATGATGTGAGGGTTGCCACATCCCACCATTTGTCCGTGCCACAAATAGAACCAAACAGGGCAAAGGCTCGCATCGAGTCACAAGGAGCTCTGTAAGCGAAAGGCAACCAAGGGCGTTTCTGGCCATCATTGGCCTTAGCGTGCAGCTGCAAAAGGACGCAGAGGCGGGATGGAAGGAAGGAGAATAATGAATTGTGCGGAGGGCGATCGCTGGTGTTGGGCATGGGGTGGGCTGGGGGCCAAGTACGGGGCAGGCCCTCCGGGTGAGCGAGGATGGGGAGCGGCAATATATCTAGAGTGCTTGGTCTTTCTCCACAACATCAAGTTCGCTGGCGGTACCGCGCTCCGCTTGTTTTCCCTGTTTTATTACCGATTGCTGACCACAGTGCTGTGCCCTCTGGTTGTCCCCTCGTTCTACAGTAACAGTGCGATTTCTTCTAGGCATCAATCAATATCTTGGTATCTCTCCGCAGTTGTGGCCCGCTGGCAAAAATTCGATTTCTTGTGGTGCACACCATTCCAGCACACCCAACCATCACCACCGCCCCTATGCAACGGAGCTGGCCCCGAAGCTAAGCTAACGGTCGCGCCTGACAATACTGACGCTGGCGAGCCAGCTGCCAAATTTCCTCGATCCACGTATCGCATTATACAGCTTGCTGTTCTTTTCATTCCTTTTTTTTCTCTCTCTCTATCCGCTCCTCGTATTTCATATTTGACGACTCCATTCAACACGCTCCCTTCTCGGCTACCTAAAAAGCCGCGATCGCCCTCAGTCCTTTAGCGCACGGATAGATTCCGATTCAACGAACCGTCCCGTCGCACAGTCTCGAGACTGGCTGTCAAGCCTCCCTGTTTGCATTATTCAAACTATAGGCAGCAAGGCTACCAGCTCATCGACGGCTGTCTCTCCGCCCCGCCCCGCCCCGCCTCGCCTCGCCTCGCCTCGCCATCGTCAAGGGTGCTGTCCAGTTCACCCAGCATAGGGGGGGGAAATAAATTAAAAAAATAAAAAAAGATAAAGAGGAAAGGAGTATAACTAGGGGGCATACACGAGAAAAGCAGGAAATTAGAGCTGAGCTCTTGCTTAATTTCGGCCCCTTTGAGCTCACTTTTACCTAGAACTCGCAGGCTGGTGGTCACTCCTAATTCTCTTCAACACAAAGTTTCACAAAACTACACAAAAGGAAGGAAGGTGGATTATACGCAGCCCGGTGTGACAAAATAATGGATACAGTGATATTACCAAGCGCTGCTGCCGGTGCTCCCAAGCGCTCACGCAGTCTCTTCCGCCTCTTCTCCCGTCGCAACAGCGTCTCCGCAGATCAAGTTACACGGCAGCGCGCCAAAAGTACTTCCAACGGCGCTCGGCCGAAAACAGCTGCTCATCTGGATAAATTCCAATCACAGCTCCCCCAGGAAATTCTTGACAATATAATACGATATCTCCGCGAAGCCCACGAAAAGGGCAAGGATGTCACGTGCTCGACTTGTCTTGCGAGGGATCTCTCTTCGTACTCGCTAGTTTCGAAAAGCTGGCATAGAGCAGCGATACCCCATATGTGAGTAGTTTACTGTGCGAGCTACGTGCTGCGGTGCTGATACGTCACAGGTATAGCAAAATTTGGATAAACGGGGCAGAGGCACCTGCAGCCAAGAGGACAAAGCGCAAGGCAAAGGAGACGACTCGAGCAGCGGCACTTCTTAGGACATTGTCCGCACGACCCGATTTTGCAGTCCATGTTAAGGAGCTAAAACTACCAGAGTTCAACAGGGATATTACCCCCGAGGCTGAAGTATTGAAGATTCTTGAGACTGCGGCGGCAATTGTGCGGTGTTGTCCCAATTTGGAGCGATTCCTCGGGCCGTATACCGATGTTAATGGATGGTCAAACGTGCTAAATAAGGCTCTGTCGGGTTGTATCGGGTTGAAAGAACATGCCTTGAACTTTGATGGTGACTGCGGTGGGAGATCGAAACTCGAGCGGTCAAGAGAATTTGCACAGCTCCATGAGCGGTGGATGAATTTGGAAACATTGGTGTTGAACGGATGCGGGCAAGAGCCAGACGTGGATTTCGTGGGAGCGTTTGTGAATCTGCCAAAGCTGAAGAACTTGATGATATTGAACTTCAAGCTTGGAGAATCGGCAGCATTGGCACTTCAGGCTATTCCAGAAAGTGTTGAGAGCGTACGCCTTGAGAATCTACAAGGTCTGACGGGTCGGACGTTGAATGCATTTGCTATCAGTCGGAAATCGAGGGGCCTAAATTCACTGGCACTGGTGAATATAAGGATGCCCAAGATACAAGACTTGGTTCCGCTAATCAGGATCCCAAATCTGAGCAGCCTAACTATCGCCGACAGTCTGGATATGCCGTACTTTGATGAGACGGAAGTTACTGCTGATAACATTCCATACATATCATCGGCGGTCTTCAGCTCCCCATCTCTCAAACATCTTCACTGGGATATCCTTGTCCACCCCCTTGTGGAGACTGCTTTGGCAGCTTCGCTATCTACAGGCAAACTGCCTGCACTTCGCACGCTGCGCGCGCCAAGTGATCGTGTCGGGACTCTCCAGGCCGTTTGCAAGCCACGGGAGAATATCTCCCTCCCAAGCGACTTCATATATGAATCGCCGTCTCATTTGCACCCCCCAACCCAGTTTTCCGGAGCACAATCCCGACCTCAGTCCCACAAGTCGAACTTCCTTACTCCTAGCTATAACTCTTCACCAATCCCATCCAGCAGGTCATCAATATCATCCTCGCACTCTAATAACGCCCCATTACCATCTATTGCAACTCTCAAAGCATTCGGAAAGTCCAAGACTGAGTTCCAGCCGTTTCCGAGGTCGCTGCCTGCTGCACGGTTACGAGCACAGAAGCGTCTTGAAAAGACAAGGCAGGACACGTTCTTTCAAATCACTGTTTCTGAAGATGGCAGAACCAAGGAAACGTTCTCAGTAAGGAAGTTCTTGGGCGATGTGAAGAGCAACGTTGTGTACTCTTTGACTCCGGACCCAGTGGGAACGGGTGACGAGGAAGCAAGGGCTGGAGGGAGAGAGAGTGCGCTGGTGTCATTCGAAGATGATGTTATCGAAGCAGCATGGAAGAGGGAAGTTGATATTGGAAGTGGCGTGGGGAAGGACGTTTGCTGTGGGGGATGGAACATTAAGGATGCGGGTGCAATGGGTAGACGGGATAGGAAACTAGTTGGTAAATTGCTGCATGCAGAGAGAAGGAAGGTGGAGATTGGGAAGGTGGAATTGGCGAGGCTGTTTTGAAGAAAGCGAAAAGCTGAAATTTGAAAGTTGAAAGTTATCATGTTAGAAGGAGGTTTCCTTCAGTTTTCTTTTTGTCCCCTGGGCACCGCTGTACAGTGTTTTTTTTTCTTTTTTTCCCTTTTTGACGGCTTTCATTCGGATGTTTCTTGTTTGTTTTTCTTGTTTAATTTTTTTTTTTTTTTTTTGGTGTGCAAGGGTTGTTTTATTCTTTTGTCTTTTTCTTTTCTTTTTTCTACTTATTTATTCTCTCTCCCCTTTCATTGTCCCCGTCTTTTTTTTTCCTTTTTCTTTTTTTTTAGAGCCATTGTTTCTTGGGTGGCCTTTTATTTGCTTGTTCTCGTTTTTGGTTTACAATTTTTCTTTTCCACCGATTGTTTGCAAAGGTTGATTGCATGCAGGCGTTGGATTTTCTTTTTCATTTCATGAGAGGCATCGTATCGATTTTTATTTACATTATAGCGGCCGAGATCAGTATCATATACATATTGCTGAACTACTTGTATAAATTCAAATCTATATTAACTAGAACTTTTACTTTTACTTTAGACTGCTTAATGCGGTAGGCAAAAACAAGGTATATTTGCTTGCCAGACTTCATTAGATTTGGCTAGGCTCGGTGTCTGCAACATATACTTAATACGATAAGTATTTTTTTTAATGTACAACATTAAACCCTGGGTTTTATTTTATTTATTGCGTTTTGCGGAGTGCACAACGCTCATTTCAGGATCTTCTTGATCCCATGCTGAAGTTGAGGGTAATTTCCTGCTCGCAAGCTTCCTCAAATGGCGTGAGTCAGACTTGGAGATATTGGTTGTTTGAAAGGAAGAAAAGGAAAGATAGTTCAATAGGAATACATTTATTTTTCAAATTAGTCCATGCGATGGGATGGCGCGCGCGGCTCAATAACCATACAATAACATTTTTTTTGTGCATTGCAACAAGCACATTCATTGCTTCGCAAACTGCATATTGCCACTTTCTACTCTTGCCAACCACCTCCACTCTTCCACCCCTCACCGTTTTGTCGCTTGTGGTGAAAAAAAAAAAAAAAAGAAGCTGAAAGAGCGGAAAGTAGGAAAAGTGCACAGGGGGGATATGTGGAGGTATTGGGGAAGTCGCTCTCAGGGAAGTTCGTGCTTTGTGTTGTGAAATCACAATTTTTATTCCGTAAGGAATTATATAAATATACTATTGGTTATCAAGTTTTGTTTGTTTTGCAATCTTACTCCCGAGCGTAAGGCATGCTGAGTCAACATATATGTATGTTCGAGGTTTACTAATTTAGGATGCATATACTTTTTTTTTTTTTTCGCCCCATAGCAATGTCTCAGCACCCAGAGCAGCTGAAACATAGTAAATGGCATTGATAGATAAAGGAATTCTAGGATATCTAGCAGTATAAATTAGCGCAAAATTGAGTTGTGCGAAATCGTATAAACTTTGGATACCCCTCTAATCCACACCATCTTCCCACCTCCTCGATGAAGATATGCTTCAAACGCCTCTCTTGGTTTACCTTGCACCGCATAGTCGTGGCGACTTTTGCCCAAGGCACCCGTGTGTAAGATTAGAAGCCTTTTGATTAATGCAACAGAGTCATCCAAAATAAGCTGGCTGAACGATTTTAGTACGTGCATAGGCAGGGCCTCATACCCCGCGCTCAAATTTTCCATAAATGATATGATCTTACGTCCGTCCTGCTCACTACCAATCGCTGTGGTGTCAATACTGCTTAATTAATTTGAGATGCCATTGTGGAGTCACAAATTCATCTTTCGAATAATGTTTGCCGAAGTACAAGATTCAATCCCTGCCGCATCATATGCCCCCTGGCAGTTGCAAGGAATTGTTCGCACCCTTACTGGAAAAACTCATTCAAAGGTGGGGGAGGGAAGCGCTTTAGAGCTATCGTCTGCTTGGTTACGCTCTAGCTCGATTTCCAAGCATGCAATAGTACAATTTTGGGGATTGGCGCTCGCTAATTTCTATAACCAACTAGTGGAACTACTGTTGGACCTGTGAGATTGGGACGCGAACCAGACTATGCAACTGCGATGACCTGGCAATGACCTGCTGAGAACGCAAGGTGCTGCAAAAGCGTCCATTGATACCTTACCACGATCCCTCTTTTTAGGGAACCGTCATTGATGAGATCATGCTCCACTATATGGCTCGACATCGTCACTGAAATAGAGCCATAGCCACTGTTGATGCTAGCCTCCAGAGTATTGTTGGCAGGAGGGAGGAGTCCATGCTTAGAGTGAAGGTGATCGTAATTGGCGATCCCAATGAACGAATGTCACGTGCGGGGTGCCAAGCAAGCATGCAAACCATAACGTTAACAAACTTCCTGGTACAGTACATGAGTGAGACATACATATCAGGGATCATGCGATTTACGGGACATATTATCAGTCAGTTTCTTAAGCTAACTGGTGTTGCCCACATATGTTCAGCTACTCGCTTGATAAACTCTGGTGCATATCTGAATCTCTTCGCATGGCAGAATTGATTATTACCAGACTCGGTAGATTGCGACTCAAGGCTCCCCACCGCGCCACCGAACTCTGGGCCAGCAGGCAAAAAATAAGTATCTGTTTTCAGCTTTGGCGTGGCAAAACTTTTTGGTATCAGGCGATTTCTTTATCATATAGTGTGGTTCTTCAGTGTCGGAGTTCCGACTCGGGATGCGATATATGGATTAAAGTTATGTTTAGTAAAGGCAAAGAACAATAATCTAACCACCATTACCAGCAAGTTGAGACCCTTGTTTATCTAGTCGTCTCTCGCCACCGTCTCAGGGATCAGAACCACTCAAAATTAAACACTGTGCAGCATGTGTCGTATGTCAATATGCAGTATGTCTGGTTGAAATCGGTGGAGAAAAATACCCTGGCCATCTTGCACCAATACGTCACTACTGCATCTCAGAATGCTGGTTAACTACTAGGTAGTTCACTACTATTAACCAGTAGAAATAGCGCTTGCGTCCGCATTCTTCTCACGAATTCTAAAGCCATACACAAACAAGTCAGCCCATAGTTCGACATCCAATGGTACAGCCAAATTCAAAAACATTGTGCAAAAGAAAAGGGACAAAATATCGTAGCATAGCACTCTCCACACCCTCGCGCTTCCATGTACGAATGATTCCCATGTACCCACCCTAAGTAACCTCGTCTCCCACATGTTGTTGCCTGTTTTGTGCGAAGAAGAACACCTCTCGCTTTGGAATTTACACCCAGCTTAGCTAGGCTTCCTCTGCTGACCATATTATAGACCTGGTCCATCTGACATCCATGCCCACAGGTTTAGGCCCCATATACCCGTAATTTTATACCGATATATACGCTGCCAGCAAGTGTACACCCCTGGAGGGTTTCCTTCGCGAGGTACCACAGCCCTTACTTCGGAATTCGCACCCAGCTCAGTCGAGCATTTCTCCACCGACCGGGACATAGATCTGGCCCCCTCAACAGCCATATCCTCAAGGTTAATCCTGCATATACCTACAAGTCCCATGTACCCGCAGGATTTTGGCACAATGCTGCCAGCAAGCATGCCACAAGTTTTTTTTTTTTTTTTTTTTTTTTTTTTTTTTTTTTTTTTTTGTGTGTGTGTGTGTGTGCGTGAGTACTGTAAGGTACTGTACAGCCACTCTTGGTGAAACCTTTTTTCTTGGCACCTCGAATTTGTACCAGATGAGATTCAAACACTCATATTTCCATAACAAGCAGATGAATTTTAACATTTATACCTGCAAGCTGTAGAGTACATTTTCTGTTGTAGAGTACATTTTCTGTTGTAGAGTACATTTTCTGTTGTAGAGTACATTTTCTGTTGTTTGCATGACATAGGCAGTAGTTGCAGTAACAATGGTAGCTAATTCTAGAGGCTATTACTACAGAAGTGAAAAATGCGTTTTTAGACAAAAGTTGCACCTTTTCCAAGAACAATTCTCTTGTAGAAAAGTTCTTTTAGAGGGCAATAATTTCTACTATGAAAATACTTGATCAATAATAGATTCTATCACATATTTTTATTATTTTTAACCTGGTGTTACGCGTTCTCTGGTAAGCTTTTTATTTTCGGATACCACTTTTTTCTGGATGGGAAAATGGTAGTCTTGGCATTGTCAAAGTTTTATTTTTTTTCCACAGAAAGGTGGAGATCCCTAATGGCTCTTTTATAATTAGAAGCATTAAGTTTGTAGTTATGTCTATTGTAGGAAGAAAAACCCATGGTATTTCTAAAAGTTGTGGTATGAAAATTTATAGTGCATTGAAATCA
Source organism: Kalaharituber pfeilii (assembly GCA_015179045.1). Taxonomy (NCBI): domain Eukaryota; kingdom Fungi; phylum Ascomycota; class Pezizomycetes; order Pezizales; family Pezizaceae; genus Kalaharituber; species Kalaharituber pfeilii. Next base: position 132,173 of record WHUZ01000055.1, on the reverse strand, counting down.
TGTGGTTTTTAAGTGCTGGATCAATGGGCTTCAGCAAGAGACTCTAGCTATTGAATACCAAAATGCTTCCACTACTCTATTGCTGTATTGCAATATATTCAGTATCATCTATACTATCTCCAGTTCAAGTTGTAGGTCAATTGGGCCTCTCGTTGCTGAGATATGTTCGTGTCAACCGTGTCGCAGTGAGGTAGGTGCTCAGATCCCTGACTTTTGTCAAGTGCTGTACGTGACGGGCTTAGCTTATGGTAGTAAGAGCTTGAATATAGACTTTGTATGTCCGGCGAGACTAATTTTGCCTGGGTAAGTGCCAGGGCATCCTACTTCCCCTGCAGAATTTCATACTTCTTCGAAGTCGCCGCTTTTGAAGCAGTTACATTCTCATCATTATTTTTTGGTGACCTCTTTTCGCATGCAAAGATTTGATTACGAATCACGTGGCCAATGAGGCTGCACACGAGATCCTTTTCTCTTTTACTTTTTCATTATCGATACCCGTTGTTAGAGGATATTGTTAAGTAAGCTGAAACAATAGCATTCTGTTTCGAAGATAGCGCAACAGCCAAGTATCGTCGGGGGGTTTATACAAGAAAACATTGAGCCACAGGATCAGGCCCCAATGTCTTCATGAGAAATCATGACTAGGCAGAGCAGATAACTTCTGATAAAAATTGCCTTCAAATAATATTATATTTATATACATCAAAAACCACAATAGACCGCATGAGCACTGAGCATGAGAAGCTGTCTTCCCAGCTGAGAAACATGAAATTGTGCTCACTTCATACCAAACACCATCTACCCTGCATAAGGAGGGATAACTGATGACATGAAGTACAGCTTTAGCGCTCCATAACAAATGTCCAAAGGTCACACCTGATCAGTGAATACAAGCGCTCGATAGAAAACTGTCGCCGGTACTGACATACTCGCTCTGGACCATATGCCACCAAGCAATATTGACAAAGTGACTTACATGTCTTACGCTGGGCGGTAGGATATCAATTGATTTCCCCACTGCTATCCGGTATCACTCGCTGGCGTATATTCTTGTAATAGGAGTGGCAGCAAACGGTGAATAGCCGATCGAAGGTCTGGGCACGAGGTTAAGTCAACAGTTGCCCATACCATTTGAGGTGTCCTAAGATCATACTCACAGGCTTGTATCGTAGCCAGTCGCCAGGCGAGATCACTCGCAAGGAAAGACTGGTGGATTGTGTATAACGGTATATTACTCTTTTGTATTTTTCACACGTTGAGGTGACCAATATCTGCGTTTTGCTATATGTGCCGAGTGCAACTAGGACGATGCACATAACTGAGGTCATCGTATTGGGTTAGTTCAGTCCGTACAAAAATATATATAATGGCTTACATCGACATATATAATATCAGTAAATTTAATCCTTATCGCTAGCCTAGTGAGCTGCTTGTTCTCTCAAGGCATGGATATTGCTGATTTAGGTTTGGGCAAAGTTATGTTCAAAGCTTGGGGCTAAGATATTACCATTGCTCACCGGTAAACAAATCTGTGCAACACGATTGGTGGACTTCAAAACTATGAAAAATGAATGTCACACCCCTCCTTTGTACCAAACGGTTGTTCCCTTCAATGCAAGTCCCAGTCTCATTATCACTCATAGGCATTGATAACCTCAACACAACTTGTTGAATTGCTGTCCTAAAGCGAACTGAGATCTTCAGATAGTCTCGTGCCCATCAGAGTATCAAGATACAAAATTATTCGTCTTTTGTGTATTTCAGTGCTAACAAAAAGCTGCAGTTACAGAGCGTGTACTGAAAAGTCATTGAGAGCTTTGCCAGTTAGCCAATCAATCTGCACTTAAGCAGTATTCATGCTTCGGATCGGTATGCAGCATCCTCACGCAACCAAAGTCAAGTCGTGACATCCTGGCATTTCCAATCACCTGGTACCTGGAAAACGCTAGGGGATAATCATGTGCTGCTGCACAACCTTGAGGAATACTATGGTCAAGACCCTTGAGTGGGTATTTGAGAAGAAAAAAGGATTGAAGTGAGCGGAACAAATGTAGTGACGCCAGTGATGGATTGGAATATACCACGGCCTGGAAAACACCCTTCGTGCTAATCAGATATCATTCCCTGACATATTCCTGTGTATACCCAATTGTTGACGTTCGGATGCGGCAGGTTGACATGACTGTTTCAATAGTCCACGTTCTTGAAATTGAACCAAGCACCATATTCCTGTGGCTAGGCTTTGACCCGGTACGAACAAGTTTGATGTCAAAGTTTACCAGTCTATCTTCAAGAAATACTTGACAAAGATCAGCGATGCCCATTGAGATACCTTTCTGCTGTTATGAATAGACTGGACGGTGTAGTTTATTATCGTGTCAGTCTAGACTGTCTAGTATTCCTATCATAAGCAGGAAGCTATGAACTAGACTTTCACTTCAACTGCAATATGCAGCATAATGTAGGTATCCCTATAGCATACATAAATTGCATGTATTTGGTATTGCTAATTAGACAAGATATTCAGGCATTCTCTGCAAGTCACCCTAGGCACACTCTCCAAGCAGCCTTTGGGGCTTACAAAAGTGCCGCCATACCTTGGAGCTTAGTCTCCATTGCAAAAATATGATAGAACTCGTACAATTTTGCTGGCTCCGACACAGTGAAGAAGATGATGGTGATACTAAGCAGTGGCAGCATGGGTCATGCAGCTTGTGAGTTGAATAAGTCCAGTGGCAGCGGAGATTGTGTGCGAGCAGAGCGCAATCAGAATGTACAACAAGGGTGGGATGATTTCGTATTGGAAACCACCAAGAAGTGGGGTAGCCATGGTTTGGAAATAATAAAAGGGCAAGCCCGGTCATACTAATAACCTGTTAACACTGGCGAACCTGCAGATAACCTTTACCTTACTAGGCCAACATCCCTTCCAAATATGCACAAAAGTGGAGACTCTCTAGGCTCAGGAATGGTTGATGATTGAGTGCGGTACTATTACCTGCATCGGCATTGAGGCCATTTATATGACATCGGCTAAAATTTATAGTGGGCGGAAGAAGTGGGACAGTAAGGGCGAGAGTAGAAAGTCCTATAACAGGGACCGTGTACTTCAGCTGTTGACTTTGGTGTAAAGAGCTGGACTAGGCTTCGCTGCAAGAAGACGGTTGGTGGAAATCCCGTGGCATCATATTAACCAGAATGGAAGAAAATGCAGCGTTATTTCATGCCCTTGATTGGATCGTGATAGCGTAAGGAATTATTCTATATGTCAGGTAAGTGCAATTCGCTTTCAATGGTTAGTTCCTCTATGTATCTGAGCGGATAGTAAGAACTAATCTGTTAACTCAGACCAGCGCCTAAGCTAATATCATACATACCATCAGCTTCATGGCGAACGTTTGTTTGACCGCAGGCGAGAGAAAAGGGGTGGATAAACGAATTGAAAATACATTCACACAGAGAATATATTAGCATTGCATTGTCCCCAAAAGTCCCGCCAGCGTTCACAGGTAGGGAATAACCAACTGCCCAGGTGATGCCCGGCCGCATGACAGGCCGCTCAATTTAAACCTAAACGTCCAGTCCAATCGATTAAGACGAATAAGGCAAAGTAAAGTTGGAAGGGCGCTATTAACTTACTTCAGTCACCTTGAAGCAACCCGGAGGCCAATGTGCCTACTAGCCAAGGTTTAGCAAGCAGTCTTGAGAGTGCAAAGCCAGATATTGGCAGCCTGGCTGGCACTATAGGTAAGAATCAATTACTAGAGTACACTCTCGAGTAGTCTGATTGCCCTGCCATGGCGAATAGCTGCAAACGGGGTTACGTGATCTTATTTTTTTTTTTAAAAAAAAAGGGTAGTCTGATTGACACTCAGACTCATTCCAGCGTAGATATACCGAAATGGTTATATTTCATAACCATTGGTGAAAGTTGAACTTTCAAGGTGAGTGTCGTATGAATAAAAAATTTCCGAGGAGGTAATCACGCACAGAGGCTTTCCGGAAGATAGAAATGAAATAAAAGCAAATCTAGAAACCATCACGCCTGGCAAGATTTGATCTGCCCTGGCAACACTTTGGCCGGGCGCGGGATGTTGCAGCAGTCCTTAGTCCCCTCCATAGCTAGGTGGTCTGCTATACGGCCGGCTGACAAGCATGTTGCTTGAGGAGTGCTTAATTTGATACTGTGTAAGCACTGGCAGTTGTTTTCCAGGGACAGGTGCCTGGGAGCCTGACATGGAGGAGGTCTGATAATCTGAATACCCATTGAGAAGGCTTTTAATCACAAAGCCAGGGCAACCGATGTGATACAAGTCGCGGGCCTTGACTTTCATATGATACTTCCATGGCAGCCGGCGCCCTCTTAGGGTTAATAGCTTGTAGGCTACGGTACTAGAGACGAGTTAGGCCAGCGCTGCCGCGATGAGCGAGAGCCGTCAAGGAATAAACGGTGAGCTGTGGGAATGTGCATGATTAACCAGTGCCTCGTTAGTTTGCTTCACGTTGGTTCTTCGAGACGGCAAGCAACGTAGACGGTTATGTGGAAAGGGGCTTGAGACTGAGTGCTGAGGTGAGCAAGGCCGCAGTTCAATGCAGAACTTGTTGATGCAGCACTTGCTCGTATCTTGGTGGTAACTGCTCGCATCACCTAAAACTTGCTAGATTCGCTAGTGAGTTCTCACCAACCTGACTGAAGTTCCTCTCTAGCTTAACGGTTAGATACAGCCTCACCCTGCAGATAGATTAGGAGCTGCTCAGAAAAGCTATCTCGTTGAGGTGGACAGTGAGAGTCGTGCCATCCATATTTGGGAAACTGCTTCCTCTGCTCGAGACAATATAAATCTGGCATCTACAAGTACTAGGACTCGAGACTGGGTGATTTGAATATATGTATGCTGATCAACTGCATATGTAGTATCTTATGTGCCTTAGGTACACATGCAAAGTATGGGCTGCTCCCTAAGCACAAGTACAATTGAATTGTTCTAATGTTCTCTACATAGTAGGCCGGTCACTTCACCCTAATCTCGATCTGGACAATTAAGAGGTCAACCTTGAACCTTCGGGCATTGAGCAAACACGTAGCCAGCGTCTGGTTACGAGACTAGCAAACACGGATCCTCTGGCACACCTGCCAGCCGCAGCCGGGAGCAGAACAACCAAGATTGAGCAAAGGGCCCCTTGCAAAAGCAGTGCTAATCCTACTACACACTTATTCTCCTTCATTTCTCGTGGCTATGAGTAACGCTGAGGGCCTGGGCGTCTAAGTCATGGACTATCAAAATCAGGTCAAGGCTTCATTGTCAGCCTGACCTATAAGAGAGCTTTTATCTTTGCAAGTGCTTTGTCCTCATTGCATTCGAAGTGGACTGCCGGGACTGATTATCACATCAACTAGTAGCCTTGAATTCTCCTCCTCTTGAAACGAGGTGATCCGCTCACTCCCTACTTGAGTCTTCATACTATCCCACATTTTGGGACTGGATATCAGCGTAGCCTAGTCTCATGACCGCTGGACAGGGGTGCATTTTATGATTGAACCTGGTCTCGATTGGCTGGGCGGGCATGAAGGTGGAACATGCACGCCCAAGAGGCTGGAAATAAAGTATACGAAATCTGGGAGAAACAGCTACTTCAAAGTATGTTGCGGTGCTCTTCCAAAGTGGAACAGTCACCAGTGCATTGGGATAATTACTACCGGAAGTAACTAGTTTGGCGTCGCACGGCCTTCTGAAACAATTTGCGACTTATGGTGGACGCCAGAATAATAGGTTCTAAAGGAGGCCCTGCCGATGAGGTCAGTTCAGAACTATACCAATTTCCACCCGCACTATCCAGCCCCGCCCCCTTCTTTAGGAATCGCTAAGAACAGTGCCACACGATACTGTTTTAGTACAACAAGGCTGGCGCTTTCATTTGTCGGACCCTAGTACCCGAGAACCTCACCGGCAAACGAACTAGGTCCCGTCCCAGCAATTCGGTGTCGCGTTGCGCCATTGTTTCCTCTCTCAGGGCATGGCGTAGAGGTCTCACGCTGGCATACGGCGGGTGGTTCCGTGACAGAAATACGGCATACATTGTCGAGTTGCGCTCGGCCTACAATAACAATGTAGAGACTGCATAAGTAATCTTGACGGTAGCGCATAGAGACCTATGTGCTCTCCAAACTATCTGTCTAGCAGAACTGCCAGCGATACTTTTGTCAAAGGCTCTCACTACTACTTAGTACTGTGGATATGCAGTCCCAAATCGAGCATACAAAACAATGTAGAGATTGAGGTTACTTACTGTGCGCCCCTGTCAAGACGCTGCTAAAGCTAAACCATGCTTCCATGCCGGATGTGACCTACACGACCAAGAGTGGCTGACAGAATATCCAATTGGCTGGAATGGATTCATGGGGTCCAGTCAGTTTCTCGAGAATGTTTGACAGTTACTTGAATTTCGGTGCGCCCATAGGGGGGCCCTTTCGTTACCAATTTACCGGGAGATGGCCAGTGCGCCCATTCTGAGCGCACCATAACCGAAAACCAGCTCAGGTGGATACCAGGGGAGTGGAAACGATAGTTAAGATGAAGTACTCACCTGGCCAAAAAGGAGTGATAAGCAACGAACATTTCACATATGGCGTACCGCTAGAGTTGGAACACGATGAGCATACCAATGTGCACTCAACACATTTTTTTTGCGGGCTGTCTTATCATAATCAAACCAACCCGACACCCTGGCGCTGGGTCTGACCACTACACCACCTTTTGGAACCGGCTGGTCGGTGCAGTGTGAAAGATGTTTCTGTTTCGAGGCCCCAGCATCCGATAGTTTGGACCTGTCACAAAATTTAAAATTAAATCTCTGTTCTCTCTGGTGACACAGTGCGCCTCAAGCATCGTGCACACACTCGTGTTAAATACCAAATACCCTTCTGGTTAGTAGGTTAAGGCTGTTATACGAAACTACCTTCGGGTATAAGAAAGAAGGAACGGGAAGTATGGGCTCAATTGTGTATCCCAAGGCCGCGGTAAGCCTGTCTGACGAAGTTAGATGCCCCCACATGATAGAGAAATTGCATATGTCAAGTAATACCAGGGGCTATCGCGGCCGCAGCTGAGTCCAGTCGAAACAGCTGGGTCAGAGGAGAACTCGAAGCTTGTAAAGGGAGCCATACACATCATATACAAGACAATTAAGCGATGATTGTTGCTTCTTAGTTCTGCTCCCTGCTGAGGAGGAAATTAGCAACCTGTCGGTCGTGCAGGCTCGCTCCAGTCCCGTCGTCCGCACCGTTGCCTGCCACGGACCGATCCCTCCTTGCAGGCTATATCGTCACTGGCCTGCGGCAAATAGCATGCCAGCGGGTTAAAAGGCCCCACAGCTCAGCGCCCAATGTAGCGCTCACTGGCGTGCCTACCACACAGTGTCGACAAGGTGCTGCCGTTAACGTACATACCACTAGGACTTACATGCAAGAGCACAGCGGCAGACCATTCCTTGCCAACGCCTGAGCAGTCGACCCGGGTAGACCAGTGTCAGGCTCGCACAGGGACCTGTGGTAGGTACAAGTACAAGTACTTATAGCGAGCCGCTCCCACCGAGAGGGCCTCCGTGCCAAAGCGCTCCACCCACCTCCACTCCGCACCCCGCCCCAGCAGCAAGCAGTCACCGGCCGTTTCCAGCACCAGCCATAACCGCAGCAACATTTTTCATCTGCACCGAGAACACTACCACGAATGAGGCAAGAACTCAGCTGTTTTCCAGACCAAGCGCTGTAGCTAACGTGACAGGCAACGCCTGCAGTAGCCCGGGGTCCACGCTATCCCTGGATCCAGAGATCTCAAACACGGTCGAGCTGTACGGGAGAACCTACCAGCAATACTCAATTGATAACGCCATCTATTGTGTACCTGTTGATGAGGTTCCCCACCCTTTCCCATAGACACAACATATACCTCTGCATGCTGGCTTACACTGGCCCAGGTTGAGCATGAAAGACTGGTGCAGCAACATAGGGTTCTGCAGCAGGTGTTCAGGAACAGGCTAATTTTTCCACCAATTGCCGAGCCAAGGAAGATTCTCGATTGCGGATGTGGTCCTGCTGTTTGGGCTACCGAGGTTGCAGAAGCTCATGCTGAATCTGAGGCCTGTTTTCGATGATCAATGTTGACTGGTGTCCTTGCTGACTGGCGCTGCTAGGTGATTGGCATCGATTGCTCACCACACATGGCCCCAGAAGCCACACCATACAATTTCTGGTTTCAGGTGCAAAAATGTCCAGTCTGATACATTTAGATTATATATCTAACCTCCAATCATGAACAACAGGTCGATGACTTGAATAAGCCTTTCACATTCCAAGATAGATACTTCGACCTTGTGCATTCTCGTTGTGTGATTGCAGGGATTGAGGCAGCTCGTTGGGAGACTTACGTTCGTGACTGTTGCAGGTAAGCGATTTCAAGTGCTGTATCCAAGCTCACCTGAAAATGCACCTTTTTATGAAGAGCGGACTAGTTGCTAATTTCCTCAAAGAATCTTGAAACCAGGAGGTTGGCTTCAAATGGTGGAGTTTTACTACAATGTCCAGTCAGACAATGGAACTTTAACAGATGGTCATGCCTTACGGCGTTGGAGTGAGATGTACCTTAGGGCCCATGATGAAGCCAGAGACCTTAGGGCGCCACTGCGATTCAAAGCATTGTTTGAACAAGCTGGATTTGTAGATGTTGAAATAAGAATGATTCCAGTTCATTTGAGCAGCTGGTCAAGAGGTAAGAGGCTCCCGCAGTCAGATCGCAAGCTGGAGTTCAACATCTTGATTGACAATTAATACCCTTGATAAAGACCCACATGAGCGAGAGATTGGCGAGGCGTTTAAGGAGGTGTTCCGAAGTGCTCTTAGCGCACTTGGCCTTCATCCACTCATCGATACTCTTGGGATGTCTTTGAATGAGGCACAAATTCTCGTTGCAAATGCAAGGCATGAGCTTGAAGATCTCAGTTATCGCCCCTATTTAGGACTGTGAGTAGGCCCATTTCCAAGCACATCACTTGGTGTGTTCCCAAATGGTAAATCGGATGGAAGAACTTTACTGAAGAATTCTCTTCTATATTATAGTTATTGTTGCATTGGCAGAAGACCCTAACCTGAGGATTATCTTTGCTTGTCGGTCTCTTTGAATATCCGAGAACTGTAGAGCAACATGACTTCAAGGCTTACCTCCTTCAGGATAGGGATATATTCTTCTGGATCGGTGGTGACAACTTGGTAAACTGGCAGCTGGGGGGAGCAAAGGAAATTTTGGTTGTATTGGTGTTGGAATTTGGGATTGCTATATAGAAAAGGGATGGCGTTTTTTCAATTTCATTGGAAGTTGCTGAATGTCAGAAGATACATGGAACCGGAGTTTTGCTTTCCTTACCCTTTATTGGAGCATATCTTCCTGTTGATTCTCAGCGACAAGTGTTTCTGAAAAAACTGCGTTTTCCTCGTCTCCGGTTTTCTATCCATTTTGTTCTCAAGTTTGTGTATATTGCTGTGACCTTCATGCTTCTCAGCACGTCCCCTTTCTAATTATTCCTGTCAATACCCCCCAGGAATCTTCCATCCCTGATTCATTCAATCCTCCAGATTTCGGCTAACAATCCAATAAAGGATAATCGTTGCTGTGTCTGGCAAGAAGTTGACGATGAATACTCCTTCTCATGCTCAACTATGTGGTTGATCTTGCTGGTTGTTTCCAGAAGACTACGTGCTTGCATTCGACTTCAGCCTTTGGTGAGCTAATGAAAGCGGAAGTGAACCGAGGGGATAATAATGTGCCGGGAGCCGAATTGCGGGATACGAAACCCTGATGCTAGAGAGCTTCCCGTCACTGCACTCGAGCTCGTGGGGGTCGAACGCGGTAACGGCATGCAACAGATGGAGATGTAGAATGAAAGCAAGGTCCTCTGAATGTGCCTTCTGTGGCTTTTTATCACAATGAATCGTATTTGCACGTCAATAGGGTGAGGGTGAAGGGAGAATTGGCGCTATAACACGCTGTGGTTGGCTTTTTGTCTGCCTCCCGCCCCCGGCATGCATTGCGGTTGCTTACATTCTAATTTTTTTTATCAAATTACAGTCATTGAGTTGCTTAACTTTGCATGCTCTCCGTCGCATTCACAATCATTTACAACAGGAGAAGATTCAATGTACTACAATACTTAGTTCAGATAAGCATTCTTAGGGTTCGTATGGGGGAAGGGCATATCTTTTTGGGGTAACGGGATGCCCCGTTCAGACCAATGGATGAGAAGGGAGAGATAAAAAATAAAGAGAATTTAGGAATACTACTAGAGAAATGGTGCAAAAGATCACAGTATTCTATAGGGCTGCTGCGGGCTGGATGCGCCATGTCATCTTTGTAGGCCATGATCCATGCGAGCTGGGAGGTTTGGGGGTCACCGCAGACAAACAAAAGTAGGAGGATCGGCAGTATGCGCCCTGAAGTCTTCATGCACAGCCGATCACCTGATCGGCTAGGACCAGAATCTGGCGGAGGGCATGAGAACTATTTACATATACACTCCATGATACGCTTAGTAATCAACCAAAGTTCTTGGCAGCAATTTGAGCACCAATTTATCGATATAAATTGAATATGGACGTTTCCACGACACTATGTTTTCACAGGTAATACGCCATCAAAAGTGTTGTCTATTTCTCCAGGAACCTATGGGCTTTCTCATTTTGTAAGAAACAAGCATAGTTTATGCGCAACGTTCAAACTTTGCATCGTAGACCCTCACAGAAGTTTGTTATGACATTGCTAAGCCAAGGTGCCCGAAGCTTGTCGCTGTAACAAGATGCACACCGGTCGCGCTAATAGGTCACGCTGGGTACCTTGGCGTCTAGCACCTTTCCCCAAATGCAGGCAATATGATATCTCACAGAATATAGTGCCGATATGTATAATGCAGTGAAGAGAGGGTAAATTGAGTGCGCTGACCGAATCTGAATGGAAAAAAACGAAAAGGCTACATCTACAACAAGTACAATTTCACGCACCTCACTATCCTGTGAAATACCCTTCCTCCAGCTCTTATGAGCTTATACCCAACACACAGTGCTCCACTGCCACTGCACTGCTCACATCATATTATACTACGATGTACAATCAGAAGAAGCTCGAGATCTAGGGTATGGCGCTGTACGCTCCTTCGAACATATAATCTGAATTCCATTTTTCGTGCCAGATTGACTACTTTAACCTTGTCAACCTACAACTCCAATACTGATAGCTCCAATTTGCAACTCAATTAGCTCTGAATTAAAGCCTATAATTACGGGAGCCTATGTGGAGACCACTTCTCCTCTCCCAGATGTCTCCAGAAGTTCTAGTACTCCAGAATTCAACTCGACAGGCTGTGCTGCACCTGCCATCATGAGCTTCAACCCTCTCCCAACATCAACTACAACAGTTCCTTTTCCATATCCATGCCCACATCCTCTACCACATCCTTGCTTGTCATACCCACCAAGTAAATAGGCCAAGCTACCAGACTTATGGTCCAATAACAGCTTATGGCTGGTTTTTGCTCGGTTGAGCGACCACGATGCCAATTTGACAGAAAGTATTAGTAACTGCCACAATAAAGTACGGCGATTGTCTATACATGGAGTGATAAGGGGGCAGTTGATTCGAATTAAAGATTTGGAACGAGGGACAAGATACCATTAATAAGACAATAGGTAAGGAGAGATAAACTATACAGGAGATATCTGGAAGTCCTATGGTACCATTTAGGTGTTCTCGTGCCTAGACTCTCCGTTTAGGCTCTCGGCTAAGAGGCAAGACTACTAGCAGGTGGGAACATCTTGTCAGTGATACACGCAACCACTGGTAGTGCTTAATAGGTAATTACTGGTGTATCGACTTCTTGAGGGTGGCAGTGCTAGTAGCTTAACCGAGCATGAATTGTCAACCTGCTGTAAGTAGAGTGGGGACATTGTAGCTGTAGTTGCAACAGGCGAGGGAATGATTGGCATGGACATGGGTAAAGAGCTGTTGTGATTGATATTGGGAATTGAAACTCATAGCAGCGGGGCAGTGGTAGAGGATATGAAGGTGACCACTGGAATTGCTAGAAAGTATCTGGGAGAGGAGAGATAGCCACGGTGGCACTATAGAGTTCAAATTAGAGCCAGTTAGGTAGCTGAACTAGTCAACCTGGTAAAAAACGTAGAAGCAGACCGTATATAGCTATAGGTAATATATACCCGAACCTCCAGTCTTGAACCGTCCCACCCGTATTCTTCTCACCTCCAGGATCTTGCGGAGGCAGCGCGCGCTATTTCCACCTGGTACAGTACTAATGTCTCAGGGCCCCAGGGGATGATTGTGGTTGACTTGCAATTCTATGATGCCGCGCACTTTCAAGAACTTTTGTCAGCATGCTACAATAATACGAGGGCACAGTCACCAGTTTCGAAACTGCAGGTGCAGCATTCTTGGACCTCTCAATGCACGGGCGTCACGTACGCGAGCCGCAGTATTTCACGGAGTACTGGCGCAGTTCTCAATGCCGTAGTTGCTCAGTCAAACGCAGGCCCTAACAGCCCGGCCCAATTGCACCGCAACTTGCTGTATGATAGCATTCGGATTGCGACCATAATTGGCACTACTAGGTTACGAGACTAACTACTAGGCGCTATATTGCTGAGTGGTTGGAGATTGTTGCAGAGCTTCTAAATATTACTGCCAACCACACCATGATGTAGGCCCACTACAGTAACACTTCTGCTTCTTCACACCAATATCTCATGCGACGTATTTGCTCGAGATGAGACCAACCGGGAAGTCGCGCACTAGAACGCTTTCACCAATTCCTTTTATCAAGGTCATTAACAAATTGAGATGTCCCGAGACAAAGATGTCCTCGGAATTATCTCCCTTGCCTCGGCCCCAGTCGCAAAAAAGCTCACGAAAAATGAGGTATCAACTGTTCAACGTTTTCCCACCCCTTGGCCACTCATGGAGATAATACGGTTTAATTGCGGATATAAATCACCATCTGGAAGTGTATTAGCATCGCTCAGCAAGCACTGTTGATGACTTGCACGCCAATGACCCAGTTGATAATTGTAGATGACAGCAGGCCCAGCCTTAAGCCTGGCTATACTTGGATATCCTAATAGATTAAGTACCTCTTACTACATCTGTCGAGTTGCCGAAGAATTATTCTGGTTGCTAGTGGAGATTGAATTAATGTGCCTGGCAGCAAGCATACTACAATCTGCAAGACCTACTGCACAATTGACATTCCCATCTTTCACCCAATGCAACGAGGTCGCTCAATGCACAAGGTATCTGCTACGGCTAATAAATACTATGATAGTGCATACTGTACTTTCGTGCCAGGTCTGCAATATGCCCAACAGGTCTCCTAAGTAGCCGTAGTCGTTATACAATTTCAGTCAACCTTTTTTTCCCCTCCTTTTCTGTTATATTAACTTTTATGGCTGGATCGCCATATGCTGCAAACTTCTATGTATATTTAGCTACCTGGTTATCTGCAGACCATACGATATTGCACTGCCACCTTCGTCATTTGGCCCTCGAAAAGCTTATTGTTAAATTCAAGTGCTTGAAAGAGTTTTCTGAGCCCGTATATTTATCATTGTGATAGCTGGCACCTTTTGAGCAACCTCAGTCTCAAACCAGCAACCTAGCCGGTACCAGGAAGTTGTCCAATCCGCACTCTGTGAACAGACCGTCTGTCGAGATTCATGCACGCTATAGGTCGCTGAGAATCGAGGCCAGCTGATAGTCTGAATAACGGGCTGAGATTCAAGGGAGGCAGTATTCTGGTCGAGGAAGTATAAGTATCGAGAAATATGGCATAGAGCATGCTTGTACATTTACGAGACTAGGTTGTACAGTGACCCGTCAAAAGTCTTGGGGATTAGGCTTGCATGATACACTTACCGCAATATTGCCGAATCCCCAAGACGTTTTACGGGTCACTGTACATAGGATTAATCCTATTTGCTATATTTTCTGTTTGTTGCAAGTATACCAACGTTATAGACTCAACTCCCAATTCCTAAGTACTCTATTCTCTACCTAGTGTCGATCGGCGACTACCAGTGTGTAATACGGGCGGGGAAAATGTACCGCAGGTTCTACCCCTAATGATGCGCCAACAAAGCCGACTCCACGAGAAAAGGCCGATAGTCTCATGCCCAGCAGTGTCTTGGATTCCACTATTTCAATCCTACGTGTCACCAAGTGGTTGACTTTTCCCAGCTGAGATATCTGATATCGACTGTCAGATTAGGTAAAGTAAGAGGGATCCACCTGATATGATGTGTCGTGCTGCCCGATGGATTTGTAGACTGATGGAGCGAAGGATTGTAATTTGCCATAACCGACTTTCTTCTGAGAAACAAATTAACTGTTTCCACATCAACAACACAATGCTTCACATAGTATCCAAGGGATAAACCTAGCAAGTGGGCCGAAACAAAACATAGATGCCCATGTGACGGTCTAGTCTGAGACCAACATAGTAAGTAGAGGTTCTATGGCCCTGGGAATGCACATTGTCATAATAAACTTATCTGTGACTGGTTATAAGTTCAAAAAAAGAATATGTTCCCCGATGAAAAGGAATTGCTTCCGTTACCCAGCTGACATGCTGAGCAACAGTCTGGTTGCTTAGCAGACCATTCGGAGCTTTCACCAAGATGTGGCTTACTAATCCAACTCCTCCTTGGCACTGAACGCTCAGCTCTCACATCCGAACTTCCGTGCCCAGAGATTGGCCGAAGCCTAGTCAGGGTAGGCAGAACCCCTGATATTCCCAGGATAGACACCTCTGGCTGCCGTATGCATTCCGTTCTCCCAAGCTCAATTCCTGTACCAAGCCACCGAAAATAACAAACAAAAGTTCATCATAACGGCTGATGACTTACTTCGTGTCGATGCGGCGTTGTTGAAATTACACTACCTGTCACAAGACGGTATCGAGGCTGCGACAAGCTTGGGCGCAAAGACCGCGAGCATCATCCTCCGTACCCTTAAGCTACTGCGAGCGGTAACCAAGCTATTGTCAGCCTCCTCAATCGCACTGTGGCCACACTGACAATGTCGGCATTCGAACCTGCCGTGCCCTCTTTCATGGGCATACCTATGAAACATCTTTCACTGGTTATGGTTGGTCCAATTCTTGAAAGAGGAATAGTTGTGCCTAACGATTTGGGCTAATTGTTGCGCTGGCATAGCTCTGTTTCCAAAATTCTGGTTTGATTCTTGTACGCCCTATCCTACACATGTGTGCGACGAGTTGAAATTCATCCACCAACTGACGGCTTTCGATTCTAGATAATGCACTACTCTCGGATAATGCCTGTTACGGGATCTGGTCGTTACCTTACATCTACAGCAGTGTTTCTAAATGAGATTATCAAATTGATAATTTCTGTTCTTGTGGCGCTGAGAGACAGACGAAGGCTTAACGGATCCTTATCTTCGCTGACAACCAACTTCCGCGCGCTTTGGGTAGATGTTTTTCGGTCTGATAGCTGGAAATTAGCTATCCCAGCTGCTCTTTATACATTTCAGAATAATCTGCAATATATTGCTGTGTCCAACCTAGATGCAGCAACCTTTCAAGTCACATATCAGTTGAAGATTATCACAACGGCATTGTTCAGTGTCACGATGCTCCACAGGAAACTCTCGATAAATCAATGGATCTCTCTCTTCCTCCTGACAGCGGGAATTGCTATTGTTCAGATCCCTCCCCCGGAGAATAAGCCTGAGCTTCCTTCACATCAGGATGATGGTGCGCATCGACGGCTACTTTTCGGCAGGGATAGTGCGGAGCATGTTGAAATGGATCGAACGGTCGGTCTCACGGCTGTCGTAGTGGGATGCACACTTTCGGGCCTCGCTGGTGTCTATTTTGAGAAGGTTTTGAAAGGCTCATCAACATCCTTATGGGTCCGGAATATTCAGCTGTCATTTTATTCTTTATTTCCCGCCCTCTTCATTGGCGTAATGTTGAAGGATGGAAAAGAGATTATGGAGAGAGGCTTCTTTGATGGGTACAATGCTGTTGTGTGGACTGCAATCGGATTCCAGGCTGCAGGAGGGATCATTGTAGCGCTCTGTGTAAATTATGCGGATAATATTGCGAAAAATTTTGCAACAAGCATCAGTATTTTGCTGAGCTCGCTGGCAAGTATACACTTTTTCAACTTCAAGTTGTCACTATTCGTACGTTCCTTGTCTTCCTATCTTTCGACATGGACATAACTAACAGGGCATTGTTTAGTTCGTGGTTGGTGCATCGATTGTGCTGTGCGCGACTTGGCTATATTCCAAGCCTCAAGCCTCTCAAAAAGCAGATGCAATATATATTCCTCTTACCAGCACCAACGGGGACGAGGGCAATGATGATGACGACAGGTCTACTATAATAGGGTCAAGTGATGGAGATCTAGGGGTGCGTTCAAGTATGCCATCAGGTAGCGAGGTTAAATAATATGACGGAGGGAACTCACAATGCTGAGGTAAATGCCAAAAATATACATCCTATACCAGTGTCTATAAAAGAAAGAGCTGCACATATGAGCTGATACAATGCGAATCTGCGAGCGGATTCACTTCCTTACCTTTCTCTATTTGTTGATTATCTCTCTCATAGACTTTTTTCTGTTATTCGTTCTTATGCACTACTCATAAAAGTGTAATATACCCATAGGAAGGTTTTCTCGAAGAGTCTGTACGCATATGTATATTTCAAACTGCTAGTGACCAGTATGCTTTACTCTGCGGCTACCACTGTGAACGGTGGCCATTATCGTGATTTTTAGAATTGATGTGCTGTCTTCATTTGGCATATCATATTGATGTTGTGTGGTGGTGCGTTCTCAGAATGCGCGCTTGGCGTAATCTAATTCGCTTGGCGACTCGGGAAGTCTTACTGTATGAATCCTAGTCCTGTAAGCGGACACCACGGCTGCTCTCAGCTTCCTTGCTCTGATGATTTGCACTCCCGCTGACTGGGAACTTTCATTCTGAAAGACTCCCGCCGATCACCTTTTTTGCAGCTAGAAGCAAAGACTGCACCCAGATCAAGAAGGAAGATAGCTTCCTCCCCAAACGTTGTGTTATATCCTCATTTACCTCTCATTCACCAAGCTGCGCGCGGGCGTAGAAGCACTGTCACAACCTGCAATACCTGTATCGGTCTGCACAGATCGAGACTGGGCTGTACGTTGCAAAGCTTCCTCAAAAGGACTGCCGATTGCCAACATCGATGGCAGAGTACCAGACAATTCCTCCTAGCCCTCTGACACCAGGTTTTGCGAATGCACGCTCCAGCTCACCATCACCAGCAGGTTCTCCCCGGTTACAGGACTCAGGTCCACCAAAGCTGTCTTTGGAATTCGACCGACTTAGCTTTAATGAAGCTTCCAGCTCACTAGGTTTTTCTAATGCTTTGTCATTCGTCAAAACTATCCCTTCTCCTGATCCGAGCTATGATATGATGAATTCAGACACCAGTGATGATGGGGAAACACAAGACGAGGAGAAACCGGGCTATTCTTCTAAAGGGGTCGGGAGTTCATCTCCAGGTTTTTCTTCTCAAAGAGCGGCGGAAAATTCACGCAGTCCAACAGCAAAAGATAGAAATATGGTGCAACAGTTGGATGGTATAAACGATCGGAGAATGTCGCGTGGCGAAAGAAGTTATTCTGCATCGACATCATCAAACTCGCCAAAGTATACCAATAATGTTATGGGTCATAGAACTGGTGCACTAGAGGTACGCAATCGGGCTGACACCCCAACTACCGACTTGGGGTCCTCTGCCTCGTATAACGAATCACAACAGGAGAAGGGGGTAGTGTATCAATATGTTGCCTACAATCCAAATATACATCAGCAAATTCCGCCTTCGCACCACGATTATGATCGAACACTGTCACTACCCTCTGAAAGTCGACTATTCGATGACTTTGATGGAGTTCATTGCGAAGTTGATTTACATCTAGATTACCAACAACCAGAAAACTCGGACAGGCCAATGTCTTACGCAAATCTGCCCGCACCGCCTGCGCCGCCCGTACCTCCCCCACATCAGTTTACCCAGCGGGAGATGGTGTACTATCCCGCCCCAGTCCCAGCAATGCTTAACCTTCCTCCTACTCTAGCAAAACCTCGCAAGAAACGGGATTCACAACTCATAGCAAATCGGAAGTCGATTGCTGCGCTTCCAGTCCATGGGGCTGCTGCACCTAGTCCACCGAGTGCGAATGATATTTCCAGTGACAGTAAGAAGCAGGAGTTTAGACGCAGTGCAGCAAATCTACCACCACAACTTCGAGCTTCAATGTTTTTTGACCAACCGCTTCCACCTGTCGAGATTGAGCTCAAGGAGGAAAGCGCCGTGGCTACGCTTGAAAGTATTTTGGACGCTTCTGCTAAGGCCCCACCGGTGGCTTTTACGGAGCACCCTATTGCGGCAGGCCCGGCATTCCAATCACCAACACATGCAAGAACTAGGTCAAGTGTTATGCTTAACAGACAGAGTACGGCGTCACTGGGAGGTCATTTGAACAATAGGCATAGTGTTGCAAATATGAGCGGTCAAAGATCCAGCATAGCTCTAGGAAATGAGCAACTCCACCATCATAGGCAAGCGTCACAATTATCACTTCCTGGCGTCGCAAAAAGTGCCGAAGGATCATCCACCGAGAATTCTGAACAACCCCTTGAATTTGATCGTGGTCGACCAGATTCTCAGATGATGGGAGCTGGTGTACAGTATCTAGCTCCTCATAGTGGCTCTCCATCACCAATACCCTCTCCAGATCCGTCTGCTTTACCAACAACTTTACTAGCGGAATTAGAGTCTAGGAAAGCGGAACTGCGCAGCCGAAATCGCACGGCTGCTTCCGCGTTTCCCGGCGGTATGAGATCCACACTACTAGAGCTTGATGCTGTAGCAGAGGTTCAAAAGGCTCAAAGACGGCAGAAGCGAACCAATTTGGCTTGGGAGAACCCGGATCTGATACAAACAGAAGAACCAGACGAGGACGTACCCCTGGGATTGCTATATTCAGGTGCTAATCTTGGAAATTCTTCGACAAGAAAGCAAAATCATGGTCCGAATCCTCTACATAATGATGAAGATGTTCCGCTAGGGTTAATAGTAAAAAGGGAGCTTGAGGACAATGAGCCATTGAGCAAGCGGAAAGAAAGGTTGAAGGTTCAATCTCACCCTCAGCCTTCCACAGACATTAAACGAGCAACAATGTGCTTTGACACAGCTCCTGCTCAAGATCAGGACAATGAAGAAGCAGAGAGCGAGACATTGGCTGCGCGCATGAAGCGTCTTCGTGAGAAAAAGGCAAAGGAAGCCAGTGGATTCGGCTTAGGTAGTCTGGGGCTGCCGTTGGATAGTGAGGACAACAAGGCTGCGAAAAAAACAACCTCGCACGCAGCTCATGAAGGGGAGGAGACGTTAGGCCAACGACGCCGCCGATTACAAGCAGAAAAAGACAAGCTCAAGAGGGAAAGCATGTATCTTCAGCAGGAGGTCAAGCAAAGGAATATGATGGATATTATTCAACAACAGCAGAGCATGCCATTCCATAAGAGGGGTCAGAGCCATAACATGCTTGGAGTATGTGGTGGGTTATTGGGTGCAATTCCGGGTGTCAATGTTCCACATTCTGGTCCTGGGATGTTGGGAATGGGTGGAGGAGCCGCGCATGGAGGGGGCATGAACGGTCCATCAATCGCTAGTCCTGCCATGGGCCTGCGTCCTCGAGACAGTATGTATGGAGGCTTTGGTGGAGGAACATACGCTGCAGCATTGCAAATGCAAATGTCAAACCCGATGCAAAGTACCAAGCAAATGGAGATGGTGGAGAGATGGAGAAGCAGTGTTACTGGGGGAAACCCTGGTTAAACATTGGCAACAACTTGGTCTGCCTCAGAAATGCACTGCTTTCAACAAAAAACAATAGGCTTTTTCTTTGGTGAAAACATAGATCAATGAGGGGTCTTGTGACAGAATCATCTGTCTTTTGTTGTCATCGCCAAAATTGTCAAACTTTTATTGAGTTTGAGTTTTTTTTTCTGTTGAACCTTTTTTTTTACCCCTGTCTTGTGTTCTGGATCATGGATTTTTATTTTGTTTGTTTTCTTCGAAATTAATAGCCCCATGATACCCACCGCCGACCCATTCTCCTAAATCTCATCTCCGGTTCTGTGTTTTACTTTTTAGTCTTGATTCTTGTTTGGGTAGCATTTGTGTCATCGTTACTGTCGTCATTGTCGTATCAGTTATAGATTTCCTTCTTCCCCCCCCTTGCATCTTGGGATATAAAAAATGGGTGGTCCATGGAAACGGACAAAGGAATAACTTGTGGAAATGAAAACAGATGCATACATACATATTACATACTACATGTATAAACTCCTACGAGATAGCTTTCCTTGTAGCCTTGGCAAAAATTGGTTTGTGTACTCTTGTGATTTGTCCCGTTTATTTTGTCTAATTTTTTATTTCTATTTTATTTTATTTTCCCTCCTAATACCATATATGTTGTTCTGTTCCTTTAATTTTGTTTCGTTGTATTAATTTTTTTTTTAGTAATTAGCTAGTATCATTTGGAGGGACGTGATACTCTTATGTTCTCGTGCCCAGACTATTATTTTCGGCCTCCGCCTTGGCTCTAGCAGACGGTGTCTTTGCTATTATTTTTTGGCAGCACATCGTCTCTTAGGCTGGGTACGAGAACAATAATCTTAACTATGTTGAGAGTAATGAAATATGTATTGCAATCATGCTGAATTACCCTCAAGTGGATTTCGAATCCATGTGACTGCGCGTGCATGCTTTGTCTTGTGTATGATAGCAATGAATGTAGTCCTAAATTAAGTTACTGTATTTATTTGTGCCGGGCCATTCGTATGATAACAGTGATTCAGTCACCACTTGTCCGGGCTACTCAGTACTAGTAGCACTATGGTTCATAATTTTTTTTTCTCTGTACAAGCACTATGCACTACAATACCTACACGCGTACTCTCCAGTTAACTTCGAACCAACCAAACTGCCGTTAAGAATGCGGAACCCTCTTCAGCGAAATGTTTTTCTCTTCAGCGAAAATTCCATTTCAGTGAAATACTCCTCTATAGCAAATTGTGGAGAATCATACTAAAATACAGATGTATAAATGAAGATTCAAAAATATTAAAAGCATGTAACTGCCAAAGGATAAGGGAGTATATGAGCAAATAAATTAACAAATACTCCAAAGAGTTGAATAAAATTTCAAGTTTCATAATGTGGGAACCGCAATACTTACCACACAGTGGCAGGTGGTATCTTCTGGGTACTGCTGAACTAGTCTCGAAGAAAGATGTGACTGGAGTGAGAGTCTCGTGTGCGGGTGTATGCATTTCTAAGCAAATTGAGTGTGGTATAATTAGTAAGTATCTATTGTACCACATACTAGTAGCTTATCCCTAGCTTCCGGCACAGCCACAGCCACGCGGCATCTTAGTCCCTGCCTCTCGAGCTCGGCATACCGTTGAACTATTCCAAGAAATTTAACAAGATCAACTAGATCCCCTTCTCACCCAGTTCAGTCGTCATCAAGCAATCCCGTCTTCGCATTCCAGCAACATTATTATTGCTTTCGTTCGAACGTATACCCAGGTAGCTCCATATACGACATCCTCTCACAGCGGCGTCTCATACCATTTGTCTGCTTTAGAGTAAAATCATCACAGCAAAATAACGAATATTCACCATGAGTTGGGCAGGTACACTCTGCCTTGTCGCTTTATAGATTTGACATCGACAAGCTCACCTACGGGAGTGCAGGGTTCAAGAAGACTGTCAATCGGGCAACCGTCCAGGTGATGATGAAAGCCGGTATGGTACAATCTATTTCTCCACGCTATGTCTTAATCCTGTACTGTTTCAATGCAATAATTTCTTGCAAGTTATTATGCTAATATCTTTTCTTTGATACTATCAGGACAGATCGAGAAAACAAGTGACCGTGACTATGAAGTGGAAGAAAGGTGAGTGTTTCATTGATTGACACTTCTTTACAGAGCTCAGCTCGACTGATGCCTTGCTTATTGATGCGCAGGCGATTTCGCGCCATGGAGGCGGCTGCAAATAAGCTTCAGAAGGAAGCAAAGGGATATTTGGATGCTTTACGAGGTTCGAATTATCTCATTTGAGCGAAATGCTATTGGATTGTTAGATTGTTACACGTTACGGGGAATGGGAGCTACAAACAACTATCACCTGATGAAGCTTGCGTAGTGCAAGGGCCTGGCGATTGTGGAGAGAGCTCCAGGGCTTATATTGGTGTCATTACACATTCAGCTAACAAATTACTTGTACACAAATAGCCATGACTGCGTCGCAGATGCGAATTGCAGAGACGATCGATACGTTCTACGGGGATGCTGGCACAAAGGATGGTGTTAGTCGGTCATACAAGCAAGCAGTGGAAGAGCTTGATGCAGAAACCATTAAAGCTTTGGATGGGCCATACAGGACAACTGTCGTGGAGCCGATCTCTCGATTTTGTGCATATTTCCCCGATATTAATGAATGTCAGTCCTGTTACTATGGCACACTTGAGTCGCACGGCGTCGCTAAACTCAAGTCACAGGCATAAAAAAAAGGCACCATAAGCTACTAGACTATGATCAAATGCGGGCGAAGGTGAAGAAACTTGTTGAAAAACCTGATAATGATCCAGGAAAGCTCCCAAGGGTAGTTCACCTCACGAGGCAAACATTTGGACATTCGATGGCTAACATGGTGGGGAGAATAGACAGAAAAGGAAGCACAAATGGCCAAGGAAATATATGAGGCCTTGAACGAGCAGCTTACCACAGAGCTACCCCAGCTTATTGACCTCCGAGTCCCATTTTTGGATCCCTCATTTGAGGCATTAGTGAAGATCCAGCTCAGATGTAGGTTATCAAGGAGCTAACGATGTTTTATGGGTGCTAAGAAATTTTGCTATCTCATAGTTTGCGCGGAAGCGTATTCAAGAATGGCACAGGTATGATCATCTTCCGCCCGTCTGCTGGGGTTTGATATGGTATGCATGCAAGCTAACATGGTCGGCTTCAGGTGCAACAATACCTAGACCCGGATACACGAGAACAATATGCACAGGGCCATTTAGATAACAGGGTAGAACAA
Source organism: Kalaharituber pfeilii (assembly GCA_015179045.1). Lineage (NCBI taxonomy): Eukaryota > Fungi > Ascomycota > Pezizomycetes > Pezizales > Pezizaceae > Kalaharituber > Kalaharituber pfeilii. Next base: position 108,932 of record WHUZ01000055.1, on the reverse strand, counting down.
GTGAGACACCATGCTGTTGTCAAACTCTGAAGCCATCACACTAACTTCAATCTATAGGTACTGCAAGAGATCCGTGATCTTAGCATTGCTGGTGCAAGCTAGATTACTAGCAGGTGTTGTGATGTGAAGAGAGAGTGAGTGGCGAATTCCTTAATCATGAAGACATAATGAGTAAGGACAGAATGGGAGAGTTAAGGACGGAAATAAGGGGACCTGCATCAGCTTGCTAGCACCATTCAGTTTGTATGACTTCGACATTGCTTTTTTCATATTATTGGCTTTGTTTAGTACTGCTCACTATTTATTGTGGGGCTGCCTGTCGTCTATTTTATATATATTCCCTCTTCGACAACTCAGCGAGAGGTGTTTTTATTTTGGAAGGTAACCAAGGGTCATAGAGGGACAGATCTGCGCATGTCATTCATGTAGTGCTACATAAAGTTGCGTCAACCAGTTGGATATCTACTGTTTGACTTTACTTGCTCAGGGTACAGCTGTTTTTGTGGAACGTTTGAGACGGGTACATATTTGGAGGACGGATTGGTACTATAACTGACCGCTGCGCTGCTGTTATTTGTTTGCCTTGTTGTCGAACATTTAGTTCGCTTGTGTATATGCACGAGGGCATTGTGTCGCAGAAATCTGAGGGTAAAAAGGGAGCTATTTACTGAGATGCTCCATGCTTCATTGCTTACTTGACCAAACATCTGACTACATTTAGGTCTGATTGAACGTTTGATTACGACTTTGATATTTCATACAACTCTGATCAGCAACTGCTGGCGACGCATGTCCCTGCTGTTTATCATGTGGCTTGCACACAGGCCGCGTGGGGAAGTGTGAGGGGCGTCAGTTCACGTGCTGATGACTACTACTGGTTCTTTCAATTCCAAGAGCCAAGTACAAGCACATCAAATGTAGATACTTATAGTTTTCGTAGGTCTAGAAAGCTCTTGGAACGTTATACCAAGAATATCACATTAGTACAGTATCCATTAAGCTTCTCGTGGAACTTTGTTGCTATTAGAGCTGTAACATAGGATGGAATATTATTGTTCCGATCGAGTTCTTACTTAACTGCACCTTATGAGAAAATTAGTAAGGGTTATAAAAGCCCAGTCGACATTTTTTCGAACGCAGGAACAGCAAGGTAAAAGACTGGGACTAGAAGAGTCCTCATATATGCTTGTATTCCTCCGAGTCCGTTTTGACATGTTTCTGTATGTGACGACTATGTTCTTGCACTATCCGTGCACGTGACTTAAGCCAAGGAAACCCTTCGTAAACATCCCTTGAAACGTATTCAAAGTTGAAACGTGTAAAGTACGGGTTGTGGCAACCCAACCAGGACCAGTTACGGAAGTCGGATTTTTGTGGTAATTAACAGGAATTCAAGCTATAAATATAAGAAACGTTCATACTACATATAGTGCGTGTACGTAAACCTCAGTGCAAGTTAACACGTTTACACTACATAGAGATAGCTCCTATTCAACTCCCATATATCTTTCCGAAACATACTATTGGAAACGTTTTCTTTTCCGAAAGCTTAAACACGCGATTCGCGATATACACATATACTCCTCTCTCTTAACATATTGTTGCAAAAAGCTTTGAAAGTTGGTATCGATTCTGTGAGAGATAGAGAAATAGAAGAGCTTAAGCTGAGCTGTTTTGCTCAATATTCAATTTTAGGTATGTATGTTGTGGGTGTCTTTCGATTTATATATATACAATTTTTGTATGAGCTTGAGCTAGAGGCTAACGTGCCATGTCAGCTCACAGGTCAGAGCTCATCTCTGCATCTCAGCTTTTGCAATAAGACTACCAACATCTACACACGTGTGCACGACGGGTGTGCTAGTGTTCCCGATATAATATCACCATATCACATCACATTGCATTTCGTCGTTCAATTACACACTCACGCTATGCTCACCACCCCACGCCCTCGTCGTCCCCCTCTACCCTCCGTCCCCGTTTTCCACCACTTCCGGCTCCTCACCTACATCGCAATCCTCATAGCCGCATTCGCCGCGCTCGTTTACCCGGTTGCCGCCGGAAGTGACCCAGGAAAGATCAAGCTGTCGCAGGTGCAGAGGTTGACGTTGAGGAATGGAATGATGACGACAGGAAGGAGAACGAAGCCTGTGCCGCAGGTAGGTGCTTTCTGTGTCCTATTTTTTTTTTCATTTTCTCTCTCTTTTTTTTTTTTCTCTCGTTTTGGCTGCTTTGGACGGGACGGGAAGTGGGGATAAGCGGGAGGGGATTGCAGCGGGGATCTCTATGTTTTTGCAGACTGTAGATGGATGGATATAGCTAAATATTCGCTTGTATTAGCTTAAATGTGTCGGCGGCGACGCTAAAGGCCTATATGAGGTGGACGTTATGATATGTAAGAATATGGGCAGTGACTACGGTGATACCGAGTTTGTACCCACTTCCTCCCCCGGATATTCAATATATCCATTCCAGCCATCCCAATAACCCAATATCCAACGTGTACCCGAGCATTTTCAATTAACAAAACGACCTTACTCTCCAGTGTAACATGGTCCTGCACTGCCGACCTCCCATCCTACTTCAAGCTCGGCAGCACGGACGTCTACTGTGAGGGCTACTCGCACCCAGATGACCCATACGTCCTCAAGGGCTCGTGCGGCGTCGAGTACCGGCTCATGCTCACTGACGCCGGATACGAGGTGCACGGGGACCGCGTGGGCCGTGAGTCGACCGGCTTCTTTCCAGTGAACAAGTTCGCAAGAATCGTTGCCATAGTGTTTTTGGTGGTGTGGGTGGCCGTGGCGGTGATGTCTTGTGCCCGTGGTGGGGCTGGGCGGGCCGGGGGCGGTTGGGGTGGGTGGGGTGGGTGGGGCGGTTGGGGAGGTGGTGGTGGCGGGGGAGGAGGAGGTGGAAGATGGTACGACCCCCCACCGCCGTACCCTGGCACCGGATCAGGATCGTACAAAGCACCAGGGACAACAGAAGGATGGAGGCCGGGATTTTGGTCTGGGGCAGCGGCGGGAGCGTTAGGAGCGCAGTTATTGGGAAGGGGATTTGGCGGGCGAGATGGCGATCGGGAAAGGGAGAGGTGGGGGTATAGTGCCGGGTATAGAAATGGGGGAGGGGGATTCGGGTATGGGGATAATCTGGCGAGTGGGAGTGGGGGGAGGTTTCCCGGAGGAGGTGGTGGGACGACGCATACGAGTACGGGATTTGGACAGACGAGGAGGAGGTGAGAAGGGTGGGCATGTATGAGATTGGCTGTATGACACTGCTCGTGCTAATTGTTTTGAAACGGGATTCGAAGAAGGTTTAGTTTGGTTGGTCTTCTTATCTTTTGAGTTGAAAATACTCATGGTAGTTATGTATGTATAAGGTTGGCATTCGTCCGGGAACAAAGCGTATTTCCTCTCGCTTTCCGTTACCCTGAACTAACCCCCGTTTACGAATACCAACCAATACGTGCAGTCCTCTTCCTTTCCATGTTATGATGATCGTGCTTTCGCCCGTTTAAGCTCCCCAGCTCTCGTTCTTTGTCCAGCAAGCAATGTTTAGTTTGAAGATTGAAGGGTTTTTTCTGAGCAAGATGTGATATGTTATGTATGTGTGCGTGTAAGGCGGTGGCAAGTGCATAGAAAGTTCCACCGCCATGAGTAAGGGTCCTTATAGTTGATTTTATCAATGTTTGAAACTTTTAAATTGCAAATGGTGCACAGTTGCATAATCGGAGAAGATCTCCATCCACCAAGGATAAGCTCTTAATCCTCAACGTCACTTGAGGGCTCACATCGCAAGATCATCATAGCTGCTGAAGCATGGGTCATGTTAAAATCAGCATACGAGGGTAACACTCGTACGAACCGCTATCACTTATCCTATCACAGAATTCAAGCGCCGATGGGCAAGGCTACAAGCCACCATCAAGTCTACCACTATTGTGAATAAAGGCTCATGCACAGTAGCACTTAGAAGTACTAACTACCGCTAACGCTGCAAAGCCAGTTTGCTACTTTGTAAATCTACGAACGTATTACAATGAGTCTTATTATTCATGTGGAGCCGGTGGAGGTTGATATGAGTCTGTACCGTCCATATGCTGATTTGAGTATGTCCCATGCTTCGGCCGCAGTCTCAGCTATGACAATCTTGCTATATGGGGCCTCATTGACATTGAGAATTAGGCATTTTTCACGCCAGATGCATCACCACATACAATTGTCCTGTACTCTCGCCTACCTCCTTGCCCTCTTCCCTTTCCCTCCCTTCGCTTCCTTTCCTTCGCTTCCCGCAGCCTTCCTCTTCTTCCCCCACTTGCCCTCCTGATTCTTCTTCTCTTCTTCCTCATCCACCTCCCATCCTTCCACAATCCCCATCCACGCCTCCAAAATCTTGATTTCCCCCATCCGCACTTCCCGGCCCATCTGCTTCCTCCTCTCGCTCCTGGATAGCGATGATATCGGGGCCTTGGCATCCACGGGAACTAGATCCGGTATACTCTCTGTATTGGATGCAGGGGCAGGAGCAGGTGAGTACTTTGACAATCTCGCTCTGAGAATTGACAGCACAGCGGCCTTGTACGCAGGGGCCTTTGCGATCGTCTTCATTGCCGATGGCGATGATGGCAGCGCCGGCTCAGCGTCTTTGGGCAACATCAACACGTGGAAAACCGCCCTCCACTCGTCTGGGATCTCTTTTCCCTCCATTTCCTCCTGTCCCTCCAGCTGTGCCGCAGGGCTAGCATTCGGCATCCCCAGTTCAAATGCGTCCTCGAGCACCCCTTCCTCTAGCAAGAACTCGATCCTAGCCTTCTTCGTCTTCTCGCTCAGCTTCGTTCCTGTGCTTGCCAGAATCTGGTCGATGACTAAATCCCCCCGAACTCGACAACGTCGAACTTTGCGTGCCCTAGGGTCAGATACCCATACCTGCGGAGGAGATCTGAGCGTGGTAATGGCCCATAGTCGTTGTAGAGAAGGGTGTTGGCGGGAATGTCTCGAAGGGGAACCATGCTGAGGGAGTCGGGGTGATGGAAGAGGCGGGCATTGTTAAGGGGAAAGTCGGCGTTGAGGAGGTCCGCGAGAGGAACAAGGCCTTTGTAATATTTTTTTTCTTCCTCATCTGAGTCCCCATCTTCATCTGAGTCGTTGTCGGCCTCCTCGGAGGATTTGGACGGGGCGACTCCCTCGGGCTTAGGCAGCTCAATGTCGAAGGAGTAGCTCATGATACAGGAGGCCATGCGGTGGGCAACGGTAATGAGACTTGATTCAATCAGGTCGCCGTTGATGTCGAATTTGAGATCTGTGTTTTTGAAGAGGTAGGAGTGTTCCTATGTATTCTCAATCGAGGGATAGTATTAGTAGGGCTGATACCGCCCGATAAGGCCCCCGAGATTTAGAGTTAGCAAGGCCCATATCATTGAATATTACTCTGCTGAAAATGTAGTAGGATCGCCGCCCGTCAAAACTCACCCGTATCAGCGGGGCCAGCACCTCCCTAAACGTCTCCTCTGCTTCCTCCTTCCCAACCTTCCCCACCACTGCGCACCCCTCGAGTTCGCTCAACTCGTCCTTGCTCCAAAACATCAACGTGTCAAACTCCCTCGGCAGAATATCAATGTACGGCTTCCACTCCGAGTCCGGGCGGGTTTCGTAGATGAGCGCGAGCACCAACGCCATCCATGGGTGGCTGGAATTGAGCTTGGCCATTGTGTCGGGGATGTGTGTCGTGGTGAGGAACGAGGTCGAGACGGAGAGGACGGAGGAATGGGGGATGCTGAAGAGGGTGTCAGTCGGAGTGAGGGGGACGGTAGTGACTGTTAGGGATAGGGGAAAGCAGGAGGAAGAATTGATTAGCAGGTGCTGTCAAGCGTAAGCGCTCTGCGTGAGTACGGAGAGTTTGGAGGCGGGGACAAAGAGGAAGACAAACCGACTCCGCGGCCGGCACCCTCAGACCGCAGGTCCGCGATCGCGATGTTGGGATTGACGGTGATCCCGGGGCGGGCCTTGAGCCACGCCATGAAGGCGTCCGAGAGTGCATTGAAGTCATCGGTGCCATCATTATTCGCGCAGTAGTCTGCGGATGGCGCTGTGGTTGATGTAGTATACGTATCGATATCCATCTCGTCGGCCATCGCGGGTTTATTTGCAGACAACTGCAATGGACGTTGATGTTGACATTCAATACATTAACTTTATTTTAGCTCTGAGGCGCCAAGATTTGCAACTTACTAGCGCTGTGAAATCCCAGTGTTATGGTGGGGCGCATCGAGAAGGGACCCTGCAACCCAAAATTACGGACTCAAATTGGAAAATATATTTCATCAACAAACCACATCTGGTTAAAATTTAAAGGCTAAAAATATGTACTATTTCGTTCCTTCTCACTTTCAGATTAAAAAAATATGAAGGCGTTATTCAGAAATTTGAAGTTGAAAACTTTGTACTTTATATGTGAGGCTTTTAATGTGTTACATGCCAAGATTGCCAATATTGCCAAATTGATATTAGTGCAACACTTGGAATCACTATATACGGAAATGATCTACATATCCACTTGCCTATATGACTATTATATATCTTCAGGAAACTCTTGCCATATACATAACTATCTTTATATGCATCCAGAGTTCATAAACGTTTATTGAAAACTTGATTAATAGTAATGTGAAACAGCATCAAGAGCTTGTGGAATTATTAGTATCAAATTTGTACTCACAACGAAAACGAGGAGAAAATAATACTAGATGACCACGAGTTTCAATTTCTTCCTGTTAACGTTCTTTTTAATGCGAGAAGTGGTAAAGCGACTGGTGTGAGAAGTACTGGAGCGACTGATGCATGGAGCAACGGAGCAACTGTTGCAAGCGGAACTGGTAGCCAGGGGCCGGGAGAAGGAAGAAGAGGGGGTTCAGAAGGTCCAGCAGAGAATGGAGCAATTAGCATAGGTAGAGCAGCGAGCTTGAGCAACAAGAACAGCCGGGGAGGGGGTACAAAGAGTAGGAAAAGGGGTGCGACTGGTACGAATTTTGGTGTATTAGTCAGCAAGTTGGCGAATGTCCCTTCTAGATGCGCCCCACCGTAGTAACATCGACGGGAGATGATATTTGATTGATAACCGCAAGCTTTCAGGGTAATGACTTAGAAAATATTATTACTCACATGCCGCCCTGTGGGCTATGGTGGGATTAAGTACACGAGGAAGTAAAAGGAATAACAAAGGCGAAGAAGGAAAAGAAATAACCAAGTGACAATTCAATGAATCCAACAGGCCAGGCCAGGCCAACCAGGCCGGTCCAGACCATTCAGGCCGGTCCAGACCGTTCAGGCCAGCCCAGGCCATTCAGTCAGGTTTAAGCCAATTAAACAAATCCCTCCACAGCTATCCAGGTGAATTAAGGCCAACGTTTACCAGATTGTTTGAGTATTTAAATGAGTAGAATCTTCCATATATCTAGAATTTTAAACAGCAGCGGTCTACGACTTTAGTCAAGTATGTATCACGTACCTAAATCCTCGCCATAGCCCACAAAGTGGCATGCGAGTAATGATATTCAAAAAAGAAAAAAAAGTATGTATCACACTTTATATTCAAGTATATATACTAACAAATATTTTAGAAATGATGGACCTTCCAGACAATACAACAGATGGGACTCAATTCTTTGATGATGATACCTAATGGGCAACTTACCTAATGGGCAACAGTCAATTGCTGATAGTGGAAATATCCAGGACTATTAAAATCTAATTCACCTGGGTTAAATTTTAAAATCACTTGAATTTACGTAAATGGCCTGGTTGACCTGGACAGGATCCTTCATAATATCAGTCTCCGTGGTGTTGAGGTTAGCATCGCGGTAATTCGGGGATCATCACGTGCCCTTGCGTAATACACGCGCACTGGCGCTAAGAGGCTTGCCAAGACCGCCATAGCGCGCGTTTGTGTTTTACCTCTGTGAATACGGTACTCGTACTGTATTGAAATCTCGGGGTCCAGGGTGTAGGAATATCCCCAGATATGCGTCAACGCAACTCGATCGAGTATGGCTGCCGGGCTAGTCAAAGCTTAACCTCACCCACCGTGGATCACTCTCCGGGTGAAGCATTGGGCATCAATGTCTCTAAAAGTTCTTCTTGGATCTGGCCGTTGCTGAGCCGTATTTGGATATTTTAACGGAGGCTGGTATTCAGGTCACCATTAATAATTCCAACTCAATGAACCCCTGCTCAATTGGCCAGAGAGTTGCAAACCACTTTGCTTTCATGCGGTTGCAGAGGTACTTGTTCGTTCCTACTTCGGCTCTTGGCATCTTGCATTGATGGACAGGAATGGGGATGTCTTGACTGAAGTGCAGACGACAGAACGTCCTAGCTGTTGATATATTTCAAGTATGCACACAAAGGAAGCAACAACTGGAGGTGGATACTAGTTTAGGTTGGGTACGACACAGTATACTACTTAAATCGTAGGGGCTCTCGAGGTGCAACCTGACTATTCCCTGGCTGTACTAGACATCTCGAGTCTAATTACGAGGAATATGAGATTGATCTCAGAGTTAGGTACGCTGCTAGTCAGCGTCTGGTTACGGGACTAGTACGCTGCCTTCTTGTGCCTTGCACACCTGTTACCCATCGGGCTTGGCAGCAGTGGAATTACTAAGCCAACTGTTAACTACGTATTTAAGCCCCACAAAAGTTTCTATCCCTCATTACGAGTCAGGTTGGCACGAGAACAGTCCTCAATACTGCGGAATTTCCATCCATATATAGTTGCCCAAACTACAACGGTCCCCTTAGACTTGGAGAAAGTTAAGCACAATGTCATCACCATTGGCCGATTTCCTTCGCGAGACTCCACCTATCTCAAGGTAACTTTTCTACTTCATGAGTATGTAGAAACGCTTGCTCACTGTAGCTAATTAGTGATCCCTAGCTAGAACCGTAGCAGGTTTAACTCTTTCAACATCTCTACTTGTCTGGGTATTTGGGGTCATTAATCCTAGATACGTCGTCTTCTATTGGCCTTACATCTACCGCTTTCCACCCGATCTATGGCGGTTGGTTAGCCCATTTTTGTTGACGGGCCCGAAGATGGTGAGCCGGGTTCCATCTGCCTTGGTTGGCGTAGAGATTTGATTCTAATCATATGGATTAGGGCATCATCATGGACACCTTTTTTTGTAAGTCTTCCAAACCAGCTGTCAACCCTACGGTGTATTGACCAATAATTATAGTATATCGCGACGCCAGTGAATGTGAGAGGAGGTTCGTCAGAACTGGAGACTTCTTTGTTTTCACGGTCTTTGTTGGTGCAGTGATATTGGTAAGGTGCTTTTTCTCAACAGGAATGCTTGTTGCCCTTTACAACACTTCCTGCTCCGCTCATATTTCGCTTTTCCCTGCTTGTTCAGTTTTATAATGCTTGCTCGGTCCTCTAAAAATCTGCCCCTTTGGCGAATCCCATACGCCAAAGGTTTCCTGGTATGGAGGAAGATTACCCTCACAGTTGCGGATGGATCTCTGTCAATCATTCAAACAGGTCCATCACGGTTGTGAGCATGGTGAGCACAGATGAGAAAACCGGTAAAAGCAGTCAATGCGTTTCCTGGTGGTTGATGTGCCCTACATATTATATGTTTTCTACCCGTGATTTTGCTTGGTCACTATCGTGAAAGTGACTGTAAATGCTAATTTGGGTCTCTTAGCTATTAAACCACTTCCTTATCGGTGGGGGAGTCCTGATCTCTGCGCTGAATTTGGCATATGCGTACTATTGGAGCGCCAAAGAACCAGCAAACACCAATGTCAACTTTTTTGTCATCACCTTCAGCGTTCGTTATCTGCCATATGTGATGCTGCTTATGCAGGCCATCACAAAAGGCACTCATGGGGCTTATATAGCTGTTAGTATCCTTGGATTTAAATATGCTATATATAGTTGCGCTAACAATCCAGTAGTTAACTGGCCTCATTGCGTCACATTTGTATATCTTCTTGACGCATGTGTACCCTACATATGCAAGGGGCTCAAACATTTTAGTTACTCCCAATTGGGTTCATGCTTTGTTTGAGGGTCCCCGGACCCAGGGCACGGGCGTTCGGGTTGGAGGTACTTCGTCGGCCACGACGACCGGTCGTGCACCGCAAGGTGGTGCTGGTGGAGTTGGTGGAATATGGCGCCAGAGAGGTGCTGGGCAACGGCTGGGGGGTGATTGAATTGGTTGCGTGTTGATTGGAGATTTTCTGATAGCACAAGTACATGCATTACTGCATAGCTTGCGATGGGAACTGGTTACTGCATTGAGGGCATAATGATGGGGACATTGAAGATGTCGAAATGGAAGTCCAATAAATAATTTTGTGCTTCAACCGATGCGAACTCGACGCCCTAGCATTACCGGTGTGCACCTACCCATAGGGGGGTGGTAGTACTTTATGTAGTCAAAAATAGACAAGTTATGTGATCGATGGTATATACATTTACAAGCTAGTTGCTATTAAACTAAGTTGCTATCAGGGCATCGGACAGGTTTTTATAGGGTAGTCTGGTTGGCACCCACCCCGGACCGTATTTACAGGGTAAGTGTGAGCTGCAACTGGTCCGAGGTATGATATGTCAGCAAAGTATATGAGGCTAAAAGCTGTTCCCATTCGCAGACTCTGGCTATGCATAAAAGGGTGGAATATCAGTTACTGGATCATCAACTACAGACTCCTGGCATAGTCGGCTATCTAGTAGGCGGATTTCCACTTGCAACCACCCTGCGTGCACTCTCATCTCGGTCCCTACACACCACTCCCCACCATTTCTGTACAGCACCACTGGCACCGCTCTCCACACCTGCTCTCCATACCACCGCTCCCTACACCACCGCCTACCCCCTTTGCTATTGCCTGTCCCCCACACTGCGTAATTTGCACTGCTATTGTTTATTTATTGTACAGTGTTCTGTAGGTTAGCAAACGTTTTTTTTTCTTCTGCGCATCAGGTCTCTAGAATGGCAGCACCTTTACCAGTATATTACAGAGCTAGAGGGCTTTCTACCATTCTTCAGAGATAGACTACGTGCCTTATCATATAGCCCATACGATGAAGCTGCTAGTTTACTTACTATAGCAATTAGAGGATTCTTCAATGATGTATATACAGGTAGCAGATGCCGGTTAGGTCGCTTGTTGCGGCAACGGAATTCACCTCTGAATGTGCAAAACTTTGCACAGTAGCTACAGTTTCTGAAGATATAATGGAGGCTTACTGCTGGTAGAATATGCTGCCAATATTCCGATTTATTTACCTTCATTACTGTGGAATCTACCAATACATATCAAGAATGGTGGTACCGTGTGTGGGGTTGGTTACCATACCTCCTGACCTCAACTACTTTACCTCTGTGCTATGCTTCAACTCGCACGCCGTGTAAGTTATTTACCCTCAACTGTCTCTCCACTGTGCCCTAGTCAAATCAATGCCGTGTTTCTTGTTCACCGCCGCTGAACTCCACACACTTTCTATTATACCCTGAACTGCATCCTCGTCGCGGAATTCAATTTCAGAATGTCTAAACTACCATCAATTGCCGTGCATCTAAAAGTAACATAAAAGCATTGCAGCTGCGGTAGTATTAATGATGGTCGGCTGTGGTGGTACTGTTGGAGGGTAATTTTCCCCATCGTTCCCTTCGCCCAGTACTTAACAGTATCCTAACCGCACAACCTTTGATGTTTCTGTGAGTAATGACTGCATCTGTATACCTAACTTTTTTTCTTATTTTTTTCAACCTTACTTTTAGTGTGACTCTTTTGCTTTTTATTTGTTTTCTTACCATATACACTGGGCATTTCTTTTTATCCAGGGTGTTATTTAAAAACATTCATATTATCAAAAATCTGTTCCTATATGTTCTTTTTTCCCTTCTTTTTTCTTTTGATGATGATGGTTTCAGTGACAGCCTGAGAACCAAAACTCACGCCCGGACAAGTATAGCGTTATAGCAAAATACAAGTCTGTGTATATAAGTTGAACGTAATGGGCTGGGGCTCCAGGATTCAGCGCGGTTATATAAGTTCCTCCTGGAACTACAGCGCTGCTGGCAATCGGTGTCAGTTGACGAAATATTGCCTTTCTATTCCACCACGGCACTTGAATATGATGGACTTTACACAGATCAGCCGCTCTTGCTCTCGTTCGGATAAATATATAGACGTATGTAGTTTTGTTGCCACAATAAGGCATAGGATTCCATTCCATAAACATAGGAAAATAAACACAGAAAATAACCCAATGAAGTAAGGTATAAATTACAACCACAACCATACTGCAAAAAAGTAACATAAAATAAAGAAGGGAAAAAAGACGATATGGACAAATATGCCAAAAACGGGTTAACTTTTATCCTAACCTCCCATAATCATACCCCCGATATCCTCCCCATCCCCAATTCTTTCTCTCTCTATACTTCATACTCCCCCTCCCCTTGAACTTGACCACTGGCTCCTCCTGCCTCGACATCGAATCAAGCGCCATGTCGTCAAACCTTCCACGTTCTCGCAATTCCTCTTCTTTTCGTATGCGCGCTTCTTCTTCCTCGTCCCGTGGCCGGTAGCGGTCATACCTGCGACTGCGATCAAGCGACCGATCACGGTCGCGATGGTGATGGTGGTGGTCTTTGTGGCGATAATGGCGCCTGGGCGACCTATGTCTTGAGCGGGAGCGGGAACGGGAATGGGATCTGTGTCGATGACGGTGATGGCGGTGCGGGCTTCGGGAACGGTTCTCTGAGGGTGATCGGTGGTGATGATGACGCCGGTGGGGTGAACGAGATCGCCGTGAGGGCATTGGGGAGCGGGATCGGGCTGGGGACATGGATCGAGAGGGGGATGGTTCTTTCTCGCTAGGTGTTGACGGAGAGGGGGAAGCGGGACTGCGTCCACGGCGTGTACCGCTAGGGTGGGCGGTTCGGCGCCGGCGGGCTTCGCTGAGAGGGCTTGATGGCTTCATTGAGGGGTCGGTGGAAGTGGTGCGGCCGCCACGGCCGCGGTGGGCTTCACGGCCAGTTTCTGAGGACTTGGATCGGTCAACACTGGAAATCCTGCTCCTACTTCGGCTCCGACTTCTGCTCCTGCTAAGACTGCGGTTTCGATGGGGGGATGAACGTCGACTCCTGCTTCTGCTTCTGCTTCTACTTCTGCTAGTTGACATTTTTCGGTCCTTTTTTGAAGAAACCTTCCTTGTCTTACTGTCCTTTTCTTTCGCAGGTGGTGCGCGGCGAAATTCCAGCTCTCCACACTTTGTAATTATAACATCGTCCAGCGGGCGGTCCTTCTCGTTTACTGTGACACCTTCAATCTTCTTAATGGTTTGCATGCCTGACACGACGTGGCCAAAGACGGTGTGCTTCTGGTTCAGATGGGTACAGGCATCGAGCTACATTGGGAAGGGGCCCATAAGCTACGAGTTCTGTGGCTTGGTAGGAGAGAAACAGCAAGTAGCAATGATTCGGAGGGGGCTTACAGTGATGAAAAACTGTGAGCTGTTTGTATCAGGGCCTCGATTTGCCATGCAGACGAGGCCGGGTTTGTCGATGGATATCCTGCCTAAATTTTCATCTTCGAAGTTGCCCCCATAGATGGATACCCCGCCGGTGCCATTGGCTTTGGTGATATCACCACCTTGGATCATGAACTCCTCGATCACCCTGTGGAAGATGGAGCCTTGGTAGTGGAGCTTGTGTTCGCCATCTGGAGTACGTCCTTTCTCACCAGTGCAGAGAGCACGGAAACTGAACTCAAGTTAGCAGGCATGGAGGCTCTAAGGTAAAGACTGGGATAGACGTTGGATGTGTCGAAGGTCGGAGGTCGGTGATGTAGCTGTGCAAGGAAGATGGTGTTGGAGCCATCTTGATTGGATGATCTTACTTTTCGCAAGCTTTTGGAGCCCTGTCTTTGAAGAGCTCGATAACAACCCGAGGACCAGCTGGCTGAGTACCGATAGAGATGTCAAAGAAGACACGAGGGCGGATGGGTGTTGACATTTGCGCTTGCGTAGCGAAGAAGAGGGGTGACGGGGGATTGGCACGAGAGATGCCGCCGACAGTAACTTGGGGTTTCGAGACGCACGCGACAGGAAAGCGAGTTGTGCTGTATGCAGGAGTTCCTCTTTATTCCAACGCAGCAATTTGCATAAAACCTGAGGAAATGTTTCTATCATATGTAAGCCTTGCCGCCTCTTATGCATTCAAAGTAAGCTAATCAGGAGCCAAGGCACTATGCAAACCGGGTCTTGCGAGGTTGCATATGCAAACGGGCTGCAATTCAGATGTCCGTTCACATCGCAGGCAAGCCAGTTAATTAAATACCACAGGGCTACCTGGTGGTTTTGTGCTACGAAGGGTCTTCAACGATACGGCAAGCACGGTAAAGCAAATTCCGGCCGGACATCTGTCGTTTCAATGGTCCTAGTCCATAGCCCTGCATGCAGTGGCAGCATACGGTTGGTATCTGGAGGATATAAAATGAACGGCTCAACAAAACAATAAGCATGGATATAGATGCAGTGAAGATCGGACCGTACCATCTGGCGGTCAGAGACTTTATATATTACTTGCAGCCCGCAGAAAAAACTCATGCAAGCAGACTAAAGAGCAAATAAGAATATAATGCGGGCAATCTCCCTTAGACAATGTTGGTTTCTGGACCTCGTTTATGATCATTGCGCATGCAGTTGATAACGGTATCAGGGCCGCAGATTCTGGGCACGTGAAGATCTCTCTCTGCACGCAATGTACCTTGGCAGCAGCGTGCTGCACCTGTTGGACTGGCTAGTAAACACGTATTCCCAACGAACCAACGGGTGAGAAATAGGTAAACCAGGGGGGAAAAACGTCAGGGCTCAGCGTTTTATACTTCTACTGTGCCGTTTCCCACTTCTCCCCCTTCCCTTCTTTTCCCGCATCCATATCGCAACAGTAACCATGGCGTCGATGCTTTCAGACCTTGTCTCGCACTTTCAGCACCAGAATACTGGCTACGTCAGCGTTGTGCTGGCTGCCATTGGCCTGACCTACCTCGTCAAACAAGTCTTAGGAACCATCTCTACATTTCTAAACATCTTTGCGCTCAGCGGGAAGTCGGTGAGTTGATAATCTACCCACTCTTTAATCTGGCGAGACAACTAACATTATCACTGTTAGCTCCGGAAATATGGCCCAAAGGGATCTTGGGCGCTGGTCACTGGAGCCTCTGATGGTATCGGGAAAGAATATGCTCTGCAACTCGCATCCAAGGGCTTCAACATCTTCCTCGTTAGCCGAACTGAATCCAAGCTTATCGCCCTCGGGGCAGAGATCGAGAGCAAATATGCCGCCCAGGGCATCAAGACAAAGTATCTGGCAATGGATTTCTCCAAGAACTCGGACAATGACTACGCCAAATTGAAGGAAATTGTTGATGGCCTCGATATTGCCATTCTTATTAACAATGTTGGACAAAGCCATGAGATGCCTGTGCCGTTCCTCTTGACTGAGCAGAAGGAGATGACCGACATCATCACAATCAACGTCTTCGGAACACTCAAAGTGACGCAGATTGTAGCGCCCGGTATGGTGAAGAGGAACAGAGGTCTCATCTTGACCATGGGAAGTTTCGGAGGCCTCTTGCCCACCCCGCTGCTCGCTACTTACTCCGGCTCTAAGGCTTTCTTGCAACATTGGAGCACGGCTTTGCATGAGGAACTCCGACCAAAGGGTGTAGAGGTGCAATTTGTCCTCAGCTACTTAGTTGTCAGCGCAATGAGCAAGATCCGTAGGCCATCGCTTGCAATTCCCACTCCCAAGGCTTTCGTCAGGTCGGTGCTTGGCAAGATCGGAGTGGGCCTTGGTGGAGGCGTCGGGACTGCGGCAACCATGACCCCCTATTGGTCTCATGCTCTGATGCACTGGGTCATTGAGAAGACAGTTGGTGTGGGAAGTTACTTTGCGCTGAAGCAGAACAGGGTTATGCACGAGAGTATCCGAATGCGAGCTTTGAAGAAGAAGGAGCGCGAAAAGAGGACTCAGTAGATAGATAAGTATATTACATTACTGCAGAAGACCGTGGGGGGGGTGCATGACTCGGGAAGATAGTGAATAAAATGGGCCGGTGTCAGTGGTGATACTACTATTTGCTCTCGTGCAGATACTACTAGTATCAGCGTCTGGGGACGTTGGACATGTAAAATTATGTTCCTGCATATCATATGTAAGTAGCAGCATGAAAGAAAACGGGCGTGTCGCTTGATGCAGCGCTGAGCAGGCAGCATCAAACCTGAGAACAGTCTGGTTCTTATCGCACTGCTGGCAGCCTGCTCACGATGGAATTTCAGCTCATTGGCAGAAACTGCAACACCTGTGTTCATTGAGGCCACAGAGTGGGCGACATGCGCGGGCATTGGACTGGCGCCGCGCTGTGCTGCGCTGCGTTGGGCGTGTCGCTGCTGGCCAGCCAAGTCTGAGCAGCACATGCGCCGATGCCAATTTTCTGTCGTCTGTTGCACACCAGCAATACTAGGTAGAACCCAGTACCCGACACCGCGAAACTTTTTTGGCTGCGCATCATTCATCTGCCCGACAGGTGAAGCAACACTGCACGTCCGCATCTCTCCCACCCACGCAACGCCCCCCCCAGTTACAACGTCCTCGTCTTCACCCGGCTCGTTCAGCATACCATCGTCTACTCGGCCCTTCCCCCCATCTCCAGCGGGTGCCTAGCTGGAAGCTTCCTGCCGCTTGCCTAATTGATCTTCCTCACGTAACGCTGGAGCCGTAATACCTCACGCCCTCACGCTCGTTATCCCCCCACGTCGACACGCACGCGCAGAGAAACTCTAGACGGACGGCACGCTTCAGAAACCCCGAGAAAAAACAAAAAGAGTGCTTCGGCAGTACAAGCTTGGAAGCCCAACAAACACGTTGTGCCCACTACACGATAAAGTTGGCGGTGCTGGGAGGGCAGCGAGGAATCCACGAACATCGGTATTCCCGGGACGATTCGTCCAAAACCCGATACAGATACCATGTCCTCGTCTTCTTCCTACATATACCAGACGCCCCCACGGGGTGGAGGCGGGCAGCGCTTCAGTGCTCCGTTCACACCAACACCTCAGCATGGTGGGAACGACCCGACCAACATGGGATATGAGTTGCCAGCAGAGCTGCGGATGGGCGCCAGTGCTGGGTACGGAGGTGGAAGGCCGCAAGATCAGTATAGGCCTGGCTTTGACCCTTCCGGCACAGTACCCAGCGGAGGACCTGTTGGACAATATCAGTCTCGAAGCGGAGTCGGGAGAAGTTCTACCCATCGCGGAGGCGCAATGATGGGACAGCCCGCTGGACGAATGGCTGGAGGAGTTGGTGATACGCAGGTACAGGGGCAAGTCATTGTGTCGACAGAAAATCTAGCGCCGATCCCAAGGGCAGCTAGAACCATTAATGAGGTACTACTGATGGAGAGTCGATACCCAGATTTGGATAATATTGTATCTCGTGAGTCCGTTTTTGTTAAACAATCTAGCTTCTATTAGCGGAAACCTTTTCAATATTACTTACACGTAAGCGATGGCCTAGAGGGGCAATCGGCGGAGTATGATATTCAATTGGGTACTGCATGGTCGCCGTTCAAGAAAACCCATAATCACCATATCCCAGATGCAATCTTCGAACAATACAACCGTGAGTCCAGTGATACTGCATTTTCTGACTGGACTTTGCTGACTGTAAGACAGAGGCACAATGCCATACAATGATGGGGTTATTCGCTGAGTTAGGTCAAGCTTGGATGACAGTAGATAATCGGCTTTATCTTTGGGAATATGTATCAGGGTTAGTGAAAACGCCATGTGTATCACAGTCACTACTAACACGGTTACATAGGGGACAATTTCAAGGATTCGAGTCTCAGCCGAATACTATAACATCTGTGAGGCTGTTGAAGCCTCGACCAGGTTAGTCGGAGTTGTATATCCCTAATTTCTGACTTGGCTAATACATTTGTTAGATGTGTTTAATGAACAGATTAACTATGTCCTTGTGATTGGCACAAGTGTTGAGATGTTTTTGATTGGTATAGGTGCTACTCCGAATGCTAGGAACGCATGTGATGTAGTCATGTACGATACAAAGATGTCTATCAACATCAAGGGACTAGACATCAGTGTGATTGAAGGAGCAGATAATGGCAGAATCTTCTTTGGAGGACGAAGTGATAACGAAGTGTACGAATTTACTTATAAGGTATGTCAGGAGTTTTGTAGATCACGTTGCTGAAATATATTAATGTATGTTGCACAGGGCGAGGAGGGATGGTTTCAGGGAAGATGTGGTAAAGTTTGCCATACTTCGCAGGGTCTAACATCATTCGCTCCAAAAATCCCAATTCCCTTCCTCACAAAACCACAAGATGGTATGTTAAATTCCTTTGTGTACACGAACATTGATTGCTTACCATTGTCACATGCCAGCAGAATACGTCGTTCAAATGGTTGTAGATAACTCCAGATCCCTCTTATACACACTTTCATCACGGTCCAATATTCGGGCATTCCTCATGAAACAGGATAACACCCTGGTTCCTAGGATTACGCATACTTGGGCACAGATACGCTCCAATGTTGGAGTTATGGTTGGCGAGAGCAAGTTGATCCAACATACTACTACCATCGTGTCAATCAGCCCCGTCCCATCAGAGGTAGCCAGGAGAACACATCTTGTTGCAACAACTTCCACAGGATGCAGGCTTTATATGAGCGCGGTGTCATCTGATTACGGCTATGACAGTGCTAATAGCATGCAAGTCGTTCATATCAGGTTCCCACCTATGCCTCCAGCTACTATGACCCTAGGGCGAGAAATCGCTATAAATCTGTCCCCTGCCCTAACACCTACTCGGAAGGCGAAGATATTCCCACCGGGATATTTCTTCTGCTTGGTTGACTCGCCAGATAGGGATGGTGACTCGCTTTTTATTTCAGCTCCAGACTCTGCCAAAATGTCTCTTTTGGCTGAGCAAGGCCATAACCGGCTCCAGTTGTACGAAAACGGGACCTATCTGGGATTAGAGAGCAGAGCGGAAGCAATAGAAGTGGTTTCTCCGCCATTCGTGGGTGGAAATGAGACTTGCGTTCAGTTTGATACGCCCCCTGCAGAAATAGCAATTCTGACTAACTCAGGAGTGCAAATTGTTAAAAAGAGACGGTTGATTGAGATATTTGCGGCTGCTATTAGATATGGTGCTCATGGTGCTGAGGCGGAAGTGAGGAAGTTTTTTGATACCTATGGCCGAGCAGAAGGATGTGTCACTGCCCTCGCAGTTGCCTGTGGGGTGGATACAGAGGTACCTGAACACCGCGGGGGCCGAATTACTGACAGAGAAGTGGTGGATCTGGCCAGGAAATTCTTCATCGATTTTGGAGGGAAGCCAAGAGCAGAGAATATCTATGATGCCTCAACTTTGCCTTCGCTTGACAGTGTCAAACTTTCCGGAAGGCATGATGGTATTGCGCTCTACATCACTAGGATCATCCGATCTATCTGGAAGTCTCCAATAATCACTGAAACGCGGAAACCTGGCGGTGTGAGCCACTCCAGCACTGTCTCACCAGCCAAGCTGCTGGCAATACAAGAGCAACTTCAGGGACTGGCGAAGTTTTTGGAGGACAACAGGAGCTTTATTGACGGCTTGTCCGGGTCCGAGTCTTTGCTGAGGGTCGGGAGCAGAGTGGAGGAAGTTGCGCAACAGGCTGAGCATAGGGCTCTGCACTCTTTGGTACAGCTTATTGCGGCGATGATTGAGGGTATTTCTTTCGTTTCGGTGCTCTTCGACAATCAAGTGGATGATATCATCATGTCCCTGCAAGAGCCTCAAAAATCGCAGGTCAAAAAGATGACATACGAGGACCTGTTTACATCTGCTGCCGGTAATGCCTTAGCAAAGGAGCTTGTGACTGTAATTGTAAACAAGAATATTGCGGCTGGTATGGATGTTGATACGATTGCAGAGGCGCTCAGAAGGAGATGTGGCAGCTTCTGTAGTGCTGATGATGTCATCATCTTCAAGGCGGTTGAGCAATTGAGGAAAGCAGCCAATGAAGGGGATCCAGATCTTAAACAGAGAATGCTTCGGGAGAGTTTGAGGCTCTTTGAACAGACAGCCTCAAGTCTTACCATGGATAACTTGAAGGAGACTGTTCTTGAGTTCCAGGCACTTGGATTCTATCAGGGCGCTGTGGAATTGCCGCTGGTTGCGGCGAAGGAATTTGACAGAGGCAATTTGGCATTAAATTATATCAATGATGGTGCTCAAGAAAATGTAGGTTATAGTCATATAGCCATTTAGAGAGAGAGTTAACCTAACTTCCTTAGGATCCACGGGCGGCCTCGTATAAGAGGAGACAAGAGTGTTATCAGCTTGTATTCCATGCCCTTGATGCTGTGGATAGTGCGTCGACGAAGGCACCAGAGACCGTCGATGGGCATCTTTCAGGGCCAGCCAGGACACGCAATCAAACCTGGGATCTAGTCTACACCTCAGATGATGAGGTTTTCCACCATGACCTGTACGATTGGCTCTTCTCCCGTGGGCAGGGCGGACAGCTCCTTGAGATTGACTCACCATTTGCATTGGATTACCTCAAGAGGAGAAGCTTGGAAAGCCTAGGACACGCCGAACTCTTGTGGCAATATCATGCTCGGCGTGAAGATTACTACGGTGCAGCAAATGTCCTCTACCGACTTGCTCGCGGTGACTTCAACTTGACCCTAGAACAGAGACTTGAATTTTTGAGCAGGGCAAGAGGGTTCTGTAGCAGCGCTGGCCCAGCAGGAGCTAGGCAAAGAATGACAGACCTCAGTCACTCCATTCAAGAAGAACTGGACGTAGCGGTCATTCAAGATGAGGTCCTGAAGCGGATACGTGAGGATGAGAGGATCAGTGAGGCAAAGAAGACTTCTTTGATTTCGGAGCTTGATACTGAACTTATTACGCTGAGTGATGTAAGTTACATTAAGTCCCTAGCAAGGGTTGAATTGAGCTAACATTCATGACTTTGGTAGTTATACAACAGGTACGCAGAACCATATGAGTACATGGATATCTGTCTCGCCATCTTCCAGAGTGCCGATTATAGAGGGCCTCTGGAGATTCGAAAGTGCTGGGAAACCCTCATTTCTCAGATCCACGAGAAGACTGTCAGGGAAGGACAGATCCAACCCTTCGAGGCCGTTGCGGATACTATTCGCAGGCTAGGCCACAGGTTCAGTCTTTCGGAATACATCTTTCCCCCAAGTAAGTACCAAGTATGTCGTTACAAGTTAGGGATTGAATACTGATAATGGGATTTTGTAGCGGAGCTTGTTCCTCTCCTTGAGGTCTACGCACTCGAGAAACAACGCGATATTGGACCCCCAACCTGGGTCGTGGATTCCCTCCTCGATGCCGGTGTCTCGCCTGAAGTACTTCTCCGCATCCTTGATGACATATTCTGGCGCAACGACGTCCCCTTTCAGCATAATGCCCGCAAGAGACTGGTACGAGATGCAGTCTTTGTGTCAGAAAAATGGTTCTCCGCCAGTCTTAAGGGTGGAAGAAGCTTTGCAGGGTCCAATATTGCAGGCGCAGGATTCAAGCCCGATGTTGTTGTGGCCATGTTGGACGCATATGTGAAGAGTGGAGTGGAACTTGGCACTGAAAGGCAAAGGTTGGATAGGCTTGTAAACGAGATTAGGAGGAGGTATCCATGATGGATATAAATGATTGTAATATGGTGCTTGTGTGGGAGTATGTGTGTGTATCAAGAACATCTGCACTTTATATATCACGAAAGAGGGTTTCAAGCTATGACGAGGTAATGGTTTTTTCATTTCCCATTTTTTATCTTAAAACCGTAGTCTTTTTTGCATATCCCTCTGTCTTACCTCTTTTTCAGTCTTCCTTTTTTTTTTTTTTTTTTTTTTTTTTTTTTTTTTTTCCTTTTGCTTTCTCGATGTAGCCCATTCAACCTGTGGTATTTTTTACCCTTTTTTTTTTTTTTTTTTTTTTTCCTCCTCCTTTTGTTCGCATGAGATTTGGTGGTTTGGGTCACGTGGTAAGATCCTGGGTTTCTTGGATCCCATTGTTTCGTTTCTTGTCGGATTTTAATTAGAT
The DNA here is from genome assembly GCA_015179045.1 of Kalaharituber pfeilii. Taxonomy (NCBI): domain Eukaryota; kingdom Fungi; phylum Ascomycota; class Pezizomycetes; order Pezizales; family Pezizaceae; genus Kalaharituber; species Kalaharituber pfeilii. The sequence goes on along the minus strand of WHUZ01000055.1, from coordinate 86,763 downwards.
TCGAGGGAAGAAAAAAAATCATTTGTGCAAGCATAGTCAGGGTTTGGGCGCTTTGTATAAATGTATCTTCCCTATTCCTATTGGGAGTTTCTCGAGTTTGCTACCTGTGTCAAGTAACCGCTGCCCGAGCGTTGAGGCTGAAAGAATCTGACCCCTCCTTGTGAACCCGCGGGGTAGTACAATTGTTTCAAATACCGCAAGGTTACACCGTTAGGTTCACGGTTCTCACTCAACTTGGTAGGCTGAGACCCCCATGATAAGTATCCATCTACCTCAACAATCACGCTTTCAGTTCCCAAAAAAAAGGAAAAATATAGCACGTGTTGGGCAGAAGGAAGGATAAGGATAAGCTTTTTTTAGCCCCACTAAAACACACTCGCTGCTCTCTGCCTAGGGCTCCAAGGAAAGACCCTTCCAGCGGAGGAAGAAAATTTCCTTTCAACTATTATTTCATTGTCCAGTCAAAAGCCTGCACCACTACGCACACAGTGGTGGCACCAGCAAACTACCCTTTTACTCAGAGAGGCTAACGGGCTGGCTTGGAGTGTAAGGCCCTACATATCACCACAAAGTCACACCTTCTCGGTACAAGCAACGCATTTATCTATTTACCATCCTTGTTCTTCTTTTATCCTTTATTCTTTAGCACCAGCTCAGTCGAGCCTTGCGGCTTCCTTCGTCATCGGCAGTTAGTAGCAATTGTCAGTTAGAAGTATATAGAAACTCCAGATCCCGCAACTATGACGGACGCTTTTTCAAAGCTAAAAGAGCACTCTGAGATTCATTACTTCCAGAGGTAAGCCCCATACCAAACCCCCCTACGCCTCACTCCCTACACCCCGTTGTGGAGCACACAGGCTAGGTATTGAAGCTAACAGGTGAATTGGAATTGAAAAAAAGTTATAACCACCATGGAATACATGAAGAGATGTTGGTTCGTTTTTCTCACCTTGTTGTCTGCACACGTTGAACAATGCTACTTCGGAGCCCGAGGTCGGAAATCTGGGGCAGTTGTGACTGATTAGTTATGGAGTTTTGCAGAAAGATGAGGTTCGAACAAACTCATACAAGAACGCCATTTACCAGAATAAACACTTGTTTAAGGATAAGATTGTGCTGGATGTCGGGTGCGGAACGTCAATTCTTAGCATGTGAGTATCTGGCCTTCTCTGTTCTCCCACCTTATTTCCACTTCCTTCAGCGATGGTGAGGCTAAGGCTAACATGTACCCTTCTGCGCCTCAGGTTCGCTGTCCAAGCCGGTGCCAAACATGTCTACGGCATCGACATGTCCACCATAATCGAGAAAGCACGGGAAATCGTTAAAGTCAACAAGATGGAGGACAAAATCACCTTGATACAAGGCAAGATGGAAGAGATCGAGCTTCCAGTTGACAAGGTCGATATCATTATCTCGGAGTGGATGGGTTACTTCTTATTGTACGAATCCATGCTGGATACGGTGCTCTATGCTAGAGATAGATACCTGGCACCGGGTGGCCTGATTTTCCCGGATAGGGCGACAATTCATATGGCTGCAATCGAGGATGGGGAGTATAAGGAGGAGAAGATTGGGTGTATGTGATTCTTCCCCCTGCTCTTCATACTCCTCCCACGGCCCCACAAAGCTGACTTATGGTGATCCTAGTTTGGGACAACGTCTATGGATTCGACTTCTCGCCCCTTAAAGACACTGCCCTCTCGGAACCTCTTGTGGACACCGTCGACTTCAAAGCCGTTGTCACGGACCCTGTCGCCGTCTTCCCTATCGATCTGTACACCGTGCAGCCCCCCGAGCTCGCCTTCTCAGTCCCCTTCACACTCACTGCTCGTCGGGACGACTTTATTCACGCGCTCATCGCCTGGTTCGATATTGATTTTGGGGCATGCCATAAGCCGATTCGGTTCAGCACGGGCCCGCACGCGAAGTACACGCACTGGAAACAGACGGTGTTTTATTTGCGCGAGGTCCTGACGGTCAAGGAGGGTGAGCAGATCAAGGGGACACTAACGAGTAGGCCAAGTAAGGCGAACAAGAGGGATTTGGATGTAACGATCGAGTATCAACTGGAGACGGCGGAGGCGTCGAGGGATGCGAGGGGGAGGTGCGAGTATAAGATGTAAGTCCCGCTCTTGTGTTATGCAGAGTGTGTATGGGGTGCTAATGATGCTGGTGCTGGTGTAGGTGTTGATTTACTCTCTTCTCCTTGGACAGGGCTGGATTGGCTGGACGCACAGCAGAGCATGAGCACGCTGCCGCTTATAAAGCCATAACCCTTATATGTTGATTGTAGTAATGAAGCTATATATCACGATGCGATAAAAAGATTTCTACAGATTTTATTTCATTTTATTTTTGACACGCTGGCTTTCTATCCCCCGTCCTTCACTCTTTGGCTTTATTAATCGTCTGCTCTGTGGCATGTGAAGTGGGTACGTAGGGTGTTGTTGGGCTTTCTCTTTTCTTTATTTATGGGTATTTTTAGAATTTGATTTGGGTGGCCGCAAAAGTTGAATGGAATGAATGCATGGAATGAATGGAAACCAAAGTAGGACTTTGGAGATGTGAATTTGCCCCAATTTTTTTGCGTCACGCTCGCTGCCTGTGATAAAGGAGGCTGGGGGCGGGTGGAGGGGTATATAAGTAACTTGAACGTCCATGAAGCATAGTTGGGTATATTGTTTTTTCATGCTCATAAATAATCTCTAAGTTAGGTATGTAGGTGAGACAATCCTAGAGTGCTAGTATGCCATCAATCCTGTACGCTTGTTCGCTGGACAGATAAACTCCCCAGCTTCTCCCCTTCTTTGCCCCCCACCTTCTAATGCCCCTCTGGTCCCTTGATAAGTTGCTTTTCACGTGATCGTAAGTATTTGTTGGCACAACTCTCTTACTTCTTACTGGCCCTTCTTCCTCTCCTCGGCCAAGCTGGCAATTTTGAGTTTCTGCGCAATCCTCCATGACATGTGGATCGCCATGAGCGTAACTACGTAAATAGTAATCCTAGATGTCAGTCAATTGCTCTTGTGCCCCTCGATTCACCCCCCCCCGGCTAACCCCCCTCTCCTTCCCTCTTCCACCACACAAACCAAAAAGAAATATAAAAGAAAAAACATAATAAAACAATACTCACAAGCAACCCCATATCCCCCATACAACCCCGCCAGCCTCCCCTTCTCCACCCACCCAAACGCCTTCCCCCCGACACCATCATCCCAGGCCAGAATCTGCGCCACGGACGCCCACGTGCTCCACGCGGCAAGGGATGCGTACGACACCACGCCCAGGGGCACCAGCTGGTGGTCCTTCGGGATGGCCCACAGCGCCCAGACGCCGAGGGGCAGCTGGAACAAGAACTCGGTCATGGCGAAGAAGAAGAACCACGCGGGCTGGGTCGCCTGCAGGGGATCGCGGTACGTGGTGGCGTAGTAGGCGTGGATGGCTCGGAAGGGCGGGAGGACGTATTGCGCGGGAAGGAACGGGGCGGAGTCGATGACTGGTGGGGGGAGGGGTTAGTGGAGGCAGGTGTACTAGGGAAAAATGGGGGGAACGGGAGAACAAACAGAGCATAATCGGCACCATATGCAAAAAGAATGCAAAGTAGAGTAGATCAACGCGGCGCTTCGTGAGCGGGACAACAGCGGCAGAAGACATTATGTTTGTTGTTTTGTTTTTATTTATGGCCCCCGATGGTTGCTCCTCCAAAACTCGAAATTGGGGTACTGGTCAACAGACCTTATATACCCCTACCTACCTTACCTATCTATCTATACCCCACGCGCCACCCACCAATCCAAACTGAACTTTAAAACAAAACAATTAAAAAAAAAAAAAGGCAACAATTGTTGTTTTTCAAAAGAGTTTTGTGAAACTTTCGAGATGAAAACTTGTAATTCAAAGTTATTTTTCCCCCCTCGAGCTGTTTTTCCCTTTCTTCGTTTGGTTTTTTTTTGATGATGATGATGAGCTTGTGGAATTGGTCCAAGGTCCAAGGTTCAGAAGGTCGGAGGTCGGAGGTTGGAGGTTTGGAGGTGTAGCTGGCCAGGGGTGGAGGATACTAATATATCCCACGACCCTGGTTGCTAATGGGACCTTAGGGACTGCACTAGTATATAGCAATTCGAACCCCCTCCCCCGTTATATGCACCAATAACCAAATCAACCAACCAACCAGCCGCTGACAGACTCTCCCCCGCACTCACTCACTCTCACCTAATCCCCTATCATATGGCCCACCCTTTAATTTTCTGTAGCATGGTACATGATGCTTGGTAAGTGCTTATACTTGATCTTTTTTATTATGAATTCTACTCGTATGTTGACTGTATCATGCATGCTCCAATAGCTACGCCATGTCCCTAACACAAAACTCATGCATCTCGCATCACAGACAAAAAGGCTTCCTCCATCAATGCCGAACCATCATTGCTATCCACATCAACGTTAAAAATGCATTCGATCGTAAGGCATCATCCATAGCAAATCAATTACCCTTTTTTCTCTAAACAAAGCCCCTCAGCCCAAATCCGGCCCCCTCCTATGAAAAAACAAAGCTCAAATGCCCATCCGCATACCGCCACCACCTCCAACACCATTCCCAATGGCTCCACCAAACACCATTGCCATCCCCCCTATCCCCCCAGGCCTATGCGCCATTTGTTCCTCCCAACTCCTCTCCAACGTGACTAGCAAATGCACCGTTCGGATCATTAAAGATTCATAATAAAGCTGGTACGAAGCCTATTCCATGCCAAACAGTCAGCACTAAAACCATGCCTTCAATAGCCCAATTGGGGAGGGACATACCGCCGGCTCCTCATCAGCCGGCATCAAAATCGGATTATCCATCCTCCTCACTCCCTTCGCTCTAACTCTAAACTTTATCCCCGCAGTTCCACTTTCTCCTACCCAAAGTATCCTCCTTTTCTCTTCTTCATTCATCTCCCCATCCTGCTCTTCCGATCTTACTTCCCCTAGTTGTCTAATGTGTAAATCTGCCCGACTTCCAAACTGTTTGGATGTAGCTTGCTCAGCTGCTCTGAGCCAGGACCGGAGGACGGGGATGCCTTTTTGTTCAAAGACTTCAATGACGGATGTAAAGAGGCCCCATTTCCGGCCGACTTTGACGAGGGAGGATTGTGCAGTGAGTTGGGTAGAGGGCTGGGCTGGAGCAACAACGAGGTTTATGGGGACGAGAGTTGAGGGAAGGGAAGTGGGGTCGGCGGTGGGGAAGGAAGCATTGGAGGGAGGGCAAGGGGAGGAGGCAGGCGACGAAGGGGGTGGAGTGGTTGGTGCGGAGGTGGGAGACTGGGCAGGGATAAAGTGGGTGTAAAGAGAGCCAATGTTTGAGGCTGTCGTTATATCGTGGCCAGTTTTGTGGCTGTTTGTGGGGCAATCTGCTTGCTGTTGTCCATTTGACACTGGTGCGGATTCCGATAGGGACGACGGGTGAGGTGGCACCGGAGCGTCGATTCTCCATGTCCCAGCGTAGGCACAATGCAAGTAGGGCGTGGACATCTTTGCGCTGGGCGGATAGCATTCAAAGATGAGGTGGTGGTCATCGAGGTTGATGGCCTGGTAGATGCGGCGGTGCAGGATTTGGAGGATGACAGTGTGGATTTTGCGAGAGACAGTTAGGAGGCGGACGAGTGCGAGAGAGGGGATGTATGAGAGTACATCGATCAGGATCTGCGAGAGAGTGTTAACTTGGACTGTGGGGGTGGGGGTGGGGGTGGGGGATGGACTTCATTCGGACAGTTCAAGAGCTCTGTCCGTGACGATGCGGAAGCCATGGCTTGTAATCAGCAGCGAGCAGTCGTCTAGGGGGGGAGGGGGGGGGATATCTGGGGATTGTAGTGGGTGATTGCTGCAGGGAGTGGAGGTGGGAAGGCGGCTGCCATGGGAGAGAGCTGCATGCTAAGCAGCGCACGTGGGTGCACCCAGGTGAGAGTGCCGGACGCAAGCCACACGGCAGGCCGTGCCAGACGGGGGCGGGGGGGCAAAGGGTCATATATACGGTGGCTCCTCAGATCTGTTCTGTGTATCATAGGTTAATACTGAGTAATGCTGCGTTGAGCGGTGAGCGCATGCAACAGCTGAATATGCTTCCACTTCTACTGCGGTGTCCCTTGTCCCTGTAAGCCTCTCACCTCCCCCGCCAAACCAGCATCCCTCCTCCTCCACATGCGCTCACTTCGAGAATACTTGTAGAATATGCCCCTGCCCCCCCGCTTCTACAATCCCTGTGAATCTCCCGCTCACTCCACCGCTGCACCACGCACAATGTAGAGTTGCCTGTCCCATAAGCTGCCATGCAGCATCTCTGGTAGATTAATAGCTTCTCGCTAGCTGGTCTCCCGATTGTCCAATCCACCGCAAACAGCAATGGCAGAAGAAAATGTCCTCGACGACATCTCGCACCGTCGCTTCAACCCCCTCCGGAACTCGTGGATCCTGGTATCTCCGCACCGGACGAAGCGGCCATGGCAGTAAGCAAGCTGATCACTGGATTTACTCCCCCCCCCCCCCCCCCCCCCTTGTACGATCTTGCATTGAAATTTGAGTTGTAATTGTGAAGAGGCCATCAGGAAGCTCCCGCCAAATCTACCCTCCCGGAGTATGACCCAGCTGTACCTCTACCCGTCCGGCTCTCTCTCCATGCAAACGCTCAGTCTGATGCCTTCTTTTAGTGCTATCTCTGTCCCGGCAATAAGCGCGCAGCTGGAGACGTCAACCCTCTCTACAGCAGCACGTTTGTCTTTGTCAATGACTACTCTGCTGTGAAGGAGGATCAGCCGGACTATCTTGCTGGGACTGCTTCGGGAGATGGTACCCCCCCCCCCCTCCCTTTCTCCCCCATTTATATTTCCATATTCCAGTCATGAACTAATAATAAATCAATTCGCAGATAAATCCTCTCTCCTCCTCCAGGCCGAAGGCGTCAAAGGGAAATGCTTCGTCATTTGCTTCAACCCCAAGCACAATCTGTAGCCATCCTTCTCCCCTCCCGCTCCAGGCTCCCAGCTGATCCCTCCTTCTCCGCAGCACCCTCGCCGACTTCCCTCCCGCCTCCATCGCCCCAATCATCGACACCTGGACCACCATCTACCGCATTCACCTCCCACCATCTCACCCGCACGCCCTCCCTCCCACCCCCTCTTATCCCGCCCCTTCGCAACAATTCACTTATATGCAAATCTTCGAGAATAAGGGCTCCACCATGGGTTGCTCGAATCCACATCCACACGGACAAATCTGGACTACTACGTGTCTCCCGGACGAACCTTCCCTTGAGCTTGCATCCATGTCCAAGTACAAATCGGTTCACAATACATGTATGCTCTGCGACTACCTAGCCGTCGAACTTACCAAACGCGACCGCATTATCCACGAGAACGACTCTTGGGTCGCCTTGGTGCCCTGGTGGGCAACATGGCCTTTTGAGGTGCTCCTCCTCTCTCGTTCCTGCCATCTCTCGCTCCCGGAGCTGTCGCCCACTGAGGTATCACGCCTTGCCGAGGCACTAAGTCAAGTAACAAAACGCTACGATAACCTCTTTGAGACGCATTTCCCATACAGCATGGGCTTTCATCAGGCTCCCCTCTCCTGGGAAAGAGACTTGGAAAAGGGTGAAGTGCATCTGCATGCACACTTCTATCCGCCGTTGCTCCGGAGTGCTACGGTAAGGAAGTTTTTGGTAGGGTACGAGATGCTAGCGGAGCCGCAGAGAGATATCACGGCGGAGCAAGCGGCGGTGAGACTTAGGGGGGTCAGTGGGACGGAATGTTATCGGGAGGGGTTGTAGGGAGGAGGTAGGGGGTTATGTTTATCTTGGATGATAAGAGATATTATGGCTTGGCTCGGTTTGGGAGTTTTGGCTATGTGGTATGCATAGAGGATTGAAGTACATATAGATCAATTCCCAGAGGAATTTTGGAATGTAAATATCAGAATATAGTGAATGCAGTGTTTTTCTGTTAAGCACATAATATCTCGTAGCGAGTGGAAACTCAAAAAGTTTTGAAGTCCAATTTCGAGAGGGGAAATGCTGAATAAATAAAAGAAAATGAATATTGGCATCCTGAATAAACTGGAAAAAATAAAAAAATAGGGATTTTGTCAAATGGGAAAACGTGCAAGGGTATGGGCAAGCCCAAATTAACTCTTTGTTCTCTTGCCTCTCCACCCACCTCCCCACGCTCTTCCATGCATCGACTTTCACAGCCCTGTCCCTGTCCCTGTTGCCGCCAAAAGATTAGTAGACCAACTCCCATTGCCACTTATCGTGGTCGATGTAGTCGTCTTATTCATCCATCTGGCCGTGCTGCTCGTACTCGTGCGGGTGCGGGTGCGGGTCAGAAACAAAGTCCGGTTGCGGTAAGGGTGAGGGGGAAGAGGAGGAGGAGGAGGAGGAGGAGGAGGAGGAGGAGGAGGAGGAGGAGGAGGAGGAGGAGGAGGAGGAGGAGGAGGAGGAGGAGGAGGAGGAGGAGGAGGAGGAGGAGGAGGAGGAGGAGGAGGAGGAGGAGGAGGAGGAGGAGGAGGAGGAGGAGGAGGAGGAGGAGGAGGAGGAGGAGGAGGAGGAGGAGGAGGAGGAGGAGGAGGAGGAGGAAGTAGGAGCCGAAGTAGAAGTGGAAACCATCGAGGTAGAGTTGAGTGGGATTACAATTATGGTGGTGGTACCGGTACCAGCGGTGGAGTTGGTGGTGGCAGTAGCAGTGGAGTTGTTGCGATGCGGTTCCGAAGAGGTACGAATCAGGGTAACTGTGCCAGTAGTGTTACTATCCACCACCAACACAGTTGGCGCCAGCGCCGACGACGACGGCGACGAACGGCAGCTGGAACTATAGATGTGTTTGTGGCTGCAGATGCGGATGTGCAGTAGCCAAGCTCAAGAGGGGAAGGAGGAGCAGGGAGGCCAGCGTAGGGGCGAGGAGGAGGAACGAGGATCGGAGGGTGCATGTGCTGGTGGTGCTGGTGGTGGGGGTGGTTAGAAGTGGAGAGCGGCGTTATTGCATCGTTAATCTCAAGAAAGACAAGAGGAGGAGCAGACGAGGGTCTATCTATCTCTGAGCGTTTCTTTCCTCTGGGGAGGTGCAATTGAGTCAAGATACCTAGGTATGCCTTTATGCTAGACAAGTTAGATGAGGTAGGCACGCGTAGCTGGGAATGAATGAATGGATGGATGGAACCGGGTGGAGGACAGTGGACGTTCGAGCTCCTTAAGTAGTACACTTTCTCCGTTCCCACGCCTTTTTTGTTCCATCTCCCCCCGCCCCCCCGCTCCCATCATGATGTTTTTCTTTTCAGCCTGTAAGTCCGCGCGAGAAGAAAAATTGCCCAAACCGACATCAACAAAAACAAACACTTTCACCAAAAACAGGAGTGTGAGGGGGACGGGGGGGGGGGGGGGACGAAAGGTAAATAAATAATTAAATAAATAAATAAACATCCCGTAAAATGCCCCTCCACACACACCCCGCCCCCTCGTTCTCCAACCTTTGGCATGTAGCATTCACCGTTTCCCCCTGGGCAACAACTTATCAATCATGCATTCCAACTTTCCACCCCCCCGGCAGCGGCAGCTGCATATCGCGTATTTGTCTTTTTGTTCTTTTTTTTTTTTTTTTTTTTTAACTCTCATTTCAAGACCGTTTCTTTCTTGGGTGAAATTGCGTAAACGCTTTTTATTGAACGGAAAGGTTTTTTTTTTTTTGAAAAAAAAAAAAAAAGGCAAACAAAACGATTATGTTGTATTAGGCATTAGCTTTTTCATTTGTATCTCCAATACATCTCTTTCACTCCCCTCCCTTCCCTTCCTCCTTCCACCCTCTCCAAACTCTAGCCACATTCCAGGCATGCAGATAGAGATATATAAGTAAGCAGGGTACTCGGAAGCTCGGTTATGACATAATTGTTCTCAACAAAACAAACAATAGTTATCGCAATAGCGTATCAAAATTCTAAACCTTCAGCCACAGATTAAAAACCCCCTTTGCGTATTCCACAATCTCGTCTCCGCCTAGCTTGCTGTCGCCGTAGATGCGGTCGACGAAAGATATTGGGACTTCCGTGACGGTGAAGCCGGCGGCTCGGGCTCTAGTAGTAGCGGTCGGTTTAGTTTCACTGATCACTTGTCCCAAGATGTTACTTTGATATGGGATTTGGCAAATGATAACTCACCGAACCATCATTTCCTGTACATTCACACTACCATCAGCATATAATCCACAACATATAAAACCTTGGCGCGGGAACTCACCATCTGGAAAGTATACCCCTTACTCTCCGTCTCCTTAATGACCCGCTCCAACACCGACTTCTTGTACAGCCGGAAGCTCCCTGTCAGGTCGCTCACCCCAGGGCGCAGTACCACGCTCGCAAACAGGTTCGCTCCCCGCGAGACAAGCTTGCGCTTGAAATCCCATCCGTAGACGCCGCCGTCACCTGCATACCGGGTTCCAGTGACAATGTCGTAGTTCTTTGTCTTTTGGGCCTTGATGAACTGAGGGATGAACTTGGGCTGTCGCAGAGGGTCAGTCTATGCATACGGGTGAATAGAGTATAAAGGTAGAAGTGAGTTGTGTGAGTGAGAAGGGGGTAATGCACATGATGACTAAAGTCGGCATCCATGATGATCACAAAGTTCCCCGTCGCAAACTGCAGCCCATGGACATACGCCGTGCCCAAGCCGAGCTTACCAGCGCGCGGCTTGAGCACGATGCGCTTCTCGCCATAGACCTTGATAAGCTGCTCTGCGACCTCTTGCGTGCCGTCTGGAGAGCCGTCGTCCACAATGATGAGCTCCCAGTCGATGTTGCTGTATGCACACAATAGATTTTAGCGAGGCCACGGGCGGAGAGAAACAGGATATGAGGCAGGCACGGACTTTTTCATTGAGCGTCTTTGCCAGCAGCCAGGTGATCACCGGCAGGTTCTTGCGCTCATTGTAGGTCGGAAGGATGATGGTGTATTTGTCTCCGGCGGGCGCCATCGTGGGATTGGAGATACCGATGTGACTTGGCTAAACTTAGTTTTTGTTTGGTGCTGGGGATCTGAAGACTGATGGAATTGAGCTGAAATGAGGGTCTAGAGAATAGGGCTAGTGCGACGGGGCTGGAGTCAAAGGAGTGAATGCAAGAGGCGATTGAGGGCGGCGTGAGACTCTCTGGCGATACATTGGAAAGGAGACGTGTTGCGTTGCAGCGATGCAGCTGAAACGTTGGGATCGATGCTGCACGTGACTGGATGAAGTGCATAGCGTATGCAGCAAGGCATTCTGAGATGCAGCTCTGAAAGAGTGGATTATGTATGTATTCGTTACTCTATACATGCTCATAGCAATTGAGCTTCCATCCCTGGATACCTCACTCTCTGCTGTTCTATGCGATGTTAATGAAATACCGAAGTGGTGGCCGCCTGAAATCTTGGCGTCCACTCCACCAAAAAAGTCGCCAAACCATATTCCCAATTGATTGCAATTTCACTTCGCACCTACATTCTCCCCACATCTCTATACCCCCCCAACTCATGTTCGCCCGGCCCTCCCTCCTCCTCCGCGCCCATGCTGCACGCAGATGTATTGCTCAATGCCGCGGTATGACGACGGTGGACACCCCGCCAGCGCCCCCACTTCTGCTCAAAGCCCGGTGCGTCGCCCTCGGGATATAATTGAGAGAAAAGCAAAGCTGACACAATTATTTCATAGAGAAGACTTGAAAAGTGCGATGCGCAGCAAGGATACCAATAGGTCCGTATACCTCTCCTCAATTCTACTTTTACAAAAGCTAACTCATTCTTACCTCAGACTCAATGCCATTCGAGTACTTCCCACCCCACCTCACCCTCACCTTGACTCCCCCATCTCTTGCCATGCAAATTAACTGCCCCAGGCCCTCCTTGCTGTTGTCAGCAATGCCAACAAAACCGCCTTCCCACCCACGACAAACGCCCACGTTCTCGCTCTGATCCACAAAAAGCTAAACGAAGCGAAGACGTCCATCGAGGAATTCAAAGCCGCTGGCCGCGATGACCTCGTGGCCAAAGAACAAGCCGAGATGGACATTCTTAGCGAGTATGCCAGCGCAATCGAGCCCATCTCCACCGGGGACCTAGAAAATATCATTACAGAGGCAGTGAAGGAGGTGACGGAGGAAGGGTCTGCGAACGTTCAGCTGGGCACGGTCATGAAGAAGGTATTCACGAAATTGGAGGCGAGTGATAAGGGGTTTTTCAAGGGTGAAGTAGCAGCTACTGTGAAAAGGATGATGGAGAGCTTGAAGAATGAGCAGTAAAGTAGAGCTAGAGCAGGAGTGCAGGTCCACAGCCGTGCTAATGGAATTGGTTAGTCACGTGATTGGGCGTGGGAAAACAAAAAAATAGATTTGAATGATACCACAAAGATGAAATTTGAGAATCAACTTTGGGAAAATTGGGAGGCTTGGTTTGAATTAAAAAACCAGTTCCTATAAGGCAATGGCGCAGTCTGGAGAAGGGGGACAGTCTGCGAATACTTGTATTCATTCTGTAAATATAGCAATGGTTTATCTCTTCTCACTGAGGGCATGTAAGTTCGTGATAGGATAGTGTTCCAGGTCCATTCGGTAACAGAATATGCAACCAAAAACGAGCTTGATCACAACGAAATACGTCAGAATTTTGCTGTTTGTAAGTCAGGATCCAATGCAGAACGGTATTTAAAATGCTTCAAACCAGTGTGGGACTTATTCTCATAAAAACAATAAGCTATGCGGTTGCTGCATATGGCGGTAAAGCTATTCACGAAGAGAAGAGATAATAGTAGTGACCGTTGAGTCTATTAAATACAGAGTCGCAAGACCAGTAGGATTGTACATGAGAGGCGTAGCATAGAATGACTGTAAAACCATGACGAAAGAGAAGAATCATATTGAAGGTACAGGAGCCATCTGTAGCAGAGCAAGGAAGCATGCATATAAGTAACGAAACAGCCAGAGAAACAGTCATAGATAAGAACTATATATGAGCAACTGCAACGGATGTAATGTTTCAACAATTTTCGTTGAGAGCAACACTGTTATGCAGGTAAAGTGCATGTCGCGAGTATGTAGTATGTTGCCCTGGCCATTTACCGTAGAACATCAAGAATACGAAGCAGGCAAGCGTGCATCCGATAACGATTGGCTGTGCTCAGGCAATGAGATTAGTGATCTACTTTCATCACCCGTTACGTAGCTTACCTGGCTGTTTAGTTGTTGTTCACTGGACCCTGAACTGAGACCCTCCTCCTGTAACAACATAAAGCTACCACTCTCTTCAAGCCTACATTCACTCTCTTCAAATCTATATATCCAAAATTTCGAGCGCGAGCTCAATTCCTGAACCATCTGAAATCGCGACGTCCCTCTCCCCTGCATCTCGCGCAGAAAACGTGTATTCGGTGATCTCCCTAGTCCCCCAAGTAAACAGAACAGTCAAGCTCCAGTCCACTCGCAATGGCCACCCTCCTCAATCTCTTACCTGGCCCCGGCCTTCTCCCCAAATGGCTCCTCCTTGTTAGTTCCCTCCCTCCACTCCCCGCTCTAATCCGCTCCTCCCTCTCAATCCTCACACCACTCATTCTAGGTCTCCGCCATTGCTACCGGGAACTCCATCCAATCCTACCTCACCCTCGCCTACACCCGGCGCGTGTACTCCACGTCCAGCGACCCAGCCAAGCCCTCCCCTCTTGTCACGTCTCTCTCTTCCCGCACCTTCGGCACCTGGACCTTCCTCTCCGCCCTGATCCGCTACTACACCGCCTACCACATCTCCGACCCCGTGCTCTATGACCTCTGTCTCTGGTCCTACATCGTCGCATTCGCGCACTTTACCTCCGAGTGGCTGATTTTCAAGAGCGCGAGGCTCAACGAGGGGCTCATTGGCCCCATCATTGTCAGTACATTGAGTATAGCGTGGATGGTGTTGGCGAGGGCAGAATATCTTGGTTGAGATCGTGGGATTGAGAGGATATTGAGTACGGTTACTTGAAGTTCTGATTATATAAGTTTAATTAACAGATACAGAAGGTAAATACCTTAATCATACACACACATAGATCATCATAATTAAGGTACTATTCATAATATTTGTTCTGCCAGTTCAAACCATATTCCTTTCATCTCTTCGCATCTTCGTAAGCTATAATCTCAAGCCCCCCTTTCTCAATTACTACAGACTTTTGCCCCGAATACATCCCCATCTCCATTGTGAAACGAAACAAAACCAGCAAAGTTACTGGTCGTCTTTATAACCTTAAATATACACAATATAATCAAAACCAGTCAACAAGAAAATGTATACAAGAAAACACTCTGCGAGTTTTTTTTTTTTATAAAGAAAAAAAAAGACGCTTAGTTGATCATCCAAATATGCATGGGAAATAAAGGAAGACAAAGATGGAAGAGTCTAATTTCTAGCATGCGAAAAAATAAATAAATAAAAAAAAAAAAAAAAAAATACGAAAATAACAAAAAAGAAGCAATAGAAGAAAAAGGAAATGTAGGCTAAATAGAAAGGTTGGAGAGGGAAGCGGAAAAGGAGAGGGGCCGAATGAGCTAGCTGCAAACGGTGATATTGATATATTACACAGACAAACAAACCTAAAATCCAACACCAAAGCTAGACATGTTACCCTCAACTGTACCCGCTGGAGAGGGCAGGAAGGCATAATCAAGAAAAATGTTAAATAAGACCTCATGTACCAATTAAGCTAAAGGAGTGATAAGATCGCAGGAAGGTAAGGAGATGGAATGCACATCACATGATGGGATTAATTTAATATCTTATCCGTTGCCGCAGATAACCTCTTCGCAACTTTCTCCACATTAGACTGCGCGGCCTCCCAATCGCCCGCATCTAGCGCATCACGGATTGCAGGGAAGTACGTTGTTTCGTAGGCGTTATGTATCTATATCAAATCAGTTTTGATTACCCCTTCGAGATACATACCCACGTATGGATAAAACATGGGAGAACATCGACTTACATTTGGCGCGACCAAAATATGCTTAAACCATCCCTTCCCCCCTCTCCCCTTCGCGTATACACCCCCCTCCTCCCCTGTCTCCAACAAATGATGTTCAAAGTTCGCCATCCTCGAATTATGACTGATCCTCTTCGCATTTCCTACCGCTCCGTCAAATTCCAAAAACTTCACCTCATCTTCACTTGCCGTCCACTCCTCAATCTTCGCATCAAACTTCGCCATGTTAGTTTGCATTTGTGAAACAGAGGTCCGCAGCGCGCTGAGATCGAGCTTGTGCTTGTCGTCTTTAGGAAGGGACTGTACATAAGACTCAAGCGACGTGAACCAAGAGAGAGTCTGTGCGGCGTAATGCGTCATGTTGAATGGCATGTTTGATGCATCGGCGAGTTCCAGCGCAAGAAGGGAGACGACTTGGGCGACGACGTGGTGGTACTCGAAGTCTGGATCCTTTTTTGCCATGAAGTCGTATGTATCTTCACAGGAGTTTGGTGGAATCCACTCCGGTACACCTTTCTCCGTGCCAGTAAACCCGATATCGATGGACGAGATACCGGCAAAGTGCTGAAATGGCGCATAGTCACCTCCGGCACCAAGCCCGGACAAAGTCTGCTTCTGCTGAAGCCAGATATCACTAAGGGGAGTTTGCTGCACAGGGTGGTTGACTCGGTTTAGGACTTTGACGAGCACGCTTTCAAGCGGAGGAGACCCGGAGGCGCGGAAAACGGTCCCAGAAACAGCGGCCCCAAGATTGATGTATGCCATGCCATTGCGCCGGAGGTCATCCACATGGTCTTCAACCCATTCACTTCAGTACATTAGCATTCAAATAAAAGGAATGTCGGATGGAGCCGGCTAGATGAAACATACGTAGACCCAATCCTATTATATTCCCCTCCGTCCCAACTCGCAAACACAATCGTCCTCAGCGGCCTCCATCCATACGCCATCATCTTCCCAAAGATCCTTGCCACCTCGAGCAAAATGGCAGATCCTGAGTTTGGTGAACTTGCACCCCAACACCAAGCGTCCCTATGATTCCCAATGATAATTTGCCGGTCCGGTTGCTCCATCCCTCGGACCAAACCCAGTACGTTTGAGATTCGCTGCTTGTCTTTTTCAACTAGCTGGTTTTCCAAGCGTACAACGGGTGAAGATAGGTTTCCACTCCAGAGCGGAGGCATGCCTTTTGTTTGTTCAAGCTGGGCCCCGAAGCCCTCGAGGTTCTTCATCAAGTGAATCGCAACATTTTGGGACTGTCAAGCAACATGGTTAGCATCTTACTTTAATATCGGCCAGCACAATAGGCGCACATACAATTGGGAGGCTCGGTATGTTCACCAATCCTGGATTGCCATTTTTGCTCACTCGAGCTGCGCTTTGGGTACTTGCATAACCTGGGGTAAGGACATCACCCAGCATCTGGCTCATCAGTGCCACGGACCCTCTTGTCACCATATTACCCCGCCCTGGCTGTTCACCCGGTGGTAAATCCCAATGCCCGGAAGCAAGTAAGCATCCAATTGCACCTGCACTCTCCGCATTATGCACCAATACTCCTGTATCCGGGATCGCCCCAAACTGGCGCACCAGGACTATAGCGCCAGTGAAGTTGGCTCCCTTCTTCTGAAGCGCCGCATAATCCTCCGGTCTACCGTAGTGGGCGTACATCAAGCGCCCAGTGACATCTCCAGATTTGGCATATCCATGAAATATATGCGGAGGCTGCTTCATCCCCGGAGGCTGTGGCTCCTCCAAACTTGCCTCCCACGCCAAGTTCTTAGGTTCCACAATCGCAACTCTCCTCCCGTCATTCTTGGGGTAATTCAAGAAAACCTCATACTCCTCCTTATCTACCGCATCAAAACCAAAACTCCTAAATTCACCCTCAATATATTTTGCCACCATCTGGTCCCCCTCTGTCCCCGCCATGTGCCCAAACCCAGTAACGTACTCCAAGTAGTGTTGTATATTACTCTTATCCACTTCATTAAACGCATATGTCTGTACCGTTGCCGGATCGAACACCTGACCCAAAAACGTCCTGCCCCGGAAGTTAAACAGGTCGGAGGCTAATAAGAAATATATAATAATGATAACGAAAGCGACCACCAAAAGTCGGTAGTATGGTATTAGAAACTCAAGATATTTGGTACATGGTAAACTTGGTATTGCCGGCCATCTACAAGTTGGCCAGCCTCTCGGGAATCGCAACCTAGGAAGTGATGACGATACAGAACTTGCGAATGTTGACAATCGCTTCTGGAGGTGTTGATAGGCTCGCCGAGAGGAAGAGGGCCGTGGATCAGTAGGCGGATCTATTATCTCAAACTGTTGTAGCTCCCGGTGAAGAGACTCCTCTGATGAACGTCGCCGTGGTCTTACTGTCGGCCGTAAGATTGAATCTTCCGAACTCCTTACATCCTCCACAGTTGGGCGCCTGTAATTTGATCTTGGAAACTGGCCCAATAGACCAGCTCTCTCCTCAGAGCTCCCATCCCCAGTGCCATTTCGAGACCGAGATGTGAGCGCCTCGTCGTAACTAGGTATGTCCAGTCCTGACATTGGGGAGCCGCCTGTGAGAGCTGAGTGCGAGACTAAGGTGTGTATTCGTTGAGTGAAATGCTGCCGGTTACAGACACATCCATCCCCGGGATGAGCGCGAAACGAGAGAGGGCTTAATGCGCCGGGTCAAAGGCGGGGAGGAAGACTGAGGCAGCGAAGGTAAGCAATTAATTGATCGGGGAGGGGGACCTTGGGACGAGTTCCAGCAGCTCGAAGGGGAACGGGCTGCGCACGACGACTAGCACCAAAAAGTGTTAATGCTGATCCAGTGCGGCCAGGGGCCAGCACTGCAGCTGTCTCCCCACGTGCAGATCCTTGGCGCCAGCTCTTCGGTAACCAGACTAAGTTACAGTACCCAGATTTTTGTGTCACGGGGCGGCTTACTAAGTGAACAACCCATGTAACTGCTATGCCAAAAACACTAGCACGTACTCTACATAGTCCAAAATAACCCTCCCTCAGCACTTCTCGAGTACAAAGACATGCACACAGTTTCCCGATCACACATGCCACATGTATGCAAAAACGACCGATAACCCCCAGCCTTCGTCATAATTTTTTCATGCTCTATGGTACACGTAGGTGTTATATAAAAAGCTACTCCGTTTCCTTTTTTGTATTGTGCATCACAACAAGCCACAGGCGTAATAGAACACGAGGAAAATAGAAAACAGAAAAATCCCCAACATAAGAACGCAATGACCTTCAAGACAAAAGGAAAAAACAATAGAACAATAATAGATGAAAAATAAACACAGACGAAAAAAAAAGAAAAACCCCAAATTTTTGATTCAATGAGCAGACACAATGAACTCCGAGTATGAAACGACGTGGAAGACACAGAACTAAAAATGTAGGAGAGCCGTTATAAATTATCGAACAATAGAATTCATGGAATAAGCCTCAATATCCCCCAGGACAGGGAACTCTTCATTATAGGTATTGAGTTGCATTCGTGACTTGATCAGGAGGGGCCCAATAACTGCACTCCAAGGAGCCGAAGCCAGTCACCCAGACTCGTTCAAAACATCGCCTGATTTCTTAATCTGCATCCTCAGGATTAACCCTGATCAGGTGTCCTGCCAGAGCTCTGACCCATTGCCCAACTTCTGGACTGTTCTTGACGAAATCAAGATTCCAGAATTCATATTTCTGGCTTTTAATGAGGTCCAAAAGTGTGATGATGACGCCCCATGGGTGCGGACGATGAACAATGAGTCTCTCTAGAAGCACTCTGGTAATTTGCTGTCTGATGTCGAGCTCATTCGGGTCACCTTGTGATTGATTGAAGAGTGCCAACAAGAAAGAGCTGAAAAAGCCAGTATGGCTGTTGGGTTCACGTAGATGATTCGCAATACTACTTAAGAAGTAATAGCGAGCTACAACAAAGTTAGCAAGACAACAACCCTTTCCTATTTATTACTTACCTTCAATGCTAAGATCAAACCCTAGCCTTAACAGAATTGTTGCAGGAGTTGACTGCAATTGAATAAGGTGCTCCTGACCAGCCTCAATGGCGCTCATCCCCACATACAGGACGAGAGAATTGATAACTGGGAGATTCACAGCATATTCAATCCCATTATGAGTCCTGAAAGGAGTCTCACAAGCAGCGATTATTGTCTTCATTGCTTCTCTATTCAGACTGGCAGCCCTGCAAGCTGTTTGGACAATTTCTTGTAAATCTGCGTCCCTGAGTGCCTTAAACACGTCACCTGCAATGCGAGGAGAGACACGCATTTCTGGCAGTAAATCGACCTTGAGGTTCTGCCTAAAGGGGTCTGGAACCTCAGACGTAGATTGTGGATAGGCACTTAGAATGAGGTTCCGGAGCTGTACGCAGTTTGGTGGAATTGCCTCACACAAAATAAAGTGGTACTGTGCAAGGAACTCTGGGAAGTCGTGATGAAGTATCAACAATGTGCGGAGGACACCTCTGTATAAGATCCGTACAACCATTGGTAGCTCTGCTTGATTCAATAATCTACCAAGATACTCCAAGATTGTTTCCAGTATAGTAGCATATTCGGGCCAACCCTGTCATTTGCTCAGTTAGAAGATTATCTCAACAATATGAGAAGGTACAAGTGTGCACTTACAGCTTGCTGCGGAAGACTGAGCATCTGAGGCATGAAAAACCGATGGGAGACAATGGTAATCCAGCACAATGTGAATGCTGGGAAATGAACAGGTCGGAGAACCAGAAAGCAGTCTCTAAAGGCAAAAAGGATACCTTGAAACCATGGCTCGAGATCTGTTGCCGCCAATTTAAATTCATACAACATGGTGGAGAAGAGGCGGAAGAAAAGCTTCTGTGGGAACGCATCTCCAGTGGTCTCATAATAGTGATTGAACACAACGACGATCAATGACAGTATTGACCTTAGAAGAGCCACTTTCGTGAGGGTGCCGTCTCCTTCCGCATTGTACTTAACAATGGTGGTTATAAGCTTTGCAAACGCATCAACAGATAAGTAGCCCTGATCAACCCTGGTTTCTCTGACGCGGCCTTCAGACTCCACCGCCTCGTATTCTGCAATGCAGGTTTCAACGCATGTTCGAAGGAATGCCGTGAACGATGCAGTATCCCCCATGACCCTCAGTTGATTGAGCTGCAGTATAAACGCAGCTAGGGTCTTTTCGTTTGTTTGAACGTGCAAATAGAGCCGAATCCATTCCCAGAAGATATATCGCATTTGGTGACGATCTTCCGAAATGCGCTCAAATGGTGCAGAAACTTGGAGCTCACGGACCAGAGTCTGCGCAACCTTATGCGAGGGATCATTTGCAAGCAACTGACCAACGGCTGCCAAACTCGCAGAAAAGTCGCATCTAAATGCGATAGGAAGCTCTGCAGATACCATCTCCCGAATAAGGTCTGCTAGGAATTCTACAGAGACTGGCTTTCTCTCCACAATGTGCCTTGCTAATGAAACATCGAGATGTGAAAGAGACAAGAGGTTCCGTTTTACGAGCATGACTGTAACAGGAACGTTGAACATACGCTGATAGATATTTAGTTCTGAGCACAACACGGAATCTTATGAATGCAGAGACGTACCTCGTCATCCTGTTGCATTAGCCAAGTTACCACTTCCTTGTTTGTAGTTGAGGACATCTCGCAGAGCTTCTGTAACAAGATAACGAATGCCTCTATCTGTAATCGCTTCAAGTTGAGAGTATCTGTAAAAAGGAGGTTACAGATCAGCTGTGCAGCTCGTACTGGGACCTGCACATTTCCAGAATTTTGTGCAATATCAATCAAAGCATTCATCTGCTTGAACATTTGATGATCTTTAGGGATATCCTCAATAGATTGCTCTTGTTGATCCTGAGTCGCCTTACGAATTTCACCAACAAGAATCTGTTACCAGAGTGTTAGCCTCAGTTCATCAAGAGGTGCCTGATAGAAATAAAACTTACGTTGATCTTATCAAGTAAAGCCCGTTGGTCATTTGGAACTGGGGGTTGAACTGGAGGAAGTGTTTGGGCTTGTGTAGCACGCGGTTGGGTCAATGGCGCAGCAGCTGGCTCAGCAGGAACTGGTGGCATGACCATGTAATCGTTAAGCATGTCACTACTGGGGACCCGAACATTTTCAGTTGAAACAACAGGTCGCGGCATGCGAGAGAAATCTTCGTAAACAGCAAGTTGTTGCGGCGTGAGGCCACCTGCTTTAAGGCGGAACGGTTCAGGGAGGTACTGGACAGCGTATCGGGAGGTGGCGGGATCAAGGAATGGTTGAGCTGTGCGAGATTCTCGATATCTTTTGCGTTGTAAATATGCTTGGGCCAAACTCTCATCAATTTCCGGAATTGCTCTTTCTTGGGCAGCCTTTTCGATGATCTGACAACAAAGGTCGATATTATCGTTCACACACATGGTGATGGCTGGTTCGGGAATCTGTTGTTCTTGAAACCCTTGCTGTACTAAGATCTGGCGGAGATTATTTGCAATACTCATCCGCAGAGGGTCTTTGCAGGTGACTTGTGCAAGACCAGCAGCAGCAGTTTGAACCATACTGTGCGCAGCCTTCCTCATCTTTTCCTCATTACCTTCTGTTCCAAAATCCTTCAAGATGAGCTGAGTTGTAGAGATACTAGCGATTGTGACTGAGCGCTCAACGACAGGAGTGATTATCTCTCGAATAGCACGATCTAAAGCTGCCTGCATAATTCGGCGAAGTTCTGGATGCTGAATCAACATAGGAAGAGCGGAGTTAACTTGAATTTGATTGGCTAGATTAGGTAGTTTAGCTGTCATGCTGGTAGGGGAGAATCGCCCGTGCCGCTCCAACTCCAATCCGCTCAGTTCGTCTGAAAGATGGCC
This sequence comes from Kalaharituber pfeilii, assembly GCA_015179045.1. NCBI lineage: Eukaryota > Fungi > Ascomycota > Pezizomycetes > Pezizales > Pezizaceae > Kalaharituber > Kalaharituber pfeilii. The sequence continues at coordinate 64,871 of WHUZ01000055.1, read as the reverse complement.
AACAGGAATAATCTCTTCCTCCTTAACAGGCCTATCCCGAATGTCCGTCGACGGCTCAATAGATTTTAAATCCAGTTCAAGATGACCACAGAGAAACTCAATCTCAAATTTTGACTGGATTTTCAATTCTGCAAATTGATAAAGCTCGGCCAGAAGTTTGATGATCGCCATTAACCATGGATTTGGAGGCTTGAACACCATAGACTTTGCTGCCTGTTCCAGAACTTTGCATGTAAATGGAATCACCACCAGAAGTCGATTGGTATCATATCCTTCTATTAGCAAGTCCCTGAAAGAAATATTCTTGAATTTAATAGGTTTGTCCCGCGCAATCGTTAAGCCGCCCAGCCACGTTGCCAGATTTTTTAAATAATTCCTCTCAGTCGAAGAACTCATAGTGCCTTCAGAATTGAGGATTTTGATGACATTGATATATGTTTCTCTCAAGACTTCCGCCATTAATCCTTTGTGATTTAGCTTATCAAGGAGCTCAAGATAGAGTTGCTGATAATTGGGCTCTGTCTTTGCCCGTTGCACTACAAGATAATCAGCAAACCATTGGTGATACTGCTCCTGTAGCTGCTCGCCAAGGTCTTTATGTTTTTGTTCGATGTTCGATGCAGACAGATTATTCAGAATAAAGAGCACCTTGTCTTGAACCTCCTCGGCAGGCTCTTCATACCAAGAGGGGTCATGAAGCGGAGGATCTGCATGGAGAGATTGAAAGGGTGGTAGGGAAGGAGGGGGAGGGGGTGCCAGCTCTGCAGTTCCATTAGCAAGATGAGGACTCTCCTCAGATTGTTCGCCAACTCCATTGACTTGCTCCGAATGTGGAAGTGCCTGCTGTGCTTGTGGCTCTGCTAACACCTGTTCGGCCATTCTGTAAATGTCAGTACCGTGCAGGCCTGGAATCTGAACTAAAATTCCACAAAACCCTCGCCATTCAGAGAATCTGGAGGGAAAGTTCATCAGTGCTTGCAGCCCAAATTTGTACATTGGACTATCAGCAGGATGCTTCACAGCGTCTAGAACCATTCCTAAAGCAACCGTGAGCGGTATCCCGTCAATTAGTTTGAAGGCAATGATGCTGCCAAAAAGCACTGCTGTAGTGGCCAATGCACTTAATGGATATGATGGGTAACAGTGGTACTCGTCGAATAGTCCATGAACCATACAAGCAAAGAGATCCTGGTTCTCAGGTTCGTCCGAATCTTTAAGGCCTCTCAAGAACTGCACAACCTCACGAATCTGGACTTCTTGGCTGTATAGTTTCTTGAACATCTGCTGCATTCTCTGGTCAATTTGTTGAGAGAAACCATTGGACTCCTCGTTATTCGCCAAAATAACAGCATCATGTCCTTGTCCCATATTGATAAGTCGAGGGTAAGCTTGTATTGTAACTCTCTGAGCTGCAACGATAAGTTGATGCTGCTCCGGGGACGGTTGAATGTTACTGGTACTATGTTAGGAAACGAGGAGTTTTACAAAATAATCAAGAAGGAAATCAAACCTCTTCTCTAGGAATTGTAAGAATGTGTACACTGGGCCCACACTCAAACTCACGGTACGAAGTGCGCCCCCCTCCCTATTTTGAGCACATTCAGCGTCCGCTTTGAATTTTAAAAACCTATAACATTGAAGGGTAAACGGAGCACCGTATTTGACAAGCATTTCCTGTAGCCATTTCTCTAGATTTAGATAGTCCCTGCGGGCTGCCAATGCAGCTAGATCCAATACAAACCCAAGCGCTAGCTCTTGGGTAATTTCCAGTAACTCATCCAAACATCGAATATCATTGACTATGTCGAGAATACGAGTGAGTTGTAAAGGATCCCGTGAGTGATGGGTGATAAACTGTTGTGCAACAAAGCCTTTTTGCTCCTTCCACAATTTCCAGAATACTAGCTGATAGCTAGTGTGGCCATGGAAGAATAAATCGAATAATTGAAGCACTAGATGTTCCAGGTTTTGTGACCATGGCTTTGGCATTTGAAATGCACCGAAAATCAAAAGTTCTGGAGTGAATTTTGCTGCCCTATCGATATTTTTGTATCCATCTTCTCGTACATCCGGTGGTAAGGTAACATCAGTTCCAAGATGAAACAATGTAGAGACTGCTTCAGACGATATTAATTTTTGCGTCTCGAGACTTTCAGCCAAAGCTTTTACTGCACTGGGTGCAGAAGCGAAATCTTCTTGTGTCAGAACTTTCTGAAGACCTTGCACCTTTGTAACATCAAATCGATCTGGCGGTATAGTCATATAAGCCTTGAAGACACTTAGTTGAGAGATATAGTTGGTCCATCTTCCGCCCCAGAGCCTTGAGATATCAAATTTGTTTGCTGATTTTGATTGGGCTGTACGCAAAGCATCCAGTATTGCCGCAAAGCCATCAACTTGCTGAATAACAAAATCGGGTCTGTCAAGGCAGTCTATGACCGTATTCCAATTGAAAGATTCACCAATATTTTCTGCTAGAATGGCAGACACAAAAACCTCACCATTCCAGTCCGAAGCTTTGGGGCTGGTAGCCATCAAACAGAGAACATCAGCAACTTCATCCTCCGTAAGTTCCACTTTCCATTTCATTCGCAAAACCTTTCTGCATGCTTCCACGGAGCTAGAACTCGCTGGACCGGCACTCTGGAAGATCCCTACCAATGACTCCTGCTGCCGTAGCTTCTCTATTGGCTCGGTGACCTCTACGATGTACTCCGGAAGTGTACTGTCTTTGTAACGCGTTCTTGCTGCATATGATAGACCAAGCTTTGCACTTGTGTCGAAAAATGCAGGAGCAGGTTCGGAAAAATACTGTTCCAGGAATAGTGCAAGTGATTCTGGTGGCATGTCTGGATGCTTGGCCGGATTTGCCAAAATCTCAAGTAACGATGGGAAAGACGTTGTGAGAATTTCGTATGCTAAGAAATAAAGTCAATGGGATTGCACAGGACTTTTCTTTGTGAATTGAGACTTGCCTTTAGCTCTTAGATCTAGCTTAGCGCATGATTTGAATCCCAAAGCCAGTATGCTTTTCTCCAGAGCGTCCAAGTCAAAATGCTTCATGAAGACAGCCAAATCAAAGTCGCGGAATGCATCGCTTTCAGAGGAACTTATGCAATCTGCAAACTTTGTCTTGGAATCCTCCGGTGAATTTGCAATCTCTTTGACGTGTTGGACGAGTAGTCGATAGCTCGAAGGGTTTTCTGGTGGTTTGCTGATGGCGGAGAATATTGTGGGAGCGTGCCCTGTAACTAGGCGCCTGAAAAACTTGTGGAAAACCTCCATGCTATTACTGTCGAGCAACTGTCACCAAAGTGTCAGTTTAGTCTTATGTGCGGAAACGAGAAGTATTTGTAGTAACTCAGAGAATGCTAACCTGTCGAATAACACTGGCCGAATTTTCCCAGTTATTCTCTTTGATTGTACTTAGTAGCAACGTGACCTGCGCGGTTACAATCTTGTTAAGGGACGTCCCAGAGGATTGTCCCGTTCCTCCACTACCTCCCCCTCCTCCACCACCCGTGACTGCCAGCCCTACTTGAGAAATCTGAAGTATACTTGAGGGAGATAGCGGTTGCTGATGCGAAGCAAGAGAGCCTGTTTGGTTAGACGTCTGCTGCCGTGATGAAGCCGTTTGGAATGAACTCAAATTGTGCTGTTGAGAAGCACTTGCGTTCACCGGAGGTTGAAACCCTGACTGATTCTGGTGAGTAGGGTAAGGGGCAGAAAGCACTGCAATTAGCGGGGAATCTCATGAAAGGGATAAGTGAGATGCCACGTACAGGCTTGTGGAGCAAGTTGGAATGGTGCTGGGGCTGTTGCTGAGTATTATTATTCAAAAGAGAACTACTGCTAGGTACAGATGTATTTCCGATAATATTGTGCTGTGAGTGATGCTGATTTGACGACGACGAGCCTTGTGATGTAGATTGCGGTGTCATTCTATTAGGATCAGACAGGCCTCATTGCTGGATGAATGGAACGTAGATTGTGAGTATCTCGAGCGTAGAACGAAATTGGCCCTTTTGCAGAGGAACAATGACGATAGGGGCTGAAGCTGAATACGATAGTGGCGGGGGGGGGGAGGGCGGGGGAGGGATGTGGGGAGTTTATGTCCCTGAGCTCAAGCGACCCTGTACGCAGCGGGAGTTGTCGTTAGGCAGGGTGCCAGAGAATTGGATTTGGACAGGCGGGGGGGGGGAGGGGGAGGGGGAGGGGGAGGGCGAGGTGGGGGGGCGGGGAGGCTTGTGCGAGAGGGGATGTGGTTGGGGGGGGGGGGGGGGATTGTCTTGCGTGTTAAGGGCAATGGTGGGGTATAGAAGTGGGATACGAGTATAAGTGAGAAGATACTGGATATGGAGCAGTGGATGTGTACCTAATGCGCGGCAGAGGGCTGGCGTTTACTTGAGTAATGGGATGGGGGGGGGTGGGGGTGATTTTCGGGAAAGAAGTAAAAGAGTGGTTGGAGAGGTTGGAGGTTTGCAAGGCAAGGCTTGGTAGGCTCGGGGGGCACAAGGTTGCAGGGATTGGAAAACCAAAGATTGGTTGAATGGCCGAAAAGCCACACAGGATTTAAGTAACTCCGTACGGAGTGGTAGGCTTTCTAAGAGGCATCTGCAGTGTCCAGTGCAGCCTGAGGCCGGGGCAAGCGTCGGTGCCAGGACTGCAGCATGAGGTTCAGCAGAGCATGCCAGCTGTCTACAGCGTGCCGATGCGGAGCGTGTAGCGCAGAGCGCATGGCCAGCCTCGCACGGCGCAAGGCCCAGGATTCAGGACCACGCGCCAGGGTCTGAACGGGCTACCGCGGCCAGCGAGATACAGCGAGCAGAGCAGATGTACTCGTACTGTAGCGGGCAGCACCAGCGCCGGTCACGGTGCGCCTCTGGATGTGATAGGCAATTATGTACTGAACACCTGCCCCGGCCCTCTGTAACTCCACTCTCCAGCTAGACAGAGGGTAGTATTTACCAGCCGAAGCACAGCCGAAGCACAGCCTGAGATAGAATACGGTACTGTGCGTCGTGACGCCGCGGCCGCCGGAGAGACTACGTGCAACGTAGCAACAACGGCATTCAGCATGTGCTCTAGCGGTGTGCGTGGGGACGACGGTAGCGGCCGCTTGTCGCAGAGTTTAGCTGGATGTCTGCGCTCTCCAGCAGGCAAAGCAAGGCTGGGGACGCTGAGCGCCTAGCTCACAGTACCCGTAGACACAACAGAGCCGCTTAGGTACAAGTACTTAGCACTTAGCACTTACCTACTTGTACTTAGCATAGTATCCATACGCCTGATATCGGCACTGGGACGCAGCTGAAGGCCGGCAGTAACAGAGCCATCTCAGATGCCGCACAGCTTCGCTGACAAGTCGACTGCGCCACACTCACTGCTACCTGCCCCGGCCAAGCCTCCCCCCACTGTGCTCCCGCCTCAGCTCCCAAACTTCCCAGGCAACGAGCACGCATCACGGCCGTCGTGAATGACCGGCTCGCACATGCCCGGTCGCCGTACAGTAGCAATAGGAGGACCCACATTCCCCCCAGTTCCCTCGCAAAGAACAACCTCCTGCAACTCCCCCACGTTCCACACCCCCAATTCACTCCCTCTATACATACAAGCAATATTCCAATACAAATCAGTGCTGGTATAAAACCTAAGTATACCCCCCCCCCCCCCCCCCCCCCCCCCCCCCGCCGCCACACCGAACCTGTCGCTCAGCTCCCGATGCTTCGCCTGCTACCACACATTTCCCCGGCCGGCTACTGACTACTGCAGCAGTCCATCATCCGGGATTCGGTAGCCCCTTTCTGAGCGTATTTCCCAATTGACCAGGCATTCTTTACTTCACAATATGCCTGCATCCCACGTTTCGTCTTCCGACGTTGATAGTAAATCATGTACGTCTCTGCACTATCAACAACGGTTCTTCTCCAGTTCTGCAACCTCCCTGTGACCCCGTTACACTAACAATAGCTAGTTGCCAACAATTTCTGGGGAAAGGATGATGCTGGTGTTGAACCTCTGATACAGCGCATGCAAAATGCAAAGACGACATGCGATGAACTTAAGAACTTTTACTCAGGTACAAGCAATTGGTATCAATTCAACTAGATAATGGTTAACTTGTAGTACATGATACTAGTGCGCGCTGCTATTGAGGAAGAGTATGCGAAAAAACTATTATCACTGGCTCGGAAGCCTTTTGGGAGCTGTGAGTCGGGTACATTGAAAGCTAGTATGAATGTATTACGAGAAGAGACAGAAGCTTCAGGAAAAGCACATCAAAATACTGCCATGCAGATGAGAAGTGATTTGGAAGAACCATTAGCTCGATATGCAGGAAGCTTGCGGGAGCGGAGAAAGCTAGTGCAGGGAGGAATAGAGAAATTACTGAAGATCAAAATACAACAAACACAGGCTGTGAACAAGGTTTGCGTTGCTAGACTCTACACAAGAATAATCCAACTGACATTGTGAATCAGACAAGAGATCGATATGAGCAAGATTGTTTGCGAATCAAGAACTATATGGCCCAGGGCCACATGGTCATTGGGCAAGAGGAGAGAAAAATCAAGACAAAACTCGAGAAGACACAAACAGCTCTTGCACATTCCAACTCAGAGTATCAAGCTGCAATAAAAGCTCTGGAAGAGACCACAGAAAGATGGAACAAAGAATGGAAAGCAGCTTGTGATGTGTGTGATGTTTCCGCTAGAGATATAGGCATTAGAACTGACATCTTCTTTCAGGTCTTTCAAGATCTTGAGGAGGAAAGAATTGATACTCTCAAATCAAGTCTTTGGACATTTACAAATATTGCTTCAACTGTTTGTGTTAGTGATGATGCTGTATGTGTCCTTTTCCACTCTCAACATCTAACTCATTTGCTAATGTTCTGCAAGTCATGTGAAAAAGTTCGTGTGGCGTTAGAAAGTTGTGAGGTTGAAAAGGACATCGACGCCTTCATAAGAGATAAGGGCACTGGGAATGAAATCCCTGGTAATTATCCGACTTTCTGTAGGGAGCATAAGAACCAATACCTAACTTTTAACAGATGCGCCGAAGTACATCAACTTTTCTCGCGGCGATGATGAGGACACACGGTCAGAAGCTGCCGAGTCCAGCTACTCAGTTGCAAAGTTCGCAAGAGCAGGAAATCCAACGTACAGATCTTCATCGCCTAACCCATCTACTTACTCACGAGCATCACGTGCTACTACGATCGGCAATGACCGCAGGAGAGGTTCGGCTGACAGCAAAACCGACAGGGAATCAACACCAGGTAGGTCTATACAGCGCCTTGATCAAGATTCCCTCCAGAGCCATTCTCCGCTAGATAAAATCAAAATGATGTGCGGAACACCCCTCTCTGATAGCGATCCGTTAGGTAGTGCAGGTGCGCGCCCAAGTAGCAGTCATGGCGGGAGCGAGTACTCAGCTACTACTTCCGCATCCTCAAATAGTGATGTCCCTCGCAGGGGCGGCACGATAAAAGGCCCCTCCTCACAGCAGTATCCTCCAACCTCGCCGCGAGACAGTGATCAATCAAGTGTGAGGAAGAGGGGATTCTTTGCAAACAGCCCCTTTAGGAGGAAGAGCAAATCAGAAAAGCTGGAGCGTGAGCAGCAAATGATACAGCAGCAACAACTCCAACGCCAGCAGACCGAACTGCAACAGAGGCAGCGAGCACAACAAAGGATGTCTCAGAGTCAGATTATGCCTCCACCTGAAGCTCGAAATTCATGGGGGCCTGAAGTCGCAAGGCCGCTTCCAACAGGTAGTTTGAATAGCCGAGCTCCAACCCGGCAATCTCACCTCTTCGAACCGGAGATGAGATCGAGCCCTGCGCCCCTTGATCCCCGAACGAGTTATCAGCTCAATATTGGCGAGAATGTGTTTGACATTGATCCGCCTGATAACATAGGTCAAATTGAAAATCGACCTGCTTCACAGCAGCAGTCAACAAATGTTAAGCCGCAAAGCCAGCAGCAGCAGCAGCAGCAGCAACAACAACAACAACAACAACAACAACAACAACAACAACAACAACAACAACAACCACAACAACAGGAGGAGAATCCAGAGCTGGATCCTATCGCTCTTGCGCTGGCTGAGTTGAAAGGTGTTGGGACTGGGAATAATAATAATAATAATAATAATAACAGCAGTGTTAGGAAGACAGCAGATCGGTATTATGGTATCGCGACACCAGCACCAGGGCCTGGTATGGTGAATGATGGTACGGTGGCGCAGCAGAGGGGTACCCCTCCCCCATCGTATGCTCCAGCAAAACGAAGTGCCTTGGATCCTCCTGCACCAGCGCATACTTCTGCTGCTATGCAGCAAACACTTCAGAAGTACCGGAATCAAACAGAATATATGCTCGATGGTCCACCGCAGATGCCTGCGGCCATGCAAGATGCACCCATCAGAACCGGTTCAGCCGGTAGCATGAGACAGCGGGCAAACACTATGGACTACAACCGATCTTCATCTCGACAAACATCAAGAAACAGTGTTGAGATACCCCGGATACCAAGCCCGAACCCTAATGGTAATAGGAGCGTTAGCCCACGGCCTCAGAGCTACATAGATCCCAGGTACGGCGGTAATGTGTCGCCAAAGCCGCCTATGGACGGTGGTGCTGTATCACCAAAACCCTACCAACAATCTCAATCTCGGCCTGGAACAGCCCATACATACAAGCGCGGCAACGGTGGAATGGACTATTACCAACAACCGTCCCCACAACAGCAACCATACCACCCCCAGCAAGGTCAACCACAACCTCTTCAACCCATGCGCCGCACCCCTTCTCCGAACCCAATGTCAAATCATGAACTAATCAGGAACAACTCTCCCGCGCGCTACAGACCGTACTCCCCTAACCCGCAAGCACTCGTGCAGCAGCATCAGCAGGCTCGACCGCGGAGTCAACACAGTGGGTCCTTTGGTCAAATGGATGCGCAGAGTGGCGCAATAGAGAGCTTCGGTAGGAGGGGAAGGAACAGTTACTATGATTCTGGAGTTCAAGGATATGGGAAACCGAACCAGCAAATGGCGGTCGCGAGGCCAAGGAGTAAGTCCGTGGTTGATACTGGCAGGGGGATGTTGCAAGGTGGAGGTGGAGGCAGTGGGTTTTCGAGGGATGGAAGGCCGATATTGTATTATGGTATTTTCCCAACTTCACTCCCTCTCTCCTTCCATCATGTTCTTATCTCGGAGTTCGCTAATCTTATTGTCGAATGCTGTAGCAAGAGCAATGTATGCCTACACAGCGCTTATCCCCGAAGAACTCAGTTTCCAAAAGGGCGATACGATGGCCGTGGTACGGACGCAGGAGGACGGATGGTGGGAGGCGGAGGTCGTGGGGCAGATGGGAGGGCCGGGCTTGGTGCCGAGTAATTATTTGCAGCAGATTTAGTAGGTTTGGGTAAATGTGTAATGGCAGCCAGCTTTGAGAGTGAGGGAGTTGGAAAGGGAGTATGTGAAAGGGGACCAATGATTTTCCACCAAATTATAGAAACATTCAAGTGACATTGTCATGATAATGATGACGATGTTGGGATAGGATGGAGCTTGGTCTGTGCATATACTTACGATTACGTTTACATGTCTTTTATAGTCTTTTCTTGTTTGTTTTTTGTTTTTTCTCGTCGTTGTCTCTTATTGTTATGCGTCAAAGAGCTCCCTCTAATACCAGATACCAACAATACTTCAAGTGCCTGTCTTTACTGTCAATGTATTAATTTTTTATTTTTATTTTTATTTTTATTTTTATTTATTTTTATTTTTTTTTATTTTTTTTTTTCTTCTTCTTCTTCTTTCGGCTATGCGGGTGCTAGAGGCGGTTTTCTGCTTGTAAGTTCACATTGCAATCTTTACTGTACCTTCGTGCGCCCATGGTACTGGGAGATAAAAGTTATACAATCTAGTATTAGTAATGGTTTAATATCTGTACGATTGTCGTGCATTGTACCTAGAATTTACTTTTACTGTACTTACATCAGAGCACATAAATTTCAAAAATTTACCCTCAACCTCTAGGAAGTTAGCATAGAGTTGTGAAGTTTCTATAGAACAGAACTTTTAGAACTTTGGAACTTTGCATGAAATGAAAATTTGAAAAAAAAAAAAAAAAGAAAAAGAAAAAAAAAGAAAGAAAGAAAGAAGAGGGGGGGAAGCTCCGTTCTATATGTCCACAGGAAGAAATAATGGTGCATACGACCCAATGGATAGAGAATACCGCCATTAACGCGCTACTGCGCTGCTTTGGGATATACTCAAGCAGATAAGGTGTAGCACCCCCTACAAGGCTCAAGATACTAACAGATACAAGTAAATGATCACCCAAGCATACAATTGCGTATCACCCCTGCTGTCCCGCAAGAACAAACCCTACAAAGTCAAAGAAAAGCCTCCTCCTTCGGGGTAACGCTCATATTAAAAAAGCGCAGCTCTTCACCTACACCTCCACCCCCCTCTCTTCATCTCCGCCTCTGCAGCACCGCCCCACTCCCACTGCCCCGCCTCATGCTCCCTGTCGCACTCGCGCTCACCCCGCTCCTGCTCCCATCAAATCCCTCCCTCCCCCTCCCAGTGCCACCACCTCCTCCTCCCGTTACCATTACCGCCTCTTCCTCCGACTCGTCCTCCGTCTCATCCTCTATTTGCACTCCCCTCTTCGCCTCGACCCCACCCCCACCAAGTTCTCCGGTCCCTCCATGATTATCTTCCGCCGTACTCTCAGTCTCTTCATCATCAGCATACCCTTCTGCTGGCCCACTTGGCTGTGGCGTAGGTGACGGTGATGGCAAGTACCCTCTCCCCCTCGGTGTCTTCCTCCCTCTCCCTATCTCCACCTCTGCCTCATCCGTCTCATCCTCTGCTTCCTCCTCCCCAGTCGTCCCCGTGACCTCCGCCTGTCCTTCCTGCTCTGCCTCATCAACATCATATACCACTTCACCTTCCGGTGTCATTCTGGTCTTCCTCTCCTTCTTCATACCCTGAACCTCTCCTGCCTTGCCTTCCTCCTCTTTCTTCTTCCCTCCCAGAGCCAAGGCCTCTCCAGGTGCAGGTAATGGAGCCATTGCGGCAACAAGAACCCACCAGACGAGCACTGCACATACAGCCTCGATGAACCAGAAAGTAGTGATGAAGATGCTTGCTGCGGTGAGGCGGTAGTTGTACATAATTCCTCTAAGCCCACCAAGTCGTGCCGAGAAGCGTACGATAGCAGAATACGTCTGGACTCGTTCGGCAAGGATGGTTAGTTTGAGGGACTCTGGAGTCTGTGCGCGTGACGGGAATGAGACCCGTTGGAGAAGCGGGATGGTGAGTTTTTCTTCCTCACGGGAGAGGGAAAAGATCAATAGTGGCGCGCGAAGGGCTGTGTTGATAAGATTTGTGAAGGGAGAGCGGTATGTCAGGATCGCAGGGCGGCGAGCACGGTGAAGGGTTGTCCTAGTGGGGGCAGGAGGAATGCCAGATTCTGATTTGCTCGTAGTCTGCGCTGGGGGCTGAGGAGAGGATAGAAGATCAAGGTCCACCATGAAGTTCCCGAGGTCACGATTGAGAGGGGAGGTGGGAAGTATAAGTGTAACTTCAACATCGTAAGGCTGATTGGGAATAAGATCTCCTGGGACGAGTTGGGCAATGCCGGTAGGAAAGTCTGCCTGTGATCCGGTGGGCTTGCGTCTGTTCAAGCAATCCTCATGTTAGCACATCGGTAGTAACCTCAATATACTCCATATTGTAGCTCCTCTAGTCTGCATAATGAACTCACCCTCCTCCCCCATACACCACCCCAGAGCCCAAACTATACGGAACCCCCCCTCCCTCTGCAGGTATCCACCCATACTCCAGAAAAACCTCCCTCTCGACTCCGATCCTTGGTATGAAATTTATGTAGAAAAGTATATACGATAATGTCGCTACTCCGAGGAGAAATGCCGCGCCGAGGGAGAATAGGAGAGTGGTGATATATGCGCGCTGAGCGCGGGGAGAGCGAAGTGGGCGAAGTGGGGTTAGAAGGACGTTTTTTAGCGGTTCCAACGGTGGGGATGTTAGCTTGCGCTTGGGGGAGAGGGGCGGAGAGATGCCTTACTCCAACTGCAGAGCCCATGATTGCTTATGAGGTGAAGTTTGCCAGTAGAATGGAGTGTTAGATTGTTCGAAGCTCTGTTATGCCCCTATGGTCCTGAATTTCTCGAATTTCTTCTGCTTTAGAGTCCTCTCCGTGCTATTTGCTCCTCTCGAGATCTTCGTGTAGGAATCCGCCTCTTTCTGATTCTATTACAAGTCACTGTCTAAACCTTCCAACACTTTTGTAACCTGGCCCGACTTCCCAAGGTGTCTCTTCCACTCTCCTTGCCCGTTATATCCGTATGGTATCTGGAAAAAATCCCAGTCAGCCCTTCACGTGCACGAAAACTCCGTATTGTACTTTCCTGGGTTTGTAGTAGTCGAGTTACTTCTTCCAAATCTTTAGGAATCCGCCGCACCCGTCCCACAATCTCCCCAATCAATTACCGGTGTAGTCCCCGCTTGCGAGAATATTCCCTGCTATCCGCTGTCAACGTTTCCAAATCCTTCAGCAGCTCCAATATCAGTGTTTGGTCCTGCGCTTCAAGCTCAAAGTAATTGAGGAAGCAAGCCAAATGTGTTGGGGTAGAGGTTTGCCCTTTTACCTCCTCTTAGCAAACTCAAGTATCGAATATAGATGGTATACTCACTATTTCTCCACTTCCCGAGATACCCAGCCTTTATATATCATTGCATGTATCGACCAAACAACTCTGCGATTTGCGCAAATAAATCGCTCCGCAGATCCAGACACATCACATCATGCCGCGTTACCGCGCGGGGGAGGGGTACCGGAACCATTATGCCACACCACAGTTGACGTTGACGTTAGCATGTGATACGTAAAATCGGATCGAGCTTAACTCTGTGTGACACGAGGTTTACGGTTTATCAATAGGTACCAGCAGCTACACAAAATTGAGCTACACCGGGCAGGGCCTCCTGAAAGATCTTGCAAAACCAGATAATTTCCTCGCTATTCAATCATATATCCATCATTTGATCAATTCGGTCTCAAACGCTGCTGTTTAGCAGTTTCATGTTTGCCCTTCCAGTTTCCCGCAAGCCAGATAATCAGCTCAACTCTCTTCATAGTAGTGCAAGCAGTACACGATTGTAAACATTGATACAATATACATTACTGAATATTATCATTAATGACACATAAACCCGTCTTCCTGCAAACAGACCACAGCACAGGAGAAAACAAAAGGACACAACCCTTCGCTCATCATAATACCATCATACCTCCTGTCCCCTTTCCACACGCCAAATCCGTCAGTTCGTATTGACAACAACCCACAACATTGTTCCGTGCTGGCATGTGACGAGTTTCCTTGACTGAAGGAACCTCCGACATCCCTTTGTGCATACATTCCTAACAGCTGGTATTACTATTATGCAGAATTCTGACGATACTTTACCTCCCTGGCGCTGAATATAATGTAGGAAAACTCCAGGTTATCTTCCAAATGTCGCCATATAAACGTTGATCCACAGAATGTAAATATACAAAGACAAGTATCACCATCTCATCCTCTTCATTGAGTATTATCGTTCTCTTACTTCTTTCTTGTCTTCTTCATGCCATACTTAAAATCCTCCAGTTACTCGTCATCTAGTATCGAGCTCGCCAGAGACCCAAAGAACGGAACTTCGCACCGGTCGAGAGTGTCCGCTATAATAATGACAAAAAACGTAAGAACATGCTGCAACACAGTCATATGACAGAGTGTGAATACCATCTCGATAGGCATTCATAGCCAAGTAACCTATCAATCCCAGATCAACCGCGAGTAAAGTATACGATATAAACGGCGAGAAGGAAAAGATGAAATGTAGAATCTGGTGGGAAAAATTTGAAGTCACATTTTAGCTTGGCTTGTTGATGAATTTGTATCAAGGAAGGAAGACGAACAACTAGGAATGTGAATAGTAACGAGGACTGCCATGCATGGAACCTATATCCAGTCAGCAAATATGTCTATGCAACCCTGCAATATATTAACAATTCAAAGAGAGAACCTACCGAACATAGTCGCTCTTGTGCTCAAGAATGAGAAGCAAAACTCCACCCGCAGGCGGTAGTAGCAGGTATGCCATCATAGCCTCATAGTCTAACCTGTAGTCCCTCACCAATTCTCACATGCACCATGCCTCATTAGCTTTCACTTTCCATCTCATCCATCAACCCAACCTCCCTAACCCCACCATTTCCGAAATAGAACTCCGAACGCACCTAAGCGGTAAACTTGTCTCAAAATGCTCCACCATCTCTCTCGAATTCCCGAAACCACTCAGATTAACTCCAAATCCCCCTCCTCCCGCTCCTCCTCCTCCTCCTCCTCCCCCTCCTCCTGCATTGCTCCATCCACTAGGACTTGTCGCGCGGCCATTATTATTCCAAGGGTTGTACGACTGGTTATGTGTAGGTAATATCGGCGGTGGTGTTGAGGTTACTTTGGGCGTATAAGAGGGAGATGAGCGTGGGGGTGTGAACGGCCGGTTCAGGTTCAGAGATCTGCGGACCGCCTCGGGAGGCGATGACTGGTATGGAGCAAAGTCCATTTGTATGGGAGTAGGGGAGTCAAGCGCCTTGTGAAGTTTGGTACACTCTGGATCCTGTCGTGAAAGAGCTATGGAGAATGAGTGTCAGTAGGAAATAAAGTTTGCAGCGAGAGGGACATGGAAGCTTCGAAACTATGTACTTTAAGCGTTGACTGTACAGTGCTTGATTGATTTCGGCGCTGGCTTCCTAGAGTGCAATGATGAGCTATTTGACCAGCAGCGGGTTGCAGCGAGAGTATTTAGTTCATCAGGTGTATGACAAGCTACGAGAAATAGTCTCGAGACAAGTTTAAGATGTGTATCAGGCGAGGATGTCGACCATGAAGTAATTCTTAGTGCTGTCTTGCAAGCTTGCACGTTGAAGTTGAAGCTGCGCTGAGCTGATCCTGGACAGAAGAGGAAACGTCTTGCTGTTTATGTCCACATCTACTTATGCATGCGCTCTCACGTAGATCTGCCTCTATGGAGACAGGTGGATAGGTGCATGCTGCACGGCGGTGCATTTCGTGCATATCCATTTTCAGTCTCGAACCATATTATTCTTTCCTTTTGGGACTGTGTTTTCTGATTCTTTGCGCAGCGGCGACCTTCGCAACTCACAGGGCCCTGTTTCGGCCACACTCACTTGACCTTCTGCTGTGACAGGGTCCAGGGTCACGACCTTGCTTGGCGGGGCAGCTTGCGGGGAGAGGGGTATCATATGGTAGGAGAGAAGTGCACCAGTGGGGCTGCGAAAAGGAGGACTCATATGCATAGCGGCCAGCAGGAGGAGGAGAAGTACGCAGGCGGCGTGCTAACAGGGTATATCCGATCACCGCAGTAACTGAACAGGGAGCGACGGTTGCTATGTTTTGCATCGCCTTTGTTTACGCTTGGCTCCGCGATGCCAAATCACATCTTATCAACTAGCCCCTCTCCTCGAGCACAATCAGCCCTACAGCACAGGGCCCGCAAAAATACAACAGGCGGACTAACGAGAGCAACAGCATCCCCGATACCCAGCTCCAACTCTCCCACTCGCAACGCGCCAGTAGTCCTCTCGCCATAGCGCCTGTGCACAATGTCACAGAACGACAACTTATATAGCGCTTTCAAGCGGCCGCGGGAAGTACGCCTCCATGTCCCAGCACCGCTGACGATGCCTTGTTTGACCCAAGACCGCTTACCAATTCTCCACAGACCATGGCTGGCTTCACCTCTTCAATCCCACAACCTGCCTCCGCATTGCGGAGATCCAACTCAGGCTCCGCCCATCCCCTCTCAATGCCCCCACCCCGCATGTCCATGGCTCCCCGGGGCGCACAAACCGGAAGTTTTCACAACCGGGTATCGTCAGCTGGAACTCCAGATGTGCACACGTCCGCCCTGAAATCCGCCCGAAAATCCTACGCTCCGGGTAGCAGCTCTCTATTACCACCACAGCAACCACCACCCTCGTCTGTCCGAAGATCCAGCTCCTACTCTCGCCCATCTGGAGCGCAGTTCTCTGGAGGTCACTCCTTTTTCTCCCAATCCATCCCCATTTCCGGAGTTGTCAAGGACCCAAGGCCACTCAAGGATCGGAACTGGTTGGCGCGAATTGCGGGGGAAATTTTGGATTATCTTGCTGCCAATAACTTTGAAGCTGAGACAAAACATCAGATCTCTGCGAATTTCCTCAAGTCGCCAACCCAGAAAGATTTTAACATGGTGTTTGAGTATTTATACCATAAACTGGACCCAAACTATCATTTCACAAAGTCAATGGACCAGGAGGTGCTTCCTATCTTGAAAACACTGAGATATCCTTACTCCAGCTCAATCACAAAGTCCGCTCTTGCTGCAGTGGGTGGGGCAAACAGCTGGCCTACATTCCTTGCAATGTTACATTGGCTTCTGGATTTAGTCAGGACTATGGAGCGTGTTGACTCTCCCGAACTTGAGGCCCAGGTTGAGGATGAAATTGGAATTGATATGGGCTCGGACAGGATTATCTTCGATTTCACATCTCGATCGTACCAGTCATGGCTGCAAGGCAGCGATGATGACCAAGAATTTGTGGAAGAGATGGTTGCGGCCTTCGACGAGCGAGTCGCGCGATATGCCAACGATGTAGAGGAGCTTGAACTCCGTAATGAAGAACTGCGCGCCAGGTTGAAAGAGCTTAATCCCGCAAACGATCAAGGCAAAACACCCCTCCAGATTTTAGAGGATCAGCGAAAGATTCTAGAGAAAGATAAAGAAAAGTTTGTTGCATACATCCAGGACATCGAGGGGCGGATTAAGAAGACCTCCACTGCAAACGTGCGGCTGCGCGACAAGCTGCAAGATCTAGACGTTGAACTTACGAATTTGGAGGAGGAGAAGCAAGCGCTACAACGTGCGGTGGACAAGCAGGGGTTATCTCCAGCGGATATTGATAGGATGAACGGAGAGCGACAGAAGCTAGAAACAGGTCTCACACAAACGAGTGCGAGGATCGCGGAATTGAAGGTGAAGGCGGCGGAAAGGGAACAGGATGCTGCTAGCAAACTTGAGTATCTTGAGCGTGCAGTGAGCCGTTACAACACGCTTGCATACCAGATTGGAATTACGCCCCCCAATGCATCCAATGCAGGGGGTAAGGAGTACGAGCTGGTGCTATTCCCGCACAAGGCAGGAATTGCTGGGGCCTCGCTGATGCAGCTAGATGATGATCCTGGAGTAGAAGACCCACGCTTGCTATATGATTCTGTCACAGGATATCAGCCTGCGCAACTCGTGAACCGCGACTTAAGACATGACATCAAGCCTGCGCTTAACAAGCTGAGGCAAGAAATTGGGGACCGGATTCACCAGCTGCAGGAAGAAGGATTCAAGGGACATGAGTTAATTGACCGGGTAACTGAGGCATTGTCTGATCTGAAGGAAGAAGTGGAGACTTTGAAGGCGAGGGTCGCTGCCGCTCAAACGGAATTGGAAGGCATCAAAGAGGTGAGCATCACGTGCCCTTGGTCAACATTGAGTTACCCTCAATGTTGCACCCGGGAACGTGTATTGGCTAACTTTCATGCCAGACCATGACGGCGGAATCCAACGCCTCGAACACCGAGATTGAGAAGCTCGAGCGAGAGCTACAGTCTCTTCGCATTGGTATGAACAGTGGTGTTCTCAGTCTTGATCAGCGCCTGCAAAGTGTCACCATTGAGTATGTATTCCCTCTCTTCGTCATACTTCATTGTAATATGGAAAATACATGATCCTAAGGTCCCATTGTCCTAAAATCTATCAAAACAAACTAATACCCTTTCTAGATACGACCAACTTGAACATGCTGCAGATGCACTCAGGCAAGAACTGCATGGGGAAGTGGAACGCGCATTAAGCGATATAATCAAGTTCAAAGTGCATATACAGGAAGGACTAGGCGAGTATGAGAAACGCCTGGAAGATGAAGTAGCAAATGCATTGAGTGTGATCGATGAATAAATAACATTGCCACTTTACACGCATCTACTTCCACTTCTCTACTCTTCCTGCTGAGTTTAAAGATGAAGTTGAAGTGGAGGGCAATGAGGAAGGCTGTGCTACAGAAGGACCCCTTTTACGTTCACGAGAAATGACGATGACGAAGATACCAGGCGATTATTTTCAGATTATTTCGCCAATATGTAATGTTTGATAACACTGTTTTGTTTCTTCATTAGATGTAATGCTCAGGGACCGTTTACCTTCTATTGGGCGGCTTTCCTTTGTGTTAAGTATGGGCATGGGATGATGTGTTTAAGTTTGGCTACATTCCTTACTCTGGTGTTGTATGCAGGCTGGATTTATGTTTCTTTCTGAGGCCGGTTTCAGATAGACGTTCTTTCTCGTCTTAGGTTTATATGTGTCAGTGAATTCTTAAGTACTTAAGCTCTAGATGTTCATAGCCCTCATTAGTATCACGAACCTTACACCTCGCATTCTAAGCGATGTGTACCGCACTCACGTCACATTTCATAGTTTCATCAAAGGCCACCAACATTCAACTTGAACTTGAATTGAACGCACAGCTAGCCGAGGCGGCTGACCAAGATGACGATCAAGATTCCAGTGATGCAATCTCTACCCTTACACTTCTAATTTCACTAAAGCCAATGTTTGCGGGCAAAAATCGTAATTCTATAGGAAGATGATTGCAAGGCGCAATTAAGGGATGTCGGATAAGGATCCTATATTGCTTACTAGACCAGATCATCGTGATTCTGTGCCAAGAGTCCAACACTTTTGACAAATGCCCATGATATTTGTTGGTGTCCACTGCCGCTCTTGATTTGCTCTTCGAAACGCAACCTAAGGCGGGGAGGAGCCTGGCTCCCAACCCGTTAAATTGCGCGTCGGCGTTGCGATCCCCATTTTTCCTTTTTCCCTCTGATTGATGGCGGACAGGATTATCGATGTCGATATTGGTGACTGTGTTGAGACAACAGGCAGGCAGCACACTGATACACCCACTTACTACTCACGATAGCAGCACAGCAGCGATACACGCTGACCATCATCATAGCACATCAACATCCAGAAAATATCAGAACAGTCACCGCAAGGCCAGGCCGGATCAGAGAAAGAGCCAGAAGGGAGCATAGCCCAGAGATAACGGGTAAAGGAAATACAAAATGCAGGACTAATAGAACTAATAATTTAGAAGAGTTGATATTGGACATGGGCTGGTCATCCGCAGTCAACGCAATGCAGAACAGCGCGACGCAAACGCACCTAGCCCCAGCGCAGCAAAGCTCCCCCGACCAGAGCATGGGTCATACGACATGGTTGAATTTCAATGATAGATGTTCCGTCGCTGTCATGATGGGGGTCTGATTTGGGTCACCGATGCTTTTTTACTCTTACTCACCTTTTCACATATCGTTTGCACTTATCTATTACAGTTATCTCCACAGACCTCTTACCGGTTGCACATCATTATGCGATATCACCAGAAAATGGCTTATGGTTATGGCTTTCTCCATTTTCCTCCCCTACCACTCTGTTCTACAGCACCACTTACGCCAGCGCGGCTGTTGAATTGCATTTACGACTAAAGGACTCAATTGTCTGGCTACCCCCCACAGTCTCGATTCACATCCGACTCACTCTTGCACTCCACGCTTCGAATTTCTGGAGCCTTCAAGTTGGTCTTGAATCCGATGCTGCCCTTTGTTAAGCTAGCCAGGGTTCATTTTTTTTTTTTCATATGAACTTCTCCGACTTGGAGATTTTCTGGGTTGAGGCTTCTGGCTGCTGCTTCTGCTGCTGCGCTGGCTAGCTACGTTAGTTGGAGCCTTACCTTTGGTCGCGGTAAGGCAACGCAAGGCAAGGCAAAGCGAAGCAAGGACCCCCCCTTTTTCCACCCTCCACCACCCAGGCGTCAACCAAGCATGCGTGCGGGGGAACTGAGAGCGAAAAGCCACCTTGCAACAAAGAAACAGAAGGTAGGCTTACAAACAAAGCATATTCACTTCAAGCTTTCAATATCGTGCTCATCTACGGACACACCCCGTCGACGAACAAATTTGCAAACGACGAAAAGGTAGGCTTGTGCCGAGCCTTATTGGTTCTATGTCTTTCTTATTCTTAGACTTGTCATATCTGGCACATTCCAGGCCCCTACCCCTTGTCCTTGCTCCGTGTCCAGCATGTGCAACGATTCAAGGGATTGGCCCTGATGGTGGCGCTTGTGTAGACGCGTCTTACTCACACCTGCGAGAAAACCCAGCCCCCCTTTCCTCGATTCCCATACTCATCCTCTTTACTTCTGAAGATTACTCTTGTTACGACTAACAGACACCAGCAGCCAACCATCACCCTTGGTTTACCTTCCATCCTCGAGCCGCCTGCGGTAAAGATAAAGTGTACCATCAGGCAATACTGGGCATGTGTCTCCTTACTGATTTACGATTTATTGTTGTTGCTGGTTTCTTCATACCATTTCCTTTTCATTTCGACTCATTTCAGCACGGAAAGAGTGCTTCCAACCGATCATGGACATTTTTAACACAAAATGCGAATGGGGGCAACCTCGCTTGTATGCTGCTCTACTGACTTTCTAGGCACTTAGAGCCGGGCGACTGCCAGCACATTGAACTGACTGGGTTTTCTAGGTCTAAAAGACATACAGCGAGCAACATTAAGGGCGAATCCTACTTTATTGCAGGAAAGCCACTCCTTGCGGTCATATTTCTTCTTGGTCCGGACGAAATCGCCTAGCGATGTAAGTATGTGTGTGAAGGTGTGTGTGGGAGGATTTCAGGTGCTCGGGTGGATTTGGGCTCGGCTCGGATTTATCCCTTAGGGGGCTTGACTCTTTTTATCTTTTTTTTTGGTTCCGCAGCTCCAAGTTTCAGAAGTGGCGGCGATCCTGCTTAAGGATAGGCCCATCCTGGTTTAGGAACTGAGGCTCACTAACTTTTTTTTTACCCTTACCCCCTTTTCCCCTACCAGTCAAACGGCAAACTGATTCCTATCCAGTACTATTTTTTTCGCTCCCCGCTCCCCCGACTCTCCCTTACCTCTCTCTCCAACTGCACACAGAAATGATGCGATCACTAACAAAGTTGCTTACCGGACTGGGCGGGCAGAAGATGAGCAGTCAGGCTGTGTCTTTTGCTCTTGAACCACTAACCGCCGCTGCGTCAGTTTTGACCTTTCCTTTTTCCTGTGTTTCTCATCGTCGAGTTGATTTGTCTCTGGCGTTTGTGCTGCATCGCGCATTCGCTCTCTACCACTTTGTGTACTTACTCAATTTTTTTTTTCTTGTAGTGGGCGTGTGGCAGCCTTGTTGGGTTCGGAGCTGGATGTGTATGTGGGTGTGGGTGAGTGGGAATGGGACGCGGTCGGAGCGGGTGGGTGTAGTGGCGGCAAATCATATTGGCCGCGGCAACCTTGTCGTGCTGCTAGCCCGTAAATAGGGGCTGCGTTAGCTGCAGCTAGCTCGGGCGCCACCTTTTGAGTCACTCTGCGCGCAAAAAGTACAAATACCCCCCATCGCCCACCTTTCCAACATGACTCTTGAGAGCTTGGCATTTTTCTCTCTTCCTTTGCTTTTCTCTCCACCCACACGCAACTTACACCACCCACATCCATC
Organism: Kalaharituber pfeilii; assembly: GCA_015179045.1. Lineage (NCBI taxonomy): Eukaryota > Fungi > Ascomycota > Pezizomycetes > Pezizales > Pezizaceae > Kalaharituber > Kalaharituber pfeilii. Next base: position 43,144 of record WHUZ01000055.1, on the reverse strand, counting down.
ACATTCTGACCACAGGGAACACCACTGGTGCTTACGCATTTTTTGCATCACAAGTGCCATTCTTCTCATATTATCTCATCATCCTCATCCCCTACAGGTCAGGTGATCTACGTCTTCTGTACAGAAGATACCTCACGACAGAGTCTACACACCAGACCACACAGAGTGAAGGCACTGCCCTGTACCTTCCTCGCTCCGTTCATTTTCACAACATCCTCATTCCTCTGCTACTCCTAGATAGCACAAGTTAATCTACTATTTCTCACTCTCACCACCCATCTCTTACGTCGGGGAGGCATTTGCTTGTTCTTCTCCGCTGCGGTGACCTGTCAAATATAGTGCTTTCTCGCTTTGAAGAGTCTTCATCAAGGCATCTTCTGAATTCAATCTCTCTTTTTCGCTGACCGGTCCTCTTGCCTTTTTAACTCGTTTGACTGTTGATATCCGCTCCGTCCACGTCGATCTGAGTTTGACTTTCGGCCAATAAGAGAAAAAAGAAGCTAAAATCGAAGTCATGGCCTCTATGGAATCTCTGCGAACACATCCACAGAATGCTTTGCAGGCTAAGGCTTTCACCTCCCCTGCTTCCCTCTCCTTTCCGGGAGGTGCTGGCGATTTGACTCCTCCAACGGATAATGGCGTTTCAAAAAGTGGCACGACTGGTTACCAGCTGCAAGGTCAAGATTCATCGTCCACTTCAGCTGCCAATGTGGTTACACCAGCAACACCGGCTGCTACTCCAGGAGGCGGGACTGGTGTAAGTGGTATCGTACCGACCTTGCAGTAAGTTTCCCTCTCTTCAATGATTATAAGTTTTTATTTCATATATTAAGACATGCAAAAGAAACATTGTTGCAACCGTCAACTTGGATTGTCGCTTGGATCTCAAGACGATTGCATTGCATGCACGAAATGCAGAGTACAACCCAAAGGTACTATAATATCATTTGGTATTGTTTCACTTGCATACAGGAGGGCTTATTACTATCATTTAGCGTTTCGCCGCTGTGATCATGCGTATTCGTGAACCCAAGACAACCGCACTTATCTTCGCCTCGGGTAAGATGGTCGTCACAGGTGCAAAGTCGGAAGACGATTCGAAACTGGCTTCTCGAAAATACGCGCGAATCATACAAAAGCTCGGCTTTAACGCAAAATTCACGGACTTTAAAATACAGAATATTGTTGGTTCTTGCGACATCAAGTTCCCCATCCGGCTGGAGGGTCTTGCATCTAAGCATCACCATTACAGCTCTTACGAGCCTGAGCTATTCCCTGGGTTGATTTACAGGATGATGAAGCCTAAGATTGTTCTTTTGATCTTCGTTTCTGGCAAGATTGTCTTGACTGGAGCGAAAGTTCGAGAGGAGATTTACCAAGCCTTCGAAATGATATACCCTGTGCTTTCAGGTAAGAATCACTTAGTTCTTTACCATCCTAGTAACTTCTACTAATATTGTATTCAGACTTCCGCAAGGTCTAGATAGAAGAATTCAGGGTTTGGCCAGACGTTGCCTTTCGATGTCTGGTCGTGTATTATTATTCAATTCTTACGCCGTTCACGACAAACTGGGTTCTGGGATTAGAAGACGGTGCACATCTCTATGAGCCCGATTAACTACCGAGTCGCCCATATTACTCGAGTTTGTTTCCTTTCTGTTACAATAATTTGCATCGAGGTGTTGCGTGTTGCATTTGGGTCTTTTCAATATTCAGGAATAGGGTTTCTTTACTTTTTTCCTTTTTGCCGTTCACAACGGGAGCATTGCACTAGAGCTTTCCTAAGTTTCTTGTCAATTGTTTTTCGTTGATATAATGTTACGGGGCCTTTTTTTTTTTTTTTTTTTTTTTTTTTTTTTTTTTTATCCGGGTGCTTACAAGGTTGGGCTGGCAGTTGTGGTTTTTTTTTAAAAAAAAAATTTTTTTACCACAGTCTTATCTTTCTGCGTCCTTGATGGGTTGGTAGCAGACCTGCATCGGGTGTCTGGGAAAGAGTTCATCAATCGCAGCCGCGTTTGCGTGGAGTTGATTCTTGGCATTGCCACACATTTGCACATTGAAGAAAAGAATGTTGCTCGGGGATTCGGGTATGCATTGGGATGCGGTGTTCGCAGTGTTCACTGCAAAGAAAAAAACATTTTCTCGCTTTCTCTTTTTGCGTCCATACTCTTGCAACTATTTACTTCCCCAGCGAAGCAATACCTCAGCTGATCAGCTGGATAAGCTTATTATTTCATATTCCTCTTCCCATTACTCCCATCTTATGTCCAGCTCTCTTTCCTCTCCCTTGTCACCATTGCGCATATATACATCTTGTTTCCTCGGTTTTTCCTTCTTTGCTGAGTTTTTCTTCCTGAGAAAGATCTTGCGTCCAGGAGTTAAATTTAAAGGGAAGGAAACATGGTTTGCTTTGTGTGCTTCTGGGTCTGGGAATCGTGGTTGGGTTTTGGATTTCGAGGCTGATAACCGTCTGTTACCGTGCTTGAGCTTACAGATTGGGAGGAGAAGGTTATTGGGAAGGCGGAATGGACTGAACGTGGAAGATTTACTTGTTGGCAGGCATCGCACATCTGCTCTCGGTCTTTCAATATTCGTTTCCAGGATGTTGTACTTGTAGGGAAGGAGGTAGAACTACCTTTTCTGCTTACTTGGAATGGAGATGGAGTTGAGAGCTGGATAAACGATGGATGTGAACATACTAAATGCATAGAAAATAGCTTGAGATGTGAGTGCTTAGGGTCTAAGGGGGAACGAAACACAGCAAAAAATCCTAAAAACACGAAATAAAAAGACGAATAACCTGGAAAAGTCCGAGTGTATGATGGTGCAAATGAAGAAGAATACTGTTCCTACGTGAGGTTATCCTAAGTTCTTCTGTATACCTTCTTAGGCTGCTGTACTGGGGTTTGGGATTCACAGCGTTTGCTATCATATTTTTGTTATTATGTTCTCAGTCCTACGTTTTATGAGAAGTAAAAAGTAAACTGTATTTAATTTAATACCAATGGTCCCTATATTTTTGAAAGCAGGAAGACGAATACCATCCTCGTGCTCTTATTCCTCCTTAGGACAACATGATGCTCCCTGCCATAGGCTCATAGCCTGTATGCAGGGTAACGTTATCAGAAAAAAAAAAAAAAATTGCAAATCCATCCCAGTAGATTCGGCTTACAAAATTCGATACAATTCCTAAGCCAGAAAGAGACTAATTCCTTGTCCACTTAAGCTTAAACATCACACCAGCCTAATCGAATAGTGCGGTGCGGTATCATATTGTGGCCTTTGCTGGAAAGCCCTCTATCATAGCTCCGATGTCCCTTCTAATGTGGCGACTTGACGGTCAAGTGGTTTCCGAATGTTGGATTGGGCATTGTCCGGATCTAGACTAACAAAAATCAAGCGTCTGGCCCTATGTGCCATCAACATTTAGTGACGGGAGGGGCCTTAGCGGTGGCAGACAAAGAAAGCAAGTCAAGCCTTGCACATAGTGGAGCTAATTCGACCGATATCACCAAGGAAGCGTGCCCGAGCCCTCGTAGGAGGGGGGTTGTCGAGATTAACATGAATACGTAGTACGTAATGGTGCATGAAGCTAGTTCGTTAGCTCGCCTTTATTTCCAACCCCAAATTGAAGGTTCAAACTGTTAGCTTGAGTGGTTATCATTACCTCACCAACGACTGGATTCGTTTAATCAAGGCGACGTAGCGACGTCCATACGTATGTACGACATACCTCTTTCCGTCCGATATTTACTTTGTCAATATTATGTCCTTAACCAGTTCACATGGGCCGCGCACAACCCTCAAATGACTGGCTGCACGAGATGTGAACGGCAATTTATCTTCTCCCAATGCTTCTTCCTTCCTTTTTCGGGTATTGAAGGACAGAGGAGAAGACCCTGCAGATTCGATTATGTGTATGTTATGTATGTCTATGTTATATATCGTATTTGCAGTGCGCTATTCTTCTGAATGTCCATGTGCGCTGCCTGTAATTTTGCAGTTAAATTGCATTGGCAGAATACGCTTCTTGCATATGCGCGAGACAACAGGGAAGGAAAGGGCTAGTATGGACAGCTGGATATTTGGTCAGGTCCACTTTATAATGTTGAAATTGAAAGCGGCATCCCTAGTAGGGGTACAGTAGTATGCAATTGTGATTTTAATTGTCATGCCATTGGATAGGTATGGCTAGTCTCGTGAGGCATGGCGTGATCATAATGAGACGTTGAATAAGAACATGTAATTTTGTCTACCTGGATAATAGCTGTTACGCTCAATATGTGGAGTGCCACTTATGAAGTAATGTCAATTCATCACTTCCATTCTTTATTTCCAGCTTGAATACTAGCCTGTTGATCTTGGGTATCAATAATGAGTCGTTACCCCGCCATCCCCATATCACTCCTACAGTACCCCGCTTCACCCCATCTCCGAATGCGAGCCAAATTGCAATCTTTGGAGTGTGCAACTAACTAAGAGAATATGTGCGAATTCAGCAGAACTGTTATCGTCCACGGATGGGAGTGAATGGCACATGGACCACCCCGCACCACTAATTTGTACACTGCGGCTTGCAGTGTTTCATATTCCTCCACGATAGAGCGGGAATTGCCGGGTGGGCTTGATACCTGATGGTTTCACCTCACTTCACCTACATCCGAAAAAATCCCAATATTGCACCAACCATTTCATGACGAACCGCTTGAAGAATCTTTGCCGGAGGCGGGGGCTGCATGCTACAGCAGGATGTGGCGTGTTTGTGATATAAAGGAAGGAGGGGTAAGTATGATGCAGGAATTCACTGAGGGGTGACAACGAGGGTCCGGAAAGTAGGAGGAGCATGTGATCATCCTTGGTAGGCATATCTGTTAGTGAGCTGGTGAGTGAAGTGGTGAGTTTCACATATCGAGGTTGGGTTCCGGATTGATTATGTATGTATATGAAAGAAGTTTCAAGTTGGCATTAGCTTTATAGCAGTGCACTGGGATAGGCGGCGGAGAGGTTCAGGCGACAGCTATAGTCGGAAATCCTTGTGAGAGCAAGAAGAATGGGAGAGAAGATGAGGTAAGCACAACCTATGAAATGAGATGAGACGCGCGACGGAGCAACATACCTTACGCACAAGGCGGGGAGCCGTGATGGGCGCCTACTCATGCTTCTAAGTACTAACAACTTCTTATACTCAAGCACATCATTGCCTTACACAGTCCCCAGGTGCCATCCCGTTCCGAGCATATGAAGTTGCAATTGTGAGAGGCTCAATTGTGGGATTTGTGGTCACGTCTCTATGCTGGAGTGGAACCAGCCATCTTTCGAGCATGCATCTCGATCACTTTCCAACAACATACAAAAGCAACCCCCACAGTGCAGCATGATTCGCAACTTCTCCTCAAACATGGCCGTTGGCTCAACAATACACATCAATGTACTCTACCTGTCTTCGGCATGGTAACGTCAAATCCCATCTTCTTACTCCACACCCTTGCAAGCTGCGCCGTAGCCGATCAGACTGGGATGTGACCTGGCAGGGCATAGCCTCGGCAAATTTCGAAGCCGTTGATACTAAGAAAAAGTGCCGTATGCAAATTCCTTGCGAAACTGCTTGAATCAATCAATCGATCGTGGCCAATACACTGACCTTCCACGAAATACGAGACACGGAGCGTTTACTCCTTGGCCACATTCTGGTATTTACTTTGTGGGAGGGTGTTGAGACATAAACAATATTCTAACTGCAATCAAGACTGCAATAGCATACCATGGTGTACGGGTATTCCGCAGCCTCTTCAGAGCGCAAATATGCCTCCATAGTCATCATTGGTTCTGGCGTGTTTGGATGTATACACCCGCTTCACTTTTTCCGACATCAATATGCATCTAACTTTCATCAATAGTGACAACCGCCCTGTCCCTTTCCTTAAATAACTCTAGTCTCCCTCCTCACCTCCGCCGCAAGATCACACTCATTGATAGATCCACATTCCCATCCCCAGATAGCTCCAGCATCGATTCCTCCCGAATCGTCCGCGCCGACTACAAGGACCCGGACTATGCTGCACTATGCATCTCTGCACAGGCTCAATGGCGCTCTGGTACTGGCGTTTGGGCTGGTTTAGGTGACGAACGCAGGTATTCCCAAAGTGGACTGGTGCTTGTTTCAAACGCTGAAGCGAAAGAAGGGGAAGATGGTGGAAGAGATTATGTCAGAAAGAGTATGGAGAATGTGAAGAGGCTATTGTGTCAGTATGGAGAGGCGAGCGAAGATAATTTGGCATATGTAATACAGGAATTGGCTAGCAGGGAGGAAATTGAAAAGGTCTGCGCAGCCACTGGCGGAGCTACAGGGGAAGTGGGCTACGTGAATTGGCTGAGTGGATGGGTAGATGCTCAAGCTGCCATGAAATTCGTCCGGGCGCGGTGCCAGGAACAGGGGGACATAGACTTTCTGACTGGGGAAGTGATCCAATTTGTGGAGAGAGCTGATGATGGGCCCGTCGGTGAGGGGAAAGTGGTGGAAGGCGTCAGGCTGAGGGGGGGCGAGGAGGTACGAGGAGACTTGATAGTGTTGGCGACAGGAGCATGGACACCTGGATTAATTGATTTAACTGGAAGAGCGACGAGCACGGGGCAGGTATTGGGATATGTTAGGATTACGAACGAGGAGGAGGAACGATACAAGGATATACCAGTAATACTCAATTTGTCGAATGGTAAGTACTGCTGATCTAATTTCCATCCTCTGACTTTTGATCCAAGCCACACAGTATTGATGAGAACAAAATGCAGGCTTATTCATCATTCCTCCAAAAGATGGGATCCTCAAAATTGCTCGGCACGCAGTTGGCTATATCAATACCCAGTCCATTACTTTTGCAACTCACGATAACGACGCTAATAATGCTCGTCAAGTTTCTATTCCTCGTACTCATTTAACAACGCCTGCTTCTACTAGGATCCCTTCTGAAGGAGAATCCGCCTTACGCTTAGGGCTTCGCGAAATGGTCCCTGCACTTGGTGATCGCCCTTTTGAGCGAACTCGAATATGTTGGTACACCGATACTCCCACAGGAGATTTCATTGTCGATCATGTCCCTGGGCGCAGGGGGCTTTTTGTGGCTACAGGTGGAAGCGGACACGCCTTCAAGTTCTTGCCAGTATTAGGGGACGTGATAGTAGGAATTATATGTGGCGATGAGAAAGCGGCGGGTAGGTGGAGGGAGAAGTGGAGATGGAGGACCTTGCCAGGAAAGAAGCCCAAAGATGTCATAACCAAGGATGGGAGCCGAGCCGGGATGGCACAGATGGAATTGGACTCTCTATTTGGCCATCAGGGCCCTAATAACCAGGAAGCATTGGAGGCAAAACTCTGAGTTTGTACGAGAGCGAGTGTCATCTGACTGAACTGCAGGATTCAAGTGCAATATACAGGCTAGCTTTGGTAATTACTCACCTACTGCTGTTTGTCAGCAGTCTCGGTCTTCTGATTCCCTGGACGCCAAATATCCTCATAATCAGGTTCCTACGGTGAACATTCTGAATAGAATACACTGTTGGCTGCTCTATAAGTTGCTGCATAGAGTTCACGTCAGAAAAACTGAATACAGTTGAAATGCTGCGGCTCAAATTATTTTTCGGAGTATTGCGTGGTAGATTAGTGAACTAACGTCCGTCGGGGTGGGATTATCTAGTACTGATACCCATAGTTCTTGTTGCATGTTCCTATGCAACTAAGCTATGTATCCATAAATAGTGATGTTTAAATCCGTATTCACGGCATCCACTCGCAAGGTCACAACCTTCTAGGAAAGTCTTAGCGCTAGACTTCTCTACTGCTGGAGCCTCCTTATTGCACGATGTATGCTTTGTGCAGGCAACGTCTACCGTGCTCCGCCGGCCAGTCCAGAGATTCCCGAGCTCAATCTCTTGCAGCGTGCAATAGCTCATCGAGGACCCAAGTAGGTGACCGTGGTTGGCAGGGCAGGCGCGGGTTTAGTATCACAAATTGTAGCCTATGAAGTACTTCTGGGATCAGTTCCAAATCCACTTGCAAGACGAATCTACTTTGCATTAAAGTATAAAAAGTCGGGTCAATGTATGATGATGTGAGACGCTGTGGAGAATGGAGTATCTTGGAATACTGTTGATATATAAACGCCAATATCTACCCTTCCTTTCAGTAGTTTCAAGTTCTGATTACCGAGACTCTATAGCCTCAATTGAACAGTGTACTTATAAGGTGCTGGGGTAATGACTACTTCACTCAAACAGATTATCCTCCAAGCTGAGCACAAAGAGCTGCGCACTTATTATCATTGATGGACAGAATGGGGACATTCGAGAAAGCGAATGTTGAGCAATTAGAAGCAAAAGTTGTACGTTGCTGGGACACCAATTTCGTACCTGGAGCACAGCGGCCTGAGATATTGACCAGTTTGATGCGAAATTGTGTTACATAAAAAATCTGTGAGTGAATTGGTAAGGATGGAATTGGAGAGTTACTTGAAGGAGAAGAGAATCAAGTGTATTGCTGTTGTGGGGATAAGATGGTGAGCGGATCCCTAAGAAACAAAAACTATCCCGAAATACCATCTACGGCATTTGTATCTTACGCTCGATGAAATTACTTGTGAACATTCACTTGTGGTAATACGTATAGGCATGATTGGAAGTTCGAAGTCAGGATATGAGCAAGGGTTCAATGTGACTATACTGAGGGATGTGGTCGGGGATAGAAATGTGCCCAGACAACGGCGGAAGCTTTTGGTTTTAATCACACTCGTGGGACAGAGAATGCTACAGTTACAATAGTGAATGCGGAGAATATAGCCAAAAGCGTAGATGTGAGCAGGTGAGGAGGTGAGGAGGGGTGGAGGATGGCATGGGGAAAAGTTTCCCTACAGTTAACGAGACTGTTTACATTCTCCGTACATACATGTTCTTCCCATTCCCTTCTAGATCATATATCGCTTAAAGGCACATAATAGAATGCAGTTCTCTTTCAGCAAGATGATAACATCGGTAACTTCAAGTGTGGAGGGGGGCCAAACATGAACAGAGCTAGCTAACATGCATGACAAGTCCACAGAATAGGATAACTGAGATCAAATTTGGCTCAATTGGAACAATACTCTCATATCCTGTTTATGGATGCTTTTATAGATTATCATCTGGTGTATTGGCCTGTCGTTTACTTGTGAACATATATTTGCTTTCATCATTTGGTTTGATTTGGTGCGCAGGCTTACCTTCCGGGGTTGTGCTGCTCATGTGACTTGCACAACAATTTGACTGTTTCTTCAAAAGCAGCAGTGTAACTTCACACCAATCCATCTTTCACCAAGAGCAACACCAATCCGCCCAGCACCCCAATGCCGCCTTCATTTCCCAATTCTTCCAAACAGAAGACTCTTGTAAAACAAAAGCAGTACGTATAATATCCCTCAGAGCTCTTCAGTCATCTATGAGTTTGCGCATTAGCTTGTACCCCCCGTTAGAGATCACCATTCTCCCTCTACTCCTCCCGGGTATACCCTCCTTTTAAGTTCACCTTTCTCTTTCTTCCGGAATTTCCTCTAGCAATTAGAGTGGTGATGTATCATTGCTAACGTACGTAGGCCTTTTTTACCCAACTCTCCAGTACAGGCAGCAGATCTCAAGCCCAAGATAATACCAAAGAGACCATACTTTCTTGTTGGTCTTGCTCTATACGGCGGTATCATCACCGCCTATGGGACCTACCTCATTTTTTCATTGAATAAGGTACCCGAGCCTCAAGCTCAAGCTGCGGATATCCAGGCGCAAGGTGACCTGTCTCATGTATATGACCGTATCGCAAAGACCTATGACTCAAACATCAAATGGAGTGAATTTTGGATGGGCATGCCCTTGCTTAGAAGGTCATTGGCAAGAAGGATGAAGGTAAGCTCGTGGTTATACATCTCTTATGCCTACTGTTGCAACTTCCGAAATGGTTGCGATATGGAAATGAGGCTCATGGTTCCGCATAGGGCGATGTATTAGAGGTTTCCGCTGGCACAGGAAGAAACATCAAATACTATCCCATCAATAGGTGTAATAGTATTACGTTTGTTGATACAAATGCAAGCATGCTAGACCAGGCCCGAAAGAACTTCAGAGGTTTGTCATAACCAATTTCGGAGATGCGCCATTAGGCTGATCATGTGACCTGATATTTAGAACGGTATCCCCAGTACAGGAGCGCCAGGTTCATATTACAAGATGCGGAGGCTCCCTTGTACTCCCCATCCGGCCAAGGGTACGACACAGTAGTCCAGACGATGGGCTTGTGTTCCCACCACTCCCCGGTCCGACTATTGAAGAACCTCGAGTCACTGTGTAAGAAGGATGGTGGGAAGATAATACTCCTCGAGCATGGACGGTCGTACTACGATTGGCTGAATAGAATCCTGGACTACGCAGCGCCTTCGCATGCTGAGACGTGGGGATGTTGGTACGATTTGACTTGCTGATCGTGGTCATTGCGCTTTTCTAACTAAAGTTTAGGTGGAACCGTGATATTGAAGGAATATTAAAAGATAGTGGTTTGAAAGTGGATAAGATATCTAGATACCACTTTGGCACAACATATTGGATTGAGGCAACACCAAGACAACAGGAATGATATGGTTACGTCGAGGTCTATTATTTGGTGCGTTTCCAAAACTTCCTGGGGGGCACGATCCAGCCCGACACTCTGACATATCTCCGATTATAGACATCATCATGAGACGTGGGCTGTATTCTAATTTATCGCTTTCATTTGAGTCAACAGATGGTGCTTGAAATAATCTTGTTGACAAATTCGGTTAGGGTAGTCACATGAATAACCATGAAAACTACCCCCATTCGCTAACTCTCCCTAATTGGAGTAAAAAACGCTTTGGCCATTTACATCAACAACAGATTCCTGATAACTTGTGATAACAACAAAGAGTTGGGCTAATGCCTTATTTGGTCGAACTTTTGATATTTCAAGTAGTTTGCTAGGCGCATGCACTTACGACGTCAGGAATGTGACAAGCTGGAACATACCTAGTGAGTCGCACGGTTTTACTTCAAGCGACTAACACTAATACAATTCAGGTGGCAACCATGCGATTCAGAAGACATACCCAGCATGACTCCTTGCCCCGCTAACTTGCACTCTGACATCGCGGATTTCATTTGCCGTTGTCGTTTGCGCCTGTTCTTTCCGGCTGTTTTCCAAGTAAAGTAAGCAGAGTTGTCTGGAGGGTTGCCCAGCCCGCATCACCTTCCCCCTCCTCTTCCTCCAACACTGAACTTCCCTCTGATTAGCGACCTATGGTATTGAAGAAATTTACAAGAAAACATAGCGCTTCATCCTCCTATTCTATTATTGATTTCCTTTCTAATTTTTGTTGGCCACTTTGTGTTTTATTCAAACAAACTGTTGGCTGTTGAATCTGCCTGTCTCACCACTTCAACTTTTATCCGATAAAGCTTTTTTATTTTTCGTTGCTACGCTACTCTTCTCCGACAATATCTTTTTCGCTCTCTCAAAACATAAGATAGTGATCCAATCCCGCACAACAAGGATACGGACTACATTCGCTATCTTCACATCGACGCTCACAAACAATTCATTCTTCAATGCCGTACAATACTCGCCGGAAATCATTGTCATTACCATCTCTGGGAATACAACTACCAAATGGGTCGCGAGTTCGGGATAGGCAAGGCTCTACAGTGAGCGAACAACCTCCACAGAAGAAATTTAAGAGAATACATTCGCTGCCCACTCTTGGGACTACGACACCGCCTCCCTCACCCCCTCCTGAAGGTGGAATAAATCATGAAGGAATTAATGATGATATTGTATCAGCGGTAATAGATGTTCTGGAGAAGACAGGCAATAGGCCGCACACTGTTAAGGAGTTGGCGGCATTATTGTCGCCCATGTTAGGAATTGTAGAAAAGTAAGTTGTTATCCCTTGTTTGTACAAAAGTGTTAGCATTTTGTTACTGACTACATTTGACGCTGCAGTTCTGCGAATCCACATGCAATCATATCATCACGCTTGAACGCATATTTGAAGCGGGGCTTTTCTCCATCCAATCCTTGTCTGTTGGCAAAGGAACTCATCACCTGCCATCCAAGGCGAATATATTTTTATTTGACCACATGTGCTGCACAGCCAATACCGGAACATGAAACTTTGCCTGTGATGCCACCTCGGCGTAGTGTCATTTCGCCAGTGTCTGATGATGAGGAGATGCGCAGAAGAATTCAGTTGTCTCCCAGCCCCGAAGTCGATCTTTCATCGCCAGAGTTTGACGATGATGTGAGCCCTCCGTCTCCTGTTGACTCTAATATAGGGTACCACCACCATCATCATGGGGGCGTTGGGTTGTTTCCGCGCGATAGAACCCTGACTCCAATTGACCACCGCAGGAATCAATTATCCTCCACGCCCATGGAAGGCGACGAACAGGAATTTACGCAATCTGCGATTCAATTGAAACAGCGCTCCGTCTCGCGTGAATATGAAGAGCACAGACGGCAGAAGCGTGCGCGCGAGCAAGAGGAGAAGGAAGAAAAGCACGAAGAGGGGCGCGAGTCTGAGGATGCGGCAGCGCTGCTCGGGTACGCAGATACACCAATTGATAGCAATCTGAATTCGTTGCATAATGTCCTAATTCGGGATACCGGTATCCCGACTGCTGATGATGTTACTAAAATAAAGAAGGAGCCTGATGAGAGCGCGGGGGACTCTAGCACAGAGAGCGGGTCTGTCGCAAAGCAACAGCAAGATCATACCATGACGCACAGCCATTCACACGTTGTTGACATTGTCCATTTCAGGTCCTGGGCGGGAGATCTACAGAGCCCAGAGAGCATAGAATTGGACGAATTGGATGACCTATTAGGCGCTGGTTTTGAATGAACGAAAATATCAAAAAAGTTGTTTGTCTTTCATTGCTTAAATTCATGGGAGGAAGGTTCTTCTTTTGCCACGTTTGTTTTTCTTTTTGCTAAATTCTTTTCGGTCCCTATGAAAGCCATCGAATACTCCCCTCATCCATTCATCATTGCCGACGTGATACATGCGTTACGTTACATTACGTTTAGTTGTGTTTCAGTATGTTTTGAGTGTGTGCTACGTTATCATCTACCTAACGAAAGAGAGCGATACAGGCAAACCGGGTCTCATCTCTCCCCTTATGCCACAGTGCTACTACATATCAATACATTCCATTACAGGGTCTCTGATTGGGAGTTTCGCTCTGAGCTTTCCTTTGTTCTAATTTTTTTTTTTTTTTTTTTTTTTTTTTTTTTTTTTTTTTTTTTTTTTTTTTTTTTTTTTTTCTCTCGATATAGCTGTTGCTCCTCCTTTTCCTTTTCTTTTTGTTTTTCTCTTACTCTTTGGTTTGGAGCGGGAATCTGCTGTTTCATTTACTTCAAACTTAAGTATTTTGGGGACCCATTTCAACTTTCCCGCATTTCCGTTGGACTAAAAAAAATGAAAGTCTTTTTGCTTCGGGGTTAATGCTTTCTTTACATATTCTTATCTAGGCTGGATACTCTTGGTTGCTTTTGTTTCTCTCTTTTTTTTCTCTTCCGGTTCAGTTTCCTAGGGGTGGTACTATTACTTGTTTTGAGAGACACAGGATGGCAAAACGTCTCAAATTACATTTTAACAAAAGGATGGAATACAGAAAGAAATATGGGGGAAACTTTGTACGATGAGAATTAAGAAAAAGGAAAAGAATGAAAAACGAGAACGGCGCTCAAGAAAATGTTGGTCACTGTTCGTAAAGATGTATTTAGAATAGAGCTTACAGGACTCTAGAGATTTTACATTTACGTACATAGCTTGAGTATTGGGGAGAAAAAAGGAAAAAGTATAATTTTTTCAACTTGAAATTGGAGCCCACGGAGAATTTTTTTTTTTTTTTTTTTTTTTTTTTTTTTTTTTCCCTTCACACCTGTTATTTTCAAAATTACCCTTTCCCCATTTTTCGCCTGACGGGAGTATGTATCATTTAGCTTTTTTTTTCTCCGTGGCGATTGCCCTCAATAAATTCACCTGCAGATTGGTCCGATTGATTGATGGGGGGTCGATAGTGGGGTACGTTGCTGGCAGCAGGAAGGTACAGGGGCCAGAAATAGGACCTTGCGCGGCGGGGCACCATGCACTCATGCAGGTGGCGGGGTAACTCTGGTTAGCGCAACAGGTGGTGGCGGGGTTTCTGAAAATGTATGTAGGCGTTAAAAAATTTGGGCGAATTTGATACTTTACAAGGAAACAAGATTAGCTTGCGGTATTCTTTTTCGATTAGGGCTCTACGCTGAGCCGCTGGCTTGGTGCCCTCCTTTGCTATTGGGCGTCGATTTGTGATGTGAAAGGTTGAGGTTGGCGACAATGATATGATTCTGAGTATGGATAATGGACAATGACAGCGAAACTTTAGATTTCTGGTGTTTGAGAAGTCCTGACTGCTTCAATAATCAGACAGTTATCCTGGTCTGGTTCAACTCTTAAGTGGTTGCAAATTGGCGCTCCAGAATCGATTTAGGTTTCAGGTTTGGATAATTGTTAGCGGCTAGTCTCCAGCCGTTAGCAGCGGCGACACCCAGAAACGCAACACATAAAGATCCACTTGATTAGCATTTAAAATTTTGAATCCGTTCCCCAAGTAAAAGCTACTAGTGAGTTAAAACACAACTTGTACTAATATTCTAGTCATGGTCTACGAGCGTAAGGGTGCGGGACGGAGCCCACCTGTCAGCTTCCCTGTATTGTTCGTGAGGCTCATTCTCGAGCCAGGCTTATTGTTTGCTAATATGTGTACGTATGCGCGAAATTGCGTTCGCATATAACAATAGTACTCACTGAACATGCATTGGCTGATCATATTCGCAGCCGGTCGCTGGTCCTTTGAGGGCTGCATGTTGCACATGCATCTCGGGCCATTTTGGTATGGAATGTGGTTATGTGTTGTATGCTGCCTCAAGTGCGATGCGCAAGATGAGGGCAACCCCGTTCAAAATATTAATGATAGCAAGTGAAGAGTAAAACAAAGGATTGGATGATAATGTTCCTTGTATTGGTGCTGCATTTGCCACAATACCTTGCGCGCACGCGCAAGATTAGTTCAGTAGCATTGGATCCGAAGATCTGTCGCTTCGTAATGCATGGCGCCGCTTGATTGCTAATCCCCGCGATGATCATGGAGAAGGCGGCGGCGGCAAACAACTACTGCGTACAACTATGATTCGAGGGTGGTTCTGCCACTCTGCAAACACCGACACCGCAACGTATGCCAAAATATTCAAACAAATTGCCAAGTATATATATCTGTTCAACTAAATTTGTATATTCCACTGCGGCTGGATTGTCTGCTTATCACGCAGCTGGGATATCACAGAGAACCTCATTTCGCGATCGCCTTTCTATATCTGATATTTGTCTATGCCTCATAAATATTTGTGATTTGGTGTATCAGTCATTTAGCTGTAAATGATAAGTGTAAGGCTAAGCTATATTATTCTAGTAACTGAAACACAATCAGGTCATAAAAGATACGACCAATCATAGAAGGTCGCTTGATAGACATTGTGTAGTAGTAATAATCCCTACCAGGCACTAAATAGATTTTTGGGAGGCTCTGAACGTGCGCATGGGGTCCTTGATTTGCTTTTGCCTGTTGCCTATGATGAACAGGAACTTATTGTAGGACGGAAGGCGAGGGATACGCCAAATGCATCTAGATTCGGACTCTTCGAAACTGCTTATCATAACTTGCTCATCTCAGACTGATGGTCGGCATTATGACAATAAGTACTCGTACAATGGCATATCTCTAAAGCATACTCGCTTGTTCGGAAAGCATTGGGACGCTGCATAAAACGTATGTGCTATTCGCTTTTTAGAATAGTGCGAAGTGGCTTGAATTTGCTTTATTCCTAAGAGCAAATATGCATAGCGCATACGAGTTATGCAGCGTTCCAATACTTTCCGAACCAGCGAAAGTAGAGAAAAGATGCATGTGACTGTGATTTAGATTAGGAGGATAGTTTAGTCGCCAGTCAACATGTGTATGCATACCGTAGCAGCAACAATGATCGTTAGCACGGCTGACATAAGTTGCTGCTTCCTTTACTGGAAGACAAATTGATTTTATAAAGCATTGGGTTTTCCGGGTTGCTAAACCGCGGTATCTTCGAAGCCAATTTTTTGGACTATTCAGTAGAAGGCCCTGTTCCAAGGAATTGTTAGAAATTGTAGGCTGTAATTAGTTCGACTAATTTACTTTTCTTTTTTCGGTGGCGATTGTGGTGCTGGTGATGGTGGTGACGGCTTTGCTGGTGTCAATAGATAAAAACAAACAAAAAGAAGTCAAGATCTCATATTCCTTCTCCATTTTAGATCTCAAATCCTATTAGTCTTCTTCACAACTCCATACAGGAATTCCTCAGCAATCTCCTTCTCTGGATCTAACGTTGCACTAAACACCATTAGGCCTGACATCTGTATTCATCTTTTCTCTCAATTTAGAAAACAAAGAACATTTAGTAGTAACATGCTATTCATCTTGAATACCTTTCCCGTATTGACAGAACTTCTCTTCTCTCCCAATTTTTCTCCATCTGCCAGTTTTTATCACCAATTAGTGAGGCGAATGCGTCATTCGGGCTATTGCCATAGCTTAGTTGGTGATAATTTATATAAAAACCCACTTCCAATACCCCATTCTTTTGCTTTCACCACTAGTATACAATTTTGTAAGATTTGCCATTTGTTACTTTCAGCTATACTTGCCATCAGCTGGTTTGAATATTGGGCTATTAGGTTGGTGATGCCATGCATGACACTGGGCACTCACTTACAGTAACTAGGTGAAGACTTGAGCCCACCCCTCATAGTTGATTCTATAACAGGCTTCCAATAGTGCAGTATGCAATAGCCAACTAAGCTAAGCAACCCGTTTAACCTGCCTAACTCCTGCACAATAGTCTCGAACCTATGTGAGTCTATGCGCTTTGAGAATGGAACTGTGATGCTGTATTCCGTTGTGAATCAATTAAAAGCTTATAGTTTATAGCAACTAATGACCCGAATGTTCTGTCTGGTACTGAAGTAAAACAATATTCGGATGCCTATTCATTACACAATTACGCGACATTGACGCAATTCCCAGGTCGGTTATAAGGATATCGATCAAAGTCGGGAATCTGTAGGTTTAATAAGTCTTAATTGGATATTCAATAATGTAGAAGACTATACTTTAAAAGGACCAAAGCGTCTCTATAATCCCAATTGCAACAGATGCCCGTTAAAAGATTAGCAGTGAATGTCTTCAAGCACAAGTAAGCCAGCTCTCTCCACCTCTGCGGTATCGTCTAAAAATTAGAAGAGCAAAATTCACGAGTACATGACACCCGTATATCTGCTGTTCAGATTAACAGGTGATTAATACTCCAGTCTTTTTTAAACCATTGAGAAGCCTCGTAGCCGAGAACTCAGTGTGAGCTAAATTGCAATGTATTACCAAACAGACAAGGTGTATGTATTAGCGCATCGCAACCATAGCTCGAACTGAATATGCCTATACATGGGTACCTTATCTTGACGCTGCTCCGTTATGGCCGCTCCATTCCCACTTCCGCCCCTTACTTTCTGTATTGGGGATTGGCCGTGGAGTGGGGCCCAGTAAGATTGTGACGCAGTTCGTACGATCAAGGGTCTTGCGCAGATCATCTAGGGCAGCTTTTGTTTCCCCTCGCAACAAGATAGATATTGCTTTTTACACGGAGGTGAGGGGATGACAATTCATTGAGAGTGTGTCTTGGGTTAAATTGTAGTCAGCGTATTGTTACACTAGTGACTCAACGTTACCCACTACCAAGATAGGAACTCACATGCGTTTTAAACTAGGCTTTCGTGACGGTGTCTCATTAGCGCATGAGTTAGAGAACTACTAGCCAGATTTATATCTCTAGACAAGATGACATAAGTGCGTGAGATGTACTGGAACTGAAAGGTCTCATACGCTTAGTTGTTGACTAAGCTACTCCGGACTACGGAGGTTGATATGAGGGTAAGGGGTGACACGCCTCGATGCAACTGCATTCTACACACGATTTATGGGTCTATTTGTCTTTACCTACTCGCTCGCTCTACTTGGCGGCATTGTATCGAACGCGGGTGTAAGAAGTGTTCGCTCCCTCGTACCACATACTAGCCGTATTCCATCCTCGGTATTTTCTTACCTCTCACACCGGATTTTCTCCTCCTTTTACCTCTGCCCCCTGAGCAGTCCTCATGGGTAAAACCATACTCCATACAAGCCTCATTCTCCACACCGAACCCGCATGTATCCACGACCCCTTGTACCCACCAATCCGAGATACCCAGCAGTCCCTCGTGATACCTATCGATCTCTCCCCCTCTCTCTCTCCTTTTTTTTTTTTTTTTTTTAGTTTTTTTTTAGTTTTTTAAGGAGACAGCACTTCTTGCTGGTTTCTGAATTAATAACCCGGCTTAGCCGGGCTTTCTTCCACCGACCATATAATAGATCTGCTTTGTCAGGAATCACCATGTACCCAGAGCCCTTCTGATATTTAAAACACAGATGCCATTGGTATAAGGTACGACGAAATGGAAAAACAATAAACGGGAAAAAAAGGAACGCAATAGAAAATAAATGGAAAAAAGACAACACAATTGGACTAGTCAAGTTACCAAGGAGCAATATAGATTTGCGTTATTTGGGAAACGACAGTTATGCGAGGGGCTGTTGGAGGGTTGCTGGAGGGGCGGAAGAAGGTGTCGTCGGTGGGGCCATCAAGAGGCTTGCTGCAGGGAGTGGGGAGAGGCTGTCGAGAGGCGGTGAGAAAGACAGTGGGAGAGCTGATAGGTATAAGAGGACGGGGAGTTATCTACTGTCCGAAATGACATATTGCTGGTAAAGTTGTTTATCTGTTGTCTCTGGTGATGGAGGTTACCGCAAGAGGCCATGTAGAGGCATAGAATTGAGGGCTCCGGTTTCATTCCGACTCCGAATTGGAGAAGGGGGCTGTTCAGCATTTTCAATAAAATGGACTGTAAAGCTCCTGTTCCATATGACTAAATTCTATTGGAGCCAGAGCAATCCTGTTTCTTAATTGTGCATTCTATTTTCTTTCTATCTTATATATTGTACGTCCCTTAGCATCTATCAGTTGCATATTGCATTTCGGTCCTTCTTCCTTTAGTTCATACTAAGATTTTGTCTTATGCAGGTTCGTCCTACCAAAGCTACCGCTAAGGTTCAACTGTCGAACCCCATTCGATCACAAGACCCGCTCCCGAAATGACAGAACTCTCCCTAGTGGGGCCGGTCATAGCAGCAGTGCTGCATTTGTTTGCATTATTGCGTTGGCGACTGTGAGTGGAGTGGGAATTAGCTGTGGTGGGTAACCTCCTAATAAGAATATGTGTAGTACGCTCACGGAAGATTGACTCTCCCTTAGGATGGATCAAAGTGCATGTATTCTTGGATTAGGCAGCTCGTTCAAACCTTCTCTGGGCGCGAAACCATTGCATTCATTTGTGCAAGCTGACATACACCCATATCCTGCTCTAACTCAAGCCAAGAAACATGGCATGACCCTACCGGAGGCAATAAGCTTCTGGGTTGACCCATACCTTGCTGGGCTACAGGACAATAATCATCAAGACCAATTTGAGACGTATGGAAATTGTCAAAAGAAACTTGCCCAAGGAGGAGGGATATACCGCACAAGAGATTACAGAAATATTGGGCATCTATATTAGAAGTTAACGGAGAACTATATTACCAAATTTCCAAATATGCCTAGCAATGCGTTATGGGAGCTTTTCTCTACATTTGCATTACTAACAATAAATCAGTTCGAGCTAAGTGGTTCCAACTGCGGGACTGAGTACTTCATGTATTCGATGAATCTCTCGGAATATTGAAATTCATGGATCTCCTAGACCGCACACTGACAGCAAAAAATGGGCAACTTATTGAATGAGTCGCAAGGGATCCCTAGAACTACCCTAAATCCTAAGGTCGAGATTTTCTGTAATATTTCTCAAAGTTTGGTTCCTCTGGATCAAGACTTACGAGAGCACGATGAAGACGCTGCAGTATTCATTTGATAGCACAATATCGGGCACGAAGAACAGCATGTAAGATAAGGTTGAGGAAATAGAGCAGGTATGGAAGAAGGAATATACAAACCAGGTCTGAGCAAGGAGGAACTCGAGGAAGCTATTGTGATATCTAAGCGTGGCAGTGGTACGTACTATACAGGGTATTGCCAAAGGTGATTGAATGGACGAACAAGGAGATGTCTGCAGTTAGAAGCAACCTTGTTTCTTCTATACTTCTGCTATACATGAATTGAGACCTCAATGCCATTCATACATGGATACTAGTACACACCTGCAATTTGAAACCTTTCTAAGTAACCTGCGACCTGTAACCGATTAGACGTGCTTGGAGTTTAGATGTGCCATGAGCCTAATTTGGATCATCACCAAAATTCATTTCTCTAATGCACTGGTGTCGTTTATTTCACTCTGCTGGTTCGCTAGGGTTGGACTAACGCAGTTAGCACAAGTCCAGGATCACTGCCGTTTTTAGTAATACCATCAAGCCTTGGCACCATTCCTATTCAGACGGTATGATACATTTAAGCTCTAGCCTCCTCCTTCAGTCGAGACTACAGTTCAGGTGTATCTTCTCCATCCAACAAGCTACACCTAGTCCGCTGCGAGCGTTGACTTTTATTCTCCTTTCATATGAAACAGTGCATGGTAGGATATTCCTTGTCAAAACATTGGCAGGTCGCTGTCGCTTACTTAATGTTTCAACCATAAAAAGTTCCGCGTGAACAGCATCTTGGGAAAGCCTACAAAGCCAAACAAAGCTCTTGCTTAAATGTCCCGATATACCCCAGAAAGTATGAGTGACTATGTCACTGTCCCTTTATCTCCGCCAGTAGTAGCTGGGAAGAGGGTACAGGAGGAAGGCTTCCGCTTACCTGATTCCGGTCCAGTCGAATTCGGGGCAAATAAGCCCTTTTATTTACCTGGAATTGTACGGTGGGCAACACACCCGCTGCAACGGCTTGACGTCAAGAAGAGGCAGGTGCCGGGCATTAAACCTAGACGGCTTGGGCATAGCAAAACGCCGGGAGGACATGAGCATAGCTGTGTAAAAGCTGAAGGGTTGCATGGCTCGATTCATCAACCGTTCGGTAACCCGACTCTTGTAATGCATGGAACAATTAATGGTTCTGCCAAGCGAGGGAAGAAGCTAGACCGAGCTCGAGGAAAGATTTTAGCCAGCGTGAAGAGGTTGTGGAGAATTACTGTGTCACAATCAGAAGAACATGCACCAAATCGGAGACGCACGCTACAATTTTATAACTCCTGTCGATGTGGCTCGTCCTCCAAAATTGCGGAACGAATTGAATCGTGTTTGAGCCTCAGGAATAGAAATTGCGCCTCAGATACAAGTGCAGAATCTCCTGAACAGGACAACTGTTATCGATTTCCTACAAAGAGTCCAGCTTTCACGGCATGGTTTCTCGTACTAATAGCGAATTATGAAGAAAAATGGGAGACATGGCAGCCTGTATGTGCACAATTGTGGAGAAATGCGCGGTTTTGGATCATCGAGATCGGGAGCTATATTCTCGCCGCACCGATTCTGATACCGTGGGAAGTGTGTGCTTTGCTGGGCATTGTGATAGTTCGCGTTATTCATGCCTTCCGGGAATCATCCAAGGAAAGAGTATTGTTGAGGCTCAGGGACCATTTGGAGTGGTTAGCACGGGGTGGAGCGATTGGGATTCTAATAGGGACTTGTATGGGCATTGGGGGAGGGTATGCACGCAGGCACTGGCACTTATAGATATTGAGACGACGTCAGAGGAGTGTTGCCACGGCAACATCAATGCATCACCAGTGCTTATCGACTAGTCACGATAAGTTGTGTTGGGCGTAGATTGCTGCGCGAGATGCGTCACTGTTCGTTTGCGGGCAAGCGTCATGATGTTGCATATCGCATCCTTGTCACTCCAAATGCGCCCAGATTCAGGCCTGCTTTAGGGGGGGGAGGGGGGGGAGGAGGCTTAAGGAATTGTGAGAGCTACAAAGATCTGCTCCGGCTTGCGGTTAAGTAGCATACACTTTTAAGTACGATAGCGGCCTGAGAGGCAGCTGGCTGTGAGCTTGTATGAGCGCCGAAATGGTGCCGGTACAGCATGCGGGCAGACGGGGTATATAAATGTATCAGTATTTTGCGGGAAATGTGAAGGACGCGCAGGGGAGTTGATGTTGATGCTGTGGATGTGCGGGTGTTGCGCGAGTGCACAGTCGACGTCGCGTGCTCATATGTGTGTGTGTGGGGGGGTGGGCCTGGATGGGGCTTCGGCACTTGTATTCATGGCTGGCCTGGCTGCGCGCTGCTGCCATCGGCCGTCGCTCGTGTCCAGAAGCACGGCAGGCCGCATTTCCGCATTTCCGCATTTCCGCATTTCCGCATTTCCCTCGTGCTGATCGCAATCGCGCTGCTCTGCGCTGCAGCGGTGAGTAACAGCACCGCAGACGTCAGCCTTGGTGCCGGGCTCAGCTAGGCCCTCTGTCCCCTCGCGCCCACACCCGCCGCCCGCCGCCCGCCGCCCGCCAGCAGCCTTCCTCCCGGCCTGCAGTGAGAGTTTTGCCTCACAGCTCGCGCTAAAGTCAACTCCAGAAAAATTCTCTCCTCCCACACGCTCACGCGCCCACACGCTGTCGCCCCTCCCAAGGCGCCCCCCCCAACCCCCAACCCCCAACCCTCTCCGCGAACAACCCACCACCCAACACCCAGCCCTTCCCTTCAAGGAATCGAACAATTAATTATCAACAAGAAAAAAAAAAAAAAGGGAAAAGAAAAAAGAAAAATACAAATACATTCCAATCTCATTATCACTCATCCCCCCCCTCCTTCAGCCCAAACTAATCTTAAACCCCCTTCTCTTCATCACACGCACGCCCTTCTGTTCTTTCTTCTGTTCCTCCCACAGACTGAAAGAAGACGACGAAAAAAAAAAAAAAAAAAAAAAAAAAAAAAAAAAAAGACCACAGCAGCAACAGATTTATCTTAGCCGCACGTCGCATCAGGAATCTGAGCGTCACTTTTCACCACACCAAACCGTCCTAGTCCCGAGGAATACTCAGAGAGCAATGGGTGAATACTCTGGTACCCGTCTATACTTGGGAAATCTGCCTCGAGATGGTATGTGCCCACTTGCCTCGTGACCCCGTCGCGCCTCGTGCTAACAGATTTATCTTATTTCGAAGTCACCAAGAGAGAGGTCGAGGACTTTTTTAAACAGCATGGTTCTGGTCATATTGTAGAAGTCAAACTGATGAATGGATTTGGATTCATCCAGTACGATAATGAAGAAGATCCAAAGGACATTGTTCCTGGTAAGTAGCGCACCTATCACATGACAAATTGGCTTGGAATCGCTGATTGATTGACTCCACTCGTGTCCTTCTAGCCTACCGTAAGTTTGACCCATTCCTGGCTCCTCATTCTTTTCCCTCTCCCCTCCAGACCAAAAAATAAAACGAGACGGGACCCCCCCCCCAAAAAAAAAAAAAAAAAAATAAAATTAAAAAAATAAAATTAAAAAAAAAGAAAAAGAGAGGAGAGAAAAAAAAATACAGAGAATCGATCAACTAAACTTTCACGCATGGCTACAGACGGCAGAGAATTCAAAGGCCAGCGCTTAACCGTGCAATTTGCTCGTGGTAATCGACACGTACCGCGCGAAAGCAACTATGCTATGGACAACAGATATCCACGCACACGTCGCACCCAATTTAGAATGAATATTTCTGGACTACACCCCGATACAAGCTGGCAGGTTAGCAAAATCAAACTTTCCCTCCCTGTCGCGTTGGTTTCTTGAACACCAGGAACGGCTTCCTTCTGTCTTGTCTCTTTTGCTTGAGCCTGTCACCTGTGTGGACCCGCATGCCTGGTATTCCTTCCTGTATCCGGAATGGATAAAACTAGGATTGAACGAGCAGGACTGCTACTCTACTGGTCTACCATGATACCCAGTGCGCTTGCCTTCCTGTTGGATCCATGGAGTTGAGTCATAACGGGAAGTCTCCTTCCCTCATGTATTCGAGCTCTGGCGGGACACCCTATCACATGTGCAGCGGTGCGCTATTTTCACAGCCCCAACAATTGCTCCATCTTTTTGGCTCTTGAATGGATCCCCTCGCCGAGATTTATACTTTCCAGGATTTGGATTGTGATTCCGGGTGTTCCTAGCGATGCTTCGTCTATGTTGCTGCTGCTCCTGCTACCTCATGCTAGCGCGCATATACCTGGGAGTACTTATCTGGACTGGAAACTCATTCAAGCATTTCTCTACAATAGGACTTAAAGGATTTTGCCCGGAGATCGAATGTCGATGTCGTTTTCAGCGAAGTTAGCCGAGATGGCCGTGGGTAAGTGTGCACAGGTACAACGACTGCGTGCAAGCAATGCAGCTAATACTGTGCGTGTGAAGCGTGGTCGAATTTGAAACCCATGAGGACCTGAGGGAAGCAATTCTAAAACTCGATAATACTGATTTTAAGGGAAACCGTGTTACCTGCGTGGCCGACGTTGGTGTGCGTATAATGGTTCCCTTTTTCCGCTTTACAAAACACGTTAAATATTAATGCCTGACAATTACAGGATGGTGCACCTTTTCCACCCCCACCACCACGTAATGGAGGTGGCGGACGTTATCGTTCTAGGTCCCCACCACCACATCGTCGTTATTCACCTGGTCCAGTACGCGAGCGTGGATACTCACCACCTCGTCGCACTCGCGATTATTCCCCACGCAGAGATTATCGCGATCGTTCACCACGCACCCGCGAGCCATACTACTCTGATAGAGCTCCTCGCACCGATCCTCGTGATCGTTACTCGCCTCCACCGCGTCGTGGACCCCCTCCTGTCGATGATGCGTACAGACGCCCATATCCAGATGATCCTTACCCACCTAAGAGTCGATTTGACGGCGACGCTCCTTCATCTTATGCTAACGGAAGCAGTCGTAGGGGTCCGCCACCTCCACCGGAAGATCTGGTACCAGTTAGGGGAGGTCGTTTGTCTCCAAGAGGAGGAGGAGGAAGGAGCCCACCCAGGTATTATAGCGACAGCAAAGGCGGTCACCACCGTGATGATGATTATTATTATAGTCGTCGTCGTTAAGACGTATATTTTGTTCGCTAACGGTTGGGTGTGAACGGTTTTGTGTGGGTGGTAGATTCCGTGCATCCAACGGCACTGGACAACTCTCTTCTGGAAGCAAACACGGCGGAGGTGGCAGCGGAGGAGCAAGAAAAAGAGATTGGTAAATACATTCAGGTGCAGGACAATTGAGCAACACCCCAGCCAGGACACCAACAAGCAGCAACCATATGACAATCCTCTTGTTTTGCGACAGCCTTCGTCCGTCAACAGTACATTCAGCAGGGAGAACGTCTCAACCAGCTTTTTTCCCCTTCATTGTACAATCTTATTTCTCTCCTGGATATGCACTTTTCAAGAAAAAAAAAGTAGTGGGATTTGCCGGAGCTTGTTTGAATTGTTTGTGGAATCTTGTCCTCTTTTTTTTTTTTTTAACTCACCGGATTTCTTGCTTTTATGCGCCGTCACTATGTTTATCCTTAGTTGCTATTATTCAACTTTCAGTTGGGGAATTTGGGCTCGATCTGGATTTGATGGAACGGATGGAATTATCAGTTTGAGAGGTAACGATTGTCAGGTGGAAGTTGTCAAAAGTAGAAAATAGCAGGAACAGGAGCGTGTCAAATGAGGCAATGGTGATATTGGGGTTCAGAGAACATACTTTCAGCTGTCCTCAGTCCTCGCACCAAATGGATATTCCATCATCCTTTTTTACCTTTTGTATGCATTGGAAACCTTGCTTTTACTTAAACCTTCATTAGCTTCGCTCTTTGTAAGGCCCTTATCGCGTGCTAGTTGGTTTCTTTGCTCTGGATGAGACGGGAAATGTAAGGTTTCTGGAATTAGTTCTATTTCACTTTTCTCTCTTTTATGGCTGAGTGAAAATTTTTCTGGCTTTCTCAGTGTTGATTTTTGAGTTTGCTTCCTCATGTGCAGGTCTTGTTTATTTGTCTAGTGTGGTATTTCTTGTCAGCTCTTTTTTTTTCCCTATTAAAAGAAAAAAAAAAAAAATGAAAAATAGCTGGAAAGATGTAGGTTTTGCCATACGAAATATATATATATGATCTGTGTTGTGCGTGAGACCTAGTCTGGTTACGAGACTACGTGAGACCCTAGTTGGAAGGGAAATTATGTTAAGGCCGTGCAATTGTGTGAAAATTACATAATCTTACTTTTTGGGGACGTGCGGTAATGAAGTTGAGGGTGGGCAGTATTTGTTTTCTTGATCCTTCCAATTGGGGGCTAGAGGGGCAAAGCATTTACATTCTTAATAAAAGGAAGGTTGGTTCAGTAGTAAAGCATGTGTCTATGATAATTATGTATTCTAAACCTATGCGCGTTTAGACGTTGTATGTAGTGATGGAAAGGTTTTTTTCTATTTCTGAATTCAAGAAGAGAGTTGAGGGTAAGGTTGGACTGTGTGTGGTGGGGGAGGGTGTCGGGGAGGGTTGTTATGCGAGAACGATGTATATAGTGTGGTCTACGTTTCCCCCATCTGGAACCTCTTATGTGGTGTTTTTTTCCTTTTTTTTTTTTTTTTCTTACAGTTTAGGCAGAAGCATGTAGTGAGTGCATGCACACATATTGTGTGTACAGCTGTCACATGACTTTGAATATTTTAGTTTTTTCCATCTTCAATTATTCAGGGTAATGGAGATGGAAAAAAACGTTTTCCATTTCCGTTTTCTCTTGGTTAAGAGTGAATAACAGCTTATGTATGAGTTAGATAAGATGATGTACGAGCAAAAGAGTTTCAAGTTTTTCCTGCCCCGCGGCAGGAATTTCTTTTTTTTTTTCTTTTTAATAAAGAAAAAGAAAAAGAAAAAAAAAGGGCCACGCAAAGAAAGGAATTCAGTCGATCAGAAAAACGTGTTTGAATGTTAAACATTGTAAACAAAAGAACAAAAACAAGAACCCCCTGTACAAAAAAAAAAAAAGGAACGAAAACAACAAAGACTAGGAAAAAACCCATGATTATGATGCCGGCTTTGGAACAAAGGGACAAGCTAGTGAGAAAACAGCGGGAAACAAAACAAAAACAGGAAAGCAGAAGAAGGTAAAGGAAAAGAAGATAAACTACGCCATAAACTGATTTGTATTACTGGAGGGTGTGCTGGAAGAGGATGAGAGTGCTATGCCGGCTCCTGCTCCGGCTATTCCCCCTCCTCCTGATCCTACTACTCCACTACTACTGCTACTAACTCCGCTACCAACGCTTCCAAACTTGAAACCCCCCCCTGTACCAGGGGCGCTTCCTACGGTGCCTATGTTACTACACATCGCCATTGGGCCTATCCCTGGGGGCGGCCCCACAGGCGGTACCGGCCCCGAGAAGCCTCCGCCGGATGGGAATGAGCCAATCGTAGATGGGCTTCCAATCTCCCCCGGTATCATCGCAACCTTATCTCTATCTGCATCCAGGTCACTCGGTTCGAATTTTATTAACGTATTCCCGTGCTGATCGCGATCAATGATAAAGCTCCCTCCCCCGTTCTGAGCGTCTCCCTCCACCTCCACCAGATCGTCAATCTCCCGTTGTAATATCGGGAGCTGCAGCTCTGGCGGCGCGGCAGCAGTCATGGCCTTGAGAACCATCCCTTGCTCAAGAAAGCTGTTATTGGGCCCAGAATGTTCTTGGCAGACCTTACACGCCAACAGCCGGATCTGGTCTAGCCGGGTTTCCCCACGACGACGCCTTGGAGTATCTTTGTCAGACCAACCTGATAGTTGATGTGCTCTGGTCAGATGACGAACAAGTGCCAGACGCATGAAAAAAGAAAGTGAAAATGAAGTAAAATGAAGGGAGAAGGCATTCAATCAACAGCCAGAACGCAGGTGGCTTACCAGCTCCATTAGTCCAGCCACCAACCGAATGGTGAGTCGGCATAGTTCCCCAGTCGACAATTGGAGAAGTTCCAAATACTTCCTTGCTCGGGGCTATACCCTTATCAGTTCTTTAATCCATAATTTTATCCGCAGCTAATTTAAACTTACTTCCAATTGGGCCAAATATGTTACCAAATCCCATTGAGGGTCTGGAGCTGAAAATGCTGCTTCCTCGCCTAGTTGGGGGCAGGTTCTCAGCAAAAGGCATATCGAGACCATCATCATCAATGAGGGCACGTGACCCTAAGACATTGCTTAATTCGCCCACTGTTAATTTGGAACTAGATTGGTCATCAGGCTTTGGCGCGGTACTCTGAGGTCTCTGAATGGGTGTAGGCTGGATGTGTCTGTGGATAGGTCTGTCGTCGAAACTTCCTGAATGTTGCCGTGTATGCGTATGCATCGCTGGAGGAATAGTGTCTGGCCTTGCCATTGGAAAAGGTGAACTTGGAGTAAACATAGGCAAACTGGCTGGAGGTATAGGAGAGCCTATGGGTTGCGGGAATCCCCCCAGATCTGACATGAATACACCACGCCCGGCTTGAGCAACGGGCCGCAAGCCTGGCGCCGATGGTATAGGCATTGGTAAGCCATTCGTATTCGTGAAGCCTCTGTATTGAGGATTACCTGACGGTAAAGGGCCTTGCATATACATTGGCATACCATTGCCCATTCCCTGACGTTGAGGCATACCCCCAATGAATGGCGTAAGCCCATTCATACCCATTGGAGAAAGCCCGGGAAATGATGATTCCGCAAAGGGTGATGGCACACCGGGTGGAGGCCCCATGGTATGGGGTGTTTGTATAAGCGGTGAACTGGGCTGTGGAGTAGTGAACTGATTGTGTGTAAAGATGGATTTGGCAGGTCCAGCAGGTCCAGTCGCTGATTGCTGCAGTATTGGCGTACTAGGGGAGGCAGAGGAGTTGATCCGGGGCAAAACCTGTGGAGTTTGCGGTGAGGATCCCACTGAGCCTTGCTGTGAGGCCTGCCTGGGCCGGGGCGAGGGCAGAACACTTATGGGCTGCTTGGGAACAGCTGGAGCGGCTACAGATAGATGAGGAGAGTTGTATTGATGTGGCGCTTGAGCACTTTGGACTGCAGCCAACTTTTCTTGGGCACGAGCTGCAGCAAGCGCTGCAGCATTTGTCGCTGCCGCTGCCGCTCGACGCTCCTCCTCTTCCCTGCGTAATTTCTCCTCCTCAGCTTGTTTCTTTGCCTTTGCCTCACGCGCTCGTCTTTCCCGCTCTTCTTTTTCCCTCTTCTCCCGTGCCTCCTTCTCCCTTGCTTCCTTTTCCTCCTTTGCTTTTTTAGCAGCCTCCTCTTTTTTCTTCCTTTCTCTCTCCTGATGTTCTTTCCGTTTCCGCTCGCGTTCAGCCTCCCTTTCCCGCTCTTCCTGCAATCTTTTTCGTTTCTCTTCCTCCTTCCTCTGCCGCTCCTCCTCCATAGCTCTCCGCTCAGCTTCCTTCTTCAGCCTCTGCTCTTCCCTGCGCTTCCTGAGTTCCTCTTGCTTCTTTTCTTCTATAGCCTTGAGCGCAGCCTCTTCGGCAGCCTTCTCAGCCTCCCGTCTCAACCTTTCCTCCTCTTTAGCCTGCTTTTGTTGCCGTTTACGATCTCGTTTCCTTTCCTTTTCCTTCACTCTCCTTTGCTCACGCTCTTCCTTAAGCCGATTCTCCTCCTCAAGCTCTTCTAGCAGCCTACGTTGTCGTTCCTGGGCCACTTTCTCGCGATATGCTTGTAGCACGCGCTGCTCAAACATTCGGGCAGCAAAGATTTGAAACATTCGGCGGCCTTCCTCCATACGCTGCTCCTCAGTCATTGGATCCTGTAATTAGAGCAACACTAGAATTAGCAGATGTTGGACAGAACCTTGAAGAACACAAGGTTGTGTTTGAATATTAAGGTGTCCGCTCACAGCTTCATCCTCTTCCTCCTCATCATCATAATTCTCATAATCCTCCTCGTCCTCTTCCTCCTCTTCTTCATCCTCAAATTCTGGTTGTGGTGGGTGGTTGTTAGGATGCTGTCCATGCGCAGACATAGACATTGTCATATTTAGATGACCGCTTGCGGCTGCACTAGCCTCTTCTTCCCGCTGCATTCTCCTCTCTGCCAATTGTTCCATCATCTCTATGAACTTCTTTCCGTCATTTTTCAGCAAGTCATCCGCTACAGTTAATATTCCACCTACACACGATTAATGTTAGTTAATTTTTTGCCACTCAAAAACCATGAGACACAACACCTTCAATGGCATAATGGAATAGATATAGCCAACCTTGTACCGTAAGACTATTACCGAAGGTAAAGAAATCGTGTCGCGGATCATTTTCAGGCAACGGCTCATCTTCAGCATCTTCATCATCCCCCTCATCGTCCTCGTAGTCATCCTCGTAATCATCTTCATCATCTTCTAGCTCTTCTATCCTGTTTTGCGGAGGTCCTAGAGGCGGAGGGGGAGGCCCTCTTGTTGAGAAATGTGGAGGTAGTGGAGAGACACTTCCAACAAATTTAGATTGCTGCTGGTTTGCATACTGTTCGAGTTCTTCGTAGTAAGCATCGTATAATACTTCGAGCTCCTCCTCGATTGCAGTTCGCTTCCTGCCACATACACTACAAGAGCACGAGTGCTTCTGCTGCTCCTTCATC
The DNA here is from genome assembly GCA_015179045.1 of Kalaharituber pfeilii. Lineage (NCBI taxonomy): Eukaryota > Fungi > Ascomycota > Pezizomycetes > Pezizales > Pezizaceae > Kalaharituber > Kalaharituber pfeilii. The sequence goes on along the minus strand of WHUZ01000055.1, from coordinate 12,358 downwards.
TTCTTGAGCACTGCCTCCTTCTCCACTTTGACTAGCGACCGACGATCCTCCTCTCCTAACGATAACCAGAATTCTTTTATTCTCTCTCGTTCTTCAACTGTTGAGGTATTCCATATTCTGTCTTTAGCTTTTTTCGATGACCCTTGATTCCCGGAATCTCCCTTTTCACCACCTCCCGAAGTAGAAGTATTTACTCCCCCGCTTTGGTATAAATCCGGGTTATTGGGTGATTTCTTCTTTTTCTTATTCTTTTTCTTTTTTCCTGTTGACGGAGGTCCTTCTGGTTGCTGTGGGTGGCTATTGCTCTTGGCGTATTGGGGATCGTAGGGTGCTTCCTCGTCCGAGTAGTACATGTCTTCATGATCCTGGTCAGCAAGCTCTGAAGCTTCAAACTCTGCCAGTGAGGCCTTTATATGTTGTTGGTACTCAACAGGTGAACCAGTGACTGTGCCTCTGGTGGACGGACCATTTGTAGCATGGTTATTTTGCACTGGCTGACCAAAACTACTCTGTGAGTCAAGATGACCTTGAATCGCTGCTGCCGGCTGATGTTGTGGTTGGCCCTTTGATTTCTTCTTCTTTTTCTTCTTGCTCGCTCCGGAAGCACCTTGTCCGCCTAATCCCGCGGGAATGTCGTTCGTTGTTTTGGAATAATCCATTGCAGAAGCCAGTTCGTTGGAGTTCAATTGCGAGACAGATTGCTGATCTTCAACCTGTGCTACCTTTGACTCAGGGTTAGGAGACTTCCGGTTGACAGTGATGTACTTTGATCCGTCCTTGTTTGCGTAGCGGAGGGGAGAGCTTGGGGTGGTATCTGAATACCGCACAGTGGGGCCACTGGGCATGGCGTTGGGGGGGGTTGTTCAGGACTTCTAGAAGGATTTGGCTCTGATGTAAGAGCAATTGCCGGGGCGAGATGAATTGATGCAAGTTAGCTTAGCCTGAGCCTAGGGGAAGGGGAATATTGAATGCCGGGAAGTTGCAAACCAGAGCAGCAATGCCGGGGGCAAGAGTCTGCGAGATGCCGGAAGGAGGGCGAGTGAAATTTTCTGCGTGCTTGTGTGCTCCGAGAGAGATGAGGGGGCTGCAAGCAAGTGAGGAATGACGAACCGTGGAGAAATTGAGGACAATTGAAGTTCCGTCTTCGCGGGCCAGGCGCCCTGTAGCATAAGGTTGACTGACGCTGGCCTGGAGAAGCTAGCCAGTCTAGTGTGGAGCTGCAGAGCTAGCACAGGATTTCCTCTCGTCTGGCTGTGTGCCTGAGGACGTTGTGTGCTGTGAGCTAATGTGTGGATGCGGGCGAGTGTGCCTGTTCGGAGGGGGGGGTGGGAGTACTGGTGTTGGAGGGTGCGAGTGGCTGTGGGTGGCTGTTCGGGGATGTGACAGGGAGGGGAGGCGAGTGCGCACGCAGCGCAGCGGCGGCTGTGGGGCACCGCGGGGGGAGCCTGTTTGGTAATCTGTGTGCCGCAGGGCGCGAGTGCGGGCTGCTGGGCTGCTGGGCTGCTGGGCTGCTGGGCTGCTGGGCTGCTTCAGGTACGGCCCGCGCAAGGAACGCACGCCCGCGGGACTGGAGTGTGGCGTCTGGAGGGCCTGGCGCTGGCGGCAGCGGTCGTGGGCGGCGTCGCTGGGGCGTCTGGCGTCTGGCGTCTGGCGTGCGGAGGGGCTGCAAGCCGGCAATGATGCTCGCGGATGTGCGAATATATGCGTACTTTGCATCTCGCAGCGACTTGCGAGTCCCTTTCATCTATCTGCTTCCACTGCTTGTCTAATTTGTGCTCCCAGTGCCTCCCCCCCCAGGTCCCCCTCCGGGGCCTCTTCGTGGAGTTCAAACGCAACCCCCCCCCCCCCAAGACCATTCCTCGAAAACTCTACCAGTGACACCTCGCCAAAGGCGATATATGGCCGCTGTCTGTGCAACTGTTCACCTCCATTCTTAGATGAAGGCCCTCTAGAGACTGCTACGCTATTCCCCACAGCTGAGAAGGAGCCGGACACATTGCCTGAGCAACTAGCCCCCCCCCCCCTCCCCCCCAGGCGTGAGGCTACAGAGCCCCCAGCAATTAGGACTGTCTGGACATGCTTGTAGAGCTTCGGCCGCTGCAGCGGACGTCAGGAGTGCAGCTGCAATACAACAAGACGACCAACTTGCTTCCGGAAGTCACTGCTCGCAATCCCGTCGCTTATTACACACTTGCTCAAGACTCACCCTTTCATCAGGCTGAGCAACAGAGCCAGACAGAGTTTGGATTGGGCACTGGCCTGGAATTCACACCACAGAACTCAGCATTTCCCATCTCATTTTCGGCGCTAGGGCAGATCTCGAACATTGCAATGTACACTACCGTTGCAACTGTGGCATCAAAATCACCCGTAGGTTACCGTACTCCGGGATTCTCCAAAGCCCTTGCTGGCGGGGCATGGCTGCATCGTAACTGCATCGCATGTGCCGCCTGAGCAGCCCCGAAGCCTTTGATCGATCCCTTGTTGCCAGTGATCCAACGAGCAGACTTAGGGCACCGCAAGATCCCTACGAAACTATGCATGCCCACTGTGGCACAAAGCGCTGCCATATTGCATGTGCTGTATACAGATGGTGGTCACTCGACATGCTCTTTCTTCGCTGCCCGTAGCCTCTCCCAGTGGCCGACAGGGCCCAGTGGCCACCCATGCATGGATTGCGTTGGCTTGCCGGCCTGCTGCGATGCTGGCCACCTCGGCTGCGGGCCATACCCGTCAGAACTGGAACAGAACGTGCCATAGCTCGTTGGGATACGTGCTATGATATGCGCCTCGTGAATGTCAGCTTCCACGCACGGCACGGACGTCCTGGCCCAAGGCCGCTTGATCCATGGACCCGGCGGCCGCCCACAACGTAGTATCACACGAATCCCGACCGGAACATATTAATTGTCGCGCCGCTGACTAAGTAGTGCATTGCAGTGCAGGCATGCGCCAAGCAAGGCTAAAGTCACTAGTGCTGCCAGCTGTGCCTACCCTGTCCGCTTATATAAGCGCCTGATGAGGTGAGTGGCATTCTGCCATGTAAGTAATAGTCTCATGCCATGTAAGGAGGCTGTTTTGCTAACCCAGAAGTACCCTCGCAGCTTATCGACACTAAACTCGGACAGACTCGCCAGCCCGGGCTGCGACCCTACCTAACTCACTGCGGCGGGTATTCCTGCTCTCCATCCTTTTCATCACTCTCAACACTCGCCTTCAACATCCCGTCCCCACTCCTCCTTTTCCGACAAGGTGGGCTCTCGCTTGCTGTTGGTCAGATTGTCTGCATTCAGATTCAGCTGTTGCCTGGACGTACAAAAATCCTAGAACCAAAAAAAAAGAAAAACCTGGCCTCCGATCATCCCTACCAATCCTCCTCGCATAGAGCTTGTCGTCCTTGAAACATTTCAAGAAGGTCTACACCACACTGCTTTCCACTTCTTGCTGCTCGACGAAGAGAACAAAATACTGGGAAGAGAGAAGTTAAAGAGGAGGAAGAAGGTTTCACAACGCTTCAATTCTAGTTAGAGGGCACGAGCCGACAGCATCTCCCTGACGGGTCACCGTTGATCCAATCCCATCACCTGAGCACTTGATACTATTAGCAATGGCTCAAAATCCTGGACCAAACGTCATCAGAAGGTGAGCTGAAGGTCAGATTTCTGCTTTGTGTCATTGTCCTTTGATCCACCAGCATCCGTCTTCAGCAATTCATAGTCTTGTCGCTCTTTCAATGCATGAGCTGCCCTGAATCTCGTTGCGATACAGCATCAGAACAGGTCCGCCTAGGTAACACAAGAAATTTGAAACCCAAATATAGATACCACAAACGCAGGCATGAGTTGCGAGGGACCCTGCTAACGAGACAATCGAATCATCAGGAAGCTAGTGATCATTGGGGATGGTGCTTGTGGAAAAACCAGTCTGCTGAGTGTCTTCACATTGGGATATTTCCCACCTGTATGTTTTCCCTTTTACCTTTATTGTCTGAGCTTAGCTAATTTCATGAATATAGCATTATGTCAGTAATAATGCACCAAGTTAAAATGTAAAAAAAGTAGACTTAGGATTGCTAATACTTTCTAGGTCCCGACTGTGTTCGAAAACTATGTGACAGATTGTAGGGTATGTGAAGATTTGTCATCTTCAAGGGGAAATGACATAACTAATATCTCGCAGGTTGATGGAAAATCTGTTCAATTGGCTTTGTGGGATACAGCTGGCCAGGAGGATTACGAGGTATGCTTTATAGTACCCGTTAAAGAAATATTTTACTAATACCATTACAGCGCTTACGGCCACTCGCATATTCAAAGGCGCATGTTATTCTAATAGGTTATGCTGTGGATACTCCAGATTCTCTTGAGAACGTTCAGAATAAGGTAAAGATTGATTTATGACATTTTCACTCGCTAAACTGTACTAATGAAGTTTTCTAGTGGGTTGATGAAGCCAACGAACGATGCCCTGGTGTACCTATCATTCTTGTAGGCCTGAAGAAAGATCTCCGTGACGACCCCGAGGCCCGTGAGGAAATGCGGAAGAAGTCTCTCCCATTTGTAGTAACTCAACATGCAGAATCTGTTGCCCGACAAATAGGAGCCAAGAAATATTTGGAATGTAGTGCGCTTACCGGTGAAGGAGTTGATGACGTTTTTGAGGCAGCCACAAGAGCAGCACTCCTAACCTTTGAAAAGGACTCTCGCTCGGGTTGTTGCACAATCCTATAACCATTAACTCAAACATTTCAAGGCTCATTATTGGTAACATGATCTGATATGTGCAGTCACACTCATGGATTGGTGGAGCAAATGAGTAACGCAAAGCATGATAAGGTGTCAGAACTCTGAAGCATTACGAACGTGATGGCATGCATCTTCACTTATATCAATATTCCTCTAATGCATTCACGCAGCATCCAGGGCCATATTATGACACCTCAACATTTCCTAGCTCCGCGGCATTCTGAAACGCCTTTCTTTTTCATGCTATCGTAGCAGTTTTCGTGCTTCAGGTTTGTTTTGTTACAAAGTGTTTTAGTAGATGTGTCCTCCCGCGATACCTTTGATGATGTTGTTCTGCAAACGATCTCTACTTTAGTTTAGGGTCCATAATGTCTTATTTTCCATAATCTCATTTTCGGGGATTGGCTTCGGTTCGGTGTCGGTGTCTGTCCTGAGTATTGGAGAGGGTGTGGGCAACTCACGTACAAAAGTTTCCCTATTGTTTTCGTTCCTTTCTGTTCTTGTTGTCTTTTTTCTTGTTTACTTCTTCGTTATTTTGATGTTCAATATTCAATTTCCATGCTCGATCAGCAACTGAACTTCATATTGCTGGGGGCGGAACTGTACTATGTTTCCCTTCCATCTCCGTTCTTCTTTTATTTTTATATTCCCCTTATTGCTCGTTTGTGTTTACGAACCTATACTTACCTCAATTTGCTCAATACTCAGGGAGAGCAGAGGAGAGTTTTGTAGATGGTACTTGTTACTGGATATGGGAAAGAACTCAAAACTAGCAATTTGAAGAAAATTCTTACTGATTTTGAGTCCCTTCCCCGGTAATCTTGATTTGCCGTTCGTGTTTTTTGTTGTTCCCTTCTGTGCCACCTTTTACTTCATTTTACTTCTTTATATCTATGGATACTTTTCTTTTTTCCTCCGGAATTACCTATTATCTCGTTCTGTCTTTGTTTTATCGTTGTTTTTCATTATTTTGTAAGCGGTTCTCGGGATTTTTCAATTATTGTTATTGTTGGTAGCGGGTTACAACGATCTTGAAAATTGAATATTACAAGTCTACAGGAAATCTACACTACACATCATAAGACAAATTATAAAAAGGAGGTGGAAGTACTCAATTTTCCAAAGGCATAACAAGAAACACGAACTTTCTTTGCTTCGGTGTCTTTGAGTGGCGCTTACTTTCCTGTTATTGCAATGTATAAGTCAAGAACAAAAGTGAGAAAAGTACTGGCTGGTAGAATTATCTAGAACCGTTGAAAAAACCTTGAAACCTCTCCAGAGCCCCGCCCCCGCCTTTGCTGTGCGGTTCTCTGTAGGCTGGCTATTTTCGTCACGTCATAGCGCCAAGCGGAGAAATGAGGAACCAAATTGGATATGTTGATTGATGTCTGAGCGGTGCCTGTAGCGTACTTGGGGAACGACGGGGGGTTGGGAGATCAGGGTTCGACTAGGGAGATCAGCTCACCGACCAAAACGGGTGAACTATGCAATGCTCACGGCTAGTGTATAGCCCGTTGGGTGGCCGGTCTCGGATCACATTGGCATTCACGCCTAACACAAGTGATCACGAGATCAGCTGTACAGTACCACCTTGAATGAACTGTAGAAAAGAAAAGCAAAAAAACGTTTGTGCCTTCCTTCTGCATGAGAGAAAAAAAGTGATATGTTACGCCTGTATATGAGTTGAAGGGAAAAAAAAAAAAAAAGGAAAAAAGGAAAAAAGGAAAAAAGAAAAAAAGGAAAAAAAAAAAAAAAGAAACCTATGTATTTTAAAAGTTCACAGCGTTTCTCCACTTGCATATGCTCCCCCATCAAATTTGTCTCTTTTCAATGCGCTCGTTTCAACACCACACCTGGCACCCGACAAACCACCCATTACCCTGAACATCCCTTACGCAACAGATATTTCACCCCTCAGCACCGCCTTCAAAACCTACACCTTACTTCACCTGCCTTCCTTCATCCGTAATCTCACCCCATCCCTCGACGGTGTATCCGTCGGAGTCCTTATCTCTACCAAAAAATACCTGACTCCTCCTTTGCCGTTGTAATCAATTAAAAGAATCTCTGTTTCGTGCGTGCAAGCTCGTCGCACATCTCCTGTGTCTTGTTACACTGGCGCTCAAGTTCGCGTTATCATACTCGACTTTGCTGGGAGGCTGATCAACCATTGTTGTGGGCAGCAAAACTCGGTGTGGAGTCTGTCGTAGGATTCCTCTCTTCATCAGGTCCTGAAGCATAATTTTGTTCATCATCATATTCATCATCTCCATGTGTCTACATTTCCTATTGTTTTCCATTAGAAGGCACGTCAAATGTCTCTGATTGCCCATCTGAATATCCGCTATCATCGTCTTCATAATCATTCCCGCCATTGAAATAACGTCCATCCTGAAACTTGACTTTTACCAATGATTCTTTGGGATCAAACTCTTCGCCGCCCGATCCATGTCCATAATAGCAACTTCCTCTTCATTACTTTCAAGCTCCTTGTATGGATCCCATGTTGTATGAGACTTGAGCACGCCGCCGCCTGAGAGCAATCATGGCTTCTCATTTGTCAAGATTGCTTTTCCAGACCTACAATAGATGTTGCAGATTTCTCAGCTCGGTGTTGATAAAAGAAGTCGCCTGTTTATGCTGCATAAGAGACCAGAAGCAAGAGCTGTGGGTGCGAGGGATATTATCGCCTGCCATTGTGAATTTCAACTCGCAACCATCCATTCTGACCACTAGGCCATGCTTTTATATCTTCTTATTGCTCCCTTCCCTAGATTGCAACATACCCACAAGTGGAAATGCAAGTACCTTTTCCTTGCTACTTTATGATAAAAACCCCAAGCGCCGCATAGGCTGCAATTTGTGCATTCACACGTGGAATATGCTTATCTTCTGTAAAAGTATAGAATCTCACAGGCGTCTGAACTGAAAAGTGATTTTATGCTGGAATTATAATCATGCAGTTGCACATCTGATTTGTGGGCGGCCGAATGGCTGATGCGCGGCATTGTGCAGGGCTTGCACGCAGCGTTTCACCGACTGGTTACACGTGCCGCACACGAAATCAACTCCAAGTAGCCCTGAGCCAAGCCTGAACTAACGCCGCCAACAGCCCCCGGCCCCGTCAGCCTCCAACTACATCAACAACAGCTCCCATCCAGTCTCACCAGATCCTGCTTTCACCAGCTCGACGACTCCATTGCGGAAACATCTTGCTACAAGTCATCGAAACAACTCAACCTCACCTCGTCCCTCCCAGTGGCCCACTGCATTGGGCTGTCTCGCTGACCGAACCGCGCCTCCTTCACGCCTCCCCCAAAATGGCCAACCTCCAGCATCCCCTCGGCACATCCGCCACTGCTCTATCTACATCCTCGGCGGCACGCCTCAGTCCTCATGCTATCTCCGCATCCGCCATCGACTCGGATTCTGAGGCTTCCCTCATCCGTCTTACACCACGCCCCAACACAAACACAAGTTATACCCCCCCTGTGGAAGACGAATCGAGACGATGCTGGGTATGCTACTCTACAGAGGCGGAAGATCTGCTGTCGCCGCAGCCGCATGGGTTAGGAGAGTGGAAGTCCCCGTGCCGATGCAGCTTAGTTGCACATGAGAAGTGCCTACTGAATTGGATTGCGGCAGAGTATGCAAAGCCAGGGCCAGGAAAGGCAAAGATTGAGTGCCCTCAATGTAAAACCAGAATAAAATTCAAACAACAGAGATCTGCTGCATTAGAGATAATAGATGGCGTTGTACGAGTAGCAAATGACACTGTGCTGCCGCTAATTGTTCTTTGTGGTATGTGTAGAATGATGCTTCCATTGTTCCCTGCTGACATGTCCGAATTAGGTTTGGGCTCCGCTGTTATCATTGGCTGTACTATCTACGGTGTCAACTCAGTGTACCTAATATGTGGTACTGAGATGGCGAACTCGCTCCTTCTGGCTCCAAACTCCAGTGACTTTCAGTGGACTTGGCGTCTTGGTGTCGGCTTACCACTAATACCATTTGTTTTGATCGGAAGTCGAACACGCATCATCGATGCAACGCTCCCTGTTCTCCCATTCATCTTTTTCTGCCATAGTGACCCTTTGCACTTCACTCTACCGCCATCTCCCGCAGTTACATTGGCCCTATTACCCTACTTACGAAGTGCATACTATGGAGTGTGGGACAGATTCATTAAACCACATGAGGAAGAATGGTCAAGAGCTGTACAGCCAATCCAGGAAGAGGAAAGCAACGAAGCTGTTGAGGCTGCTGAAGCTGCTGAACCTATCGCAGAGGACCCAGTCCCAGTTCAAGGACCTCAAAACCAAGCTCAAGCCCAAAACCAAGGCCGGTGGCAGGGGGAGGTCGTGGTCGAAAATCATAACATTGTCGTACAGGGAAGAAATGTTACCAATGCTATTGTCGGCGCATTGTTGCTCCCGAGTGTATCAGCATTGATGGGAAGTCTACTTGGGAGAATACCAGCTCTGAGAAGAAAGCTCCCTGAATCTTTCCATAGGAGTATCCTTGGAGGATGCTTATTTGTAATATTGAAGGTAGGCGAAGGTCTCTTGTATTGGGAGCGCATCTATTAGCATTGCAGGGTGCCGTTGCTCCCACATAGCTTTTAGCTATCTCTCCCTCTCATTTCTTTTTAATAAAAGAATTTAATAACGTGATCTAACAAAGTGTCTGTGAACTAGGATTGCATTACCTTGTACTACAAATTCAAGCGAGCACAGCAGCATCGCTCACGCATTATCCTGAATTATCAACGGGCTCATAAAAGCAAGAATAGTAGGCTCGTTTGAGTGTTTTTTATTTACGTCAGAGTCAGGGATTCAATTGAAAGCTCAAACGGTACTCAGAGACTCGGTTTTACAGGTATTCACTCCTTATTTTAGGCTGGTTATTTATCATTGGGTTTCAGTAGATTGTCTATTTTCATTAAGATGAAGATATAGCGTATTTTTACTGGCATAATTGGAATGGCGTGCTTCTGTGTTTCCTGAATTTGTTACAGGTCTTTTTTTTCCCAACGCTCCTTCTGGTATATTTTGTTCATTTGACGAGTAGATGTATACTCAAAAGATGGGGAACTGTCACAGACTGTACGGGACAAATAGCGTGGAGAGAGTCTCCGGTGGGGGCTGATCATGTGCTCAGCTCGGCTGGGACTCTGACGGTGGGTCCCAGAAGGTGTATAATACTTGTCTTCTCGCAATATAGGAGGATAATCATGATCTCACATTCTAATGACAAGAAGAAACAATTACTAGTGATGTTTATTATCATGTTTAATTTGAAGTCGACTATTCCCATCCACGCAAGTGTGTGAGGGGTCAAAGAAACCGACTGGGTCACCTGATGGCCCAGTACCTCGATGCTGTGAATTACAGACACCCGAGTGTACCGCTCACCGGGCCTACTACAGTCGGCAGTTTTTGCAAACCGCCCCAGTCGTCCGGTTCGGTGTGGGCCATTTTTCTCCAAAATTATTATTCCAACCAACCACAATACCCCAATAACACCATTCACCCACCATTACCCTGATGGCTTGAGAAGAAAGTTAGATTCCCAGATTCTGGTAACCAGCTAATAACAATACCAACATTCCGGCAGACCGAACAATACCAATTTTGCCGAGCACCGAAGCCAGGAACCAGACGTTTGGGGTGGAAAGTGGAGCCCTTTCATCTCAGGAAAGACAACCAACAGTTGGTTCCTTACCAAGTATGGCTGTCTCATCCCAACAGGAAGGTTGCGATTTGAGACTAAGACATCAATAGCAAAGTAGTTGGAGCCCAAAGTAATGAAGAAGCGGCCCTCAACCCAGGCCTTTGGGACATTCTCCAGCAGGATGGTGATGATGAAGTAATAGTGCCCAATTCATTTGAGAGAAACAATAACAAATGGTAGGGATAATACTCAGGCTCACACACCATGCAAACAAACGAGAAACAAATTTGGTCACCCTTTTTACCAAAAAGAGTTAGATACTAAACTTTCGGCACATATTGATACCATGGAGCTGAAACTTCTCATGGATATTCGAAGACAATGACGATAGGGATTGACATTAAGTTCAGAATATAGAGCACTGTACCGAAGATAATATTCCCACCAGACTAGAAATTCTTGCCCGACCTCACTGCTGAGACATGGTAGTGCCAACATGGTTATGGTGGTATCCTATCACCAACAGTTGGTACCTCTCTCACTTAGGTTCCAACGGCAATTCCAACGGCGGGAATGGCCGCTTTCTGTAATGAACTTTTGGAAAAACCAACAATCGGCAAAGGGGCCCGGCCCTCTGGAGCTACAATCTTGACTTGTGAGACAATCGGACGTTCGGAAACCAATCAGGTGCCTTTGCCGCCAGCAGGCAAAGCAGGGCCAAACTTGAAACCCGAGTTTCCACGACGGCTTGATGTAGTGTACGGTAGTGGCATATCAAGAATAATACTTGGATGTAAGCGGAAGTCTGGTGCAATGGTCCCGCAGACTATTCTAAGAAAAGCGCGTCCATCCTAATGACGCGTTTACAGTACTATCAATTGCAACTAATAGATTCTATCCCTTCTAAACTAACATTTTAAATGTATAAAATATATATATTTCACTGATATAGACACTTCTTTCCCCATTTACATGTATCTGATTCCTCAACTGAGAGAATTTATGTATTATTGTCTAAAATGGAATAAGATTCAAGGGCGACATTTCAATCTGGTATCCCCAAGTAGGTTAATTATGGTTGCCATCACACTTAAGGAAGTTAGTTGCTAAATTAAACATAATAGCATTGAACAGGAGTCTGTGCGTTTTTACTAGCATTGAAAAGGCCTTTTCTAATAAAATAGCATCTCTACCGGCGCAATGGAATACGGTCTCACACATTCACCGATGACAGACTAGTGGGACTGCATATGGCTTGTCTTAATGCGGAGGCCCTCTATGTAATGGCATTGTCGCACTGGTTGCGGCACAGGCATGAATGTTTGTTTCAATGGGAATATTCTGGAAAGGTGCTGATCATTACCGCCGTGCCTCCTGGCTGTGGTCAGCTTGCGACTGTATGCGACTGTGCTTGCATAAACTCCAATGTTACACTGATGCCTGATGCTGCTCTGGCGCTTTACACTCAAATGCCTTGAAACGACTGCCCAGTTCAAGTATCTCTGGCGCTCGCAAGTCTAGAGCAATTTTTGCTTTCAGAGAATTGCTAGTTAGCTACAGGTGCTACTTTAGTAACTATTGACAGAACAGCGGCGTAACCAATGACAAACCAGGTCGCGGCAACGAGCTTATGCCTTTTTTCGAGAATGACGAATTCGACATCGGTCTCCGCCACACCACATGTTTACTGCGAGGACCGAAAAGTGGGTAATAGTAACCAGACTACTGGCATAGTCTCGACTGGCAGTACTCTAGTGAGCAGGGTAGACCCAATCGTAAGGAAATTTTTCTGGCGGCGGTGCCTTCTTCCGCCAAGGTCCCACCAAAGGAGCGCCCTGTGTGATTGGGTCGGTCTCAGAGCTGGCTCACATCATGGCTTACATCCAGAATCTTTAATTGAGCACAGGGAAACAAAATTCAGCACACTATGGGATGGAGAA